>SJYX01018385.1:70704-157895 GCA_006410675.1 Oreotragus oreotragus
TTTTACTTTACAGTACTGTATTGGTTTTGGCATACATCGACATGAATCCATCATGGGTGTACATGCACTCCCAAACATGAACCCCCCCCCACCTCCCACCCCACATCATCCCTCCAGATTATCCCCATAATTGTCTTTGAGTTTGCTGATATTCTTTTTTTCCTGGTTGATTTAGTCTGCTCGTTAAGTCCTGTATTAAAATTTTCACTTCAGTTATTATATTTTTCAACTCTGATTTCTGTTTGGTACTTTTCAAAATGTTCTCTTTGTCAAAATTCTCTTTTTTCATGCATTATTCTCCTGACTTTGAGCCTCTTTATGACCATTGTTTTGTATTCTTTGTTGGGTAAATCACTTATCTCCTTTTCATTAATTTGGTTTCTAGCGATTTCTTTTGTTCTTGTGTTTGGAACATATTCCCCTATTTCTTCATTTTCTTTGACTCTTTTTGTTGATATATGTACATTAAATAAAAAGCCTGCTTATTTTATTTTGATAGATTGGCCTCATAAGGAGACTAACCTCATTAGTCAGCCTGGCCTGAGCACCTGATTGTCTTTCAAATGTTTGTGTCTGTGCTGCCATTGTTTTCCTAGTGGCTCCCAGTTTTTGAGGGTGTAGCAAAACCATCAGTGTACCAAAGATGCTGCAGGTGGTCACATTCTTGTTTGGGCTCCCAGAGGACTACTAACCTCCAACCCCTTGAGCTCCCTGATGCAGGCTAGTTGAACACTGAAACTTCAGGCAGCAGGTAGGAAAATCAGGACATTCTATACACAGTAGAGCCCCTCCCATGGGGAAAATCAGAAGCTGGTTTCTGATTCACTGTGCTGAGTATGAGGGAATAATATCTGTGAGTTCTTGAAGCTCAAATAGAACTGCCTTTTCATTTTATGTAGTCCCAAGGGATGGGGGAGCCAGAGTCGGACATGACTGAAGCAACTTAGCAGCAGCAAGGGATTCATAAATGCTGAACCCTCTTTCCTTCCAGAGCTAGGTAAACTGAGAGCCAGCCCCTGGGGTGGCAGCCATGATAGTAGGGTTGCTAAGTGTGTGGACAAGCTCATTTCAAAGGAGAAGCTGGTGACTTGCTATTACTATTGGATTAAGTTGGAGGAGACAGTGGGATGTGTGACTACCAGCACTACTGGACTACAAGGAAGATACTAGCCACTCCTCATGCAGACTGATTACAACCCAGAACCTCAGAGAGAAGCTGGGAAAATATTAAGTGAAACCTCTTCCAGGGAGAAGGTGGGAGATAGGTGTGTTGGCTGTTCCCTCTGTGCTGTCCGGTAGGAATTGCTGCAGTAAAGTGCTTCCAGGCCTGTTTGAAAACCGCTTTTTTTGTTTGTTTAACACAGTCCTGGGGGACTAGTGAAACCTGAACCCTGTTGGCCGTCAGAGCTAGTTAATATGAGGGCTTATGCTTCAGGTGGCGGCCACAAAATTTGGTACACCAGAAGTGTGAACAAGCTCCTTCCAGGAAGAAGTTGGAGACGTGGTTTTATTGTTGGAGGAAGTCAGAGGGAGACTGTAAGGAAGGTGCGTACTGGCTCTTCTGATTTCTGAGGAGGATGGTAGTCAGCACCTAAATACAGGCTGATCTGAAGCAGGACCTTCAGGCAACAGCTGGAAAAATGTGCAGCCAAGCCCCTTCCTGGAGGAAACTGGGAGATGGGTGCTTATTCCTGCTCCCTTTGCACCGACCCCAGGCATCTAGTCACAGGGAGTATTTTGCACATCCATTTAAAAACTGCTTGTTTGCTATAGTTCTGTGGAATTCATGAACATGAGTTCTCAGAACTAGGTCATTTGGGGGCTGTGCCTCCAGTAGCAGCCTTAAAAGTTGAGGTTCTCAATGTGAGGTCCAAACTTTTCCTTCCTCTTGGAGAAGCTGGGAACTTCCCTCCCAACTGTAAAGCACAATTAGTGTGGGGTTGTGGTGTAGGTCTCAGCCTTTCCCACCTGTTTCAATGTGGGTACTTTCTCAGCTGCCTGATGTGTAGGAGTCACTCAACTAGTTTCTGGATTTTTCTCAGAAGGAATTGATCCATAAGGAGCTGTATATTCTGTGTATTGTGAAGGGAAGGAAATTCAACAGCTTCATATGTCAGTATCTTAGTGATGTCTCCATTTCTTTCTTCACAGTGGAGATGATAATAGTACCTATGTTGTAGGGTTGTTGTGAGGATTACACATTAATAAACACACAGCATTTAGAAATTTTTACTTGTTACTATTACCTACTACTTATTACTACATTATTGTTACTACTGCCATTATTCAGTGTTGTCAAGGCAGGTACTGAGAACATACTCTGAGTCCAGCCCTGACCAAAGAACACAGCTCACCAGTAAGTCATGCATGGGGAGGTGCAAAGATTTGTTTCCATTTCACATGGCCTAAAGTTTGGTTCATTTTGAGAGGATATAGATGATTCAGCACTGTTTATTGTTTACCACGCCAGTATACTCATCCTTGTTTAATGCTTTATTGATCAGGAATGTGTGTAGGCACTCTGCTTGAGAGACCTCCTTGGAGGACGTCTAGTATTGATGTCTTATTGCCAAGGAAACTGCAGATTATTTCTTTTCTTTATAGGAGCTGCTTAATAGCATCAAGCCATTGATCCATTTATTGTATTTGGGCCCCTGGCAATGGTTAATGCTGGAAAGACCATGTAATAAAGTAGTTTGCTTAGAGGGTTGGGAGAAAATGAATATTGTTCTTGACTGAGGGAGGCATGGAGCATTGGCTAGCTCTTAGATTTCTCTCTACTCTTACAGCAAGCTCTGGGTGGTTGCTGCATGTGTGTATAACCTACCATTTATTTTCCTTTAGTTTCAAGTACTGTGCCCTTACACACATTCTTTTTTTTGGTTAAGATACCTTCTATTTTTAGATAAGTTACTTTTCAGGGGACTCTCTGGATCATAAGAGGGTGATGGGCTAACGCTAGAGGAATAGAAGAAAGTCATGTTTTAGATAAGAGACAAGAAATAATTTTTAGTCTGTAGGTAGAAGTATCACTCAGAAAAGCTGCAAAATCTTTCTGACACCATGACATATCGGGGCGGGGGGGAAGCTTTTTTATTTTCCTTTCTGATTAAAATACAGTGGATATAGGAAACAGAAATTTGATTCGGGAAGACTGAGGCCCAAATGTTATCTCTAACACTTACTGCCCTGTGTCCTTGGGTAAGTTATATAGAATTCTTGACTATCTATAAAAATAGGATTGTAAGAGCTACCCTTATTGGCTAATGTGAGAAATAAATGAAATGAGAACTGAAGCATAGTAGTTATACCATAAACACTCGTCTCTGTCTATCCACGGTGGGTAGAGTTGTGGGTGGTTGACAGGGCAGGGGTATTAGGTACCAGTCTGAGCTCTTAAGGAGAATTTAGGACAGGGCCTCCTCCCAGCATCAAAAAACAATTGGGGGGTGGTGTCCACTCTTTTGGAGGGCACCACGCTAAAGAGGCTATTTCTTGGTTGATGGTTCTGTCAATCTGAAGCCTTATTTAGGGACAAACAGATGGGTTCTCTTTATCTCCCAGTTTCGTATCTATTTCTTAAAGTCCTAAAAAAAAAAAAAAAAACACCGTTGTCAGTAAATGCAAGTGATAAGCAAGGAAGAGTATGGAAAGAGAATATTTCTAGGACAAATTTTTATTGAAGACTCTTTGGGACCCCATGGACTGTAGCCTGACAGGCTCCTCTGTCCATGGGATTCTCCAGAAAGAATACTGGTATGGCCATTTCCTTCCCCCAGGGGTCTTCCTGACCCAGGAGTTGAACCCAGGTCTCCTGCATTGCAGGCAGATTCTTTACTGACTGAGCTATGAGGGAAATTCACTGAAGTGGATGGCCATTCTCTTCTCCAGGGGATATTCCCAACCCAGGGGTCAAACCCACATCTCTTATGTCTTGCATTGGCAGGCAGTTCTTTACCACTAGCGTCACCTGGGTGAAGTCTTATTCTTATTTTGCCTTGGGCAGTGCTCCTTTATACTTGCTAGAAGCCCTCAGCCAGCACTTTGAGGTAGAAGATGTCCTGCCCATTGGCCTCTGCAGTGACAGGAAGGACAGCCAAAACCAGCTTCTACAGCGAAGGCCCTGATGAGAGCCTTTCACAATGTTTGAAAAGTAAAAGATTTCTGCAACCACACAGCCCTACATTAGAAACTCTTTCCCCTTAAAAATGCACACACACAGCCCCCACACACATGGACACATATCCACATATACATACATGCAAACATATACACACATATGCTTAGACATACATTTGAATATACACTCATGCACATGCATATACACAAGCACATAGTCACACTTAAATCTCATACACACATACATACACAATGCTGCCAGCTTATGGGAGGAGAGAGTGAGAGTCGGCTCTGACTTTTGTCTAACAAGAAGACATGGGTCATTTTCTCACCAGTGCAAACCAAAGGAAAATCAAGCTAGAAGTTATGGTGACTGTGATCTTCAGTGGTAGCTATGAGGACTTAGTGGAGAAGGAAATGGCAACCCACTCCAGTATTCTTGCCCAGAGAATCCTGTGGACAGGGGAGCCTGGTGGGCTGCCACCTATGGGGTCGCATAGTCAGACACAACTGAAGCGACTTAGCATGCATGCATTCATGAGGACTTAGTTTCAGGATAATTTATTCTTCCATGTTTCAGTGGTTTGGGAAATAAAAGACATCAGAGGCCTTTTTATTGATACTAAAAGCCATTTATACAGGTGGGCACTCTGGGAAAAGGTGTTTTGCAGAATATGAGGCATGTGTCCATGTGCTTAGGAAGAGAGAAAGCATATATGATCCGTGGCCTCTGGACAACTTTCAAAAGTGATCTAACAACATACACACACATTCTAAATCATACCTAAGCAAGCCATATATTTACATATTTCACTACTTGAAGTCTGTGCCTTAATTTAGGTCCTTGGCTCTTTTTCTTCTGTCTTTAAAATATTTCAATAAAAGGAAGCTATACAACTTGAATGAGTCATTCTCTCCCCTGAACAATATTATTCTGAGTTAGAATCAAAGACCAGCAGTTTCTTCTGTGTGTGCAAACAAACTGTATATGAAGCAGGGCCTGTGGATGGAAATGTGACTTTCCTTGACTAAACTTCCCAAGAGTTCTGACTGCCATGCAAGTCACAGTCAACTAAGATTTCACGGTTGTCAGCGATCAGAATTGTAACTGTTTCTCCCTCTTCATTCTGTCCGTCCTCCCTTTTTTCTCTCTCAATCTCTCTCACACACACTTCTGGATAAACAGTGATTACCTGATAAGAACTAACTGGCTATTTGATAGGTGATACTGGGATCAGTCTGCATGGTAGATCAGGACAACTGGAGCAGGCAGGCTGAAGCAGGGTCTTTCCCTAATTGGAAATCTGAGTGGGAGGTGAGACATTATTTGGATTTGCTATTCTGTTTTTGGAGATGAAGCAGGTCCATATACAGGTAGATCCCTTAGCAACTATTTGAGTTCAGCAGTCCTTGACATATCTATTTACTGAGACATAAAATAGAAGATTTTTTAAAACACATGTAATCCTCTCTCATCCTTTATGCAGCCGTTTGAGACATTTCATCAGGATATCACATCTTCTTTCTGGGGACTTGTGGTAAATTACATATAGTCTTTACAGACACTGAAAAGATCATCAAGTATCTGGGCTCTCTTAACTTCTTTGTGCCAGAATACCACTTTGGTCCTCCTCTTATCTAATATTAACATATTAGATGAATTCCAAAATTGTATGAGTCAAAGTTCTCAACTAGAAGGAAGGCAAACACTAAATACTTCTAAAAGAAAGGGGAATCTCTGTTCTAATCAAGTAATTCTTGATTAAAGAACATTGTGGATGTGAGAGGCAACTTGAATTGTAGAATAAATAGAAACGGGAAACTGACAAAACAAGTTTGCTTTTAGAACTCTGCTGCTTAAGCTCAGGGCCCCCAAATAACTCAATAGTAATTATATATCCTTTAAGTTTTCCTCAAATAACATAGCTGCTTTGATTTTACTAATAGAAATGTTCATTGTTTTGTTTGGATGTGCTAATAAATTTTTCTGCATCTTTATCCTTATTTCCTTTTTCTTTGAGAATTAAAAAATGTAGAAATGTACCAAAATAATATAGTAAACATATACCTGTACATGTATGATTTTTAAAATTTATTTTTAGTTGGAATATAATTGCTTTATAGGGTTGGTTTCTGCTATACGACAACATGAATCAGCCACAAGTACACACACATCCCCTCCCTGTCACCTCATCCCACTCCTCTAGGTCATCACAGAGCACCAGGCTGAACTCCCTCTGTGTGATACAGCAACTTTCTGCTAGCTATTAATGTTGTACACATAGTAATGTATATATTTCAATGCTACTCTCTCAATTTGTCCCATCTTCTCCTTCCCTTGCTGTGTCCAAAATCCATTCTCTGTTTGTCTTTCTATTCCTGCCCTGCAGCTAGGTCCGTCAGTACCATTTTTCTAGATTCCATATAGATGTATTAATATATGATACATTTTCTTTTCTCTTTCTGACTTACTTCACTCTGTATAACAGTCTCTAGGTTCATTCACCTCACAACAACTGACTCAATTGCATTCCTTTTGAGAGCTGAGTAATATTCCATTGTGTATATGTACCACATCTTTATCCAATCATCTGTCAGTGGACATCTAGGTTGCTTCCATGTCCTAACTATTGTAAACAGTGCTGAAATGAACATTGGGATACATATGTCTTTTTCAATTATGGTTTCCTCAGGGTATATGCCCAAGAGTGGGATTGCCCATCATACAGTAGCTTTATTACTAGCTTTTTAAGGAATATTCATGCTGTTCTCCATAGTTGCTATATAAATTTACATTTTTAATAATGTGTGTTCTTTGATTTTTATAAATGAAAAGGAATTTAAGTTCACTTTTATTTCCATTCTTGCCTTCTCCCATAGAGTGATATGTGCTATGGTAAATTCAGTGTGACTCTTTCCAAGTTAAATGTTTTGTATCTGTAGAGTAACTTAGCCATCTCTAAACAAGACAGTGATTTTTAATTTATATAAAACTTTATATGAATTATAAAATGGTTAAGTCTCTTTGTAACTTGCTTTTAAATTTAACATATTTTTTAGATCTGTGCATGTTGGCATAGTATACGTATAATTTCATTTTCAACTGCTTTATCATCTTCTATAATTTTAATATACCACATTTCAGGCACCTTTACTGCACTCTCAAATCTTTCCACTGTGCTCTGTAAAACTCTGAAGACTTTCTTGTTCTTTGGAGATTTTCTTTCCCTCTTGCTCACTGGAAAGTACCCCAGCCCTGTGAACACTGCCTCTCAGAATCCCTCTGTCCTAGTTAATGCATTCTCTTCTCTGGAGGACTATTTCACTCCCATTCTCTCCTCAAATGTTATAGACCCCTTTACCTCACCATACCCTTAGATCACAATTGCTTCCTACTTTAGAGATAAAATCAGAGTAATTAAAAGAAAACTCCTTCATTTTTCTACCACCAAACCTATATGACTACCCACCTAGTCTTCCTGCCTGTCTAGCGTGAGTGAGGTGTTTGTTTCTGTCTAAAGGCAACCTCTTGTACACTAAATCCATGTCCTCTTGCCTACTTAAGACATGGCACCTACACCTGTCCTTCAGTCTTTTACATCATCAACTTTCTTCTCTCTTCTGGGTTATTCCCAGCAGTGTACAAATATGCTGTGGAGAGGCCTGGCTTGCTGCAATTCATGGGGTCACAAAGAGTCGGACACGACTGAGCAACTGAACTGAACTGAAATATCATANCACCTACACCTGTCCTTCAGTCTTTTACATCATCAACTTTCTTCTCTCTTCTGGGTTATTCCCAGCAGTGTACAAATATGCTGTGGAGAGGCCTGGCTTGCTGCAATTCATGGGGTCACAAAGAGTCGGACACGACTGAGCAACTGAACTGAACTGAAATATCATAAAACTTTGCTAGGCTCTATGTTTTCCCCCTACAACTCTCTAGTCTCAGCTTTTCTTTTATAGTAATTCTCCTGGAAACAGTTGTCTGTATTCAACGTCTCTACCTCTCTCCTCTATCTATGCCAGTCACAACACTGTCCCCAAAGTCTACTGAGATTATACTTAACAATGTTACCAGTCTTGCACCAAATCTAATAGCCAGCTTCTATTTCTCACTTTATTTCAGCCTAATAACTACCTTCTTGTTGAAGACATTTTATTAACTTGGTTTCTAAGACATCAAACTGTATATTTTTCCCCTCATTTTTCACTGATTTCTAATTCTCAGTTACCTGTAATGATTCACCTCTTATTCGTGAGCTCTAATTATTGAACGTTCTCTGGGCTCAGTGCTTGGCTCTCTTCTTTTTTAATTGAAGATATCCCATTTCTCATATGCATTGGGTTTGGAATCTGCTAGAGTTACAATGGGGGCAGGACTGTAAGAAGAAGCCTGAAGATTCAGTCTTCTGAGTATCAGAAGGTCTACATTATTTGTATTGTTTTGGATTAGTTAACATAAAGCTGGTGATTTTATTTACACTGCAAGAAAAAAATTTCATGTTTTCTAATATATTTTATAGAATAAATTAATGTTATGTACTCCATGTACAGCCCAGTTAAGATGAAAGGTTAAATTTCTGGGAAATTAGATATCCTTGGAAATTCTTGCTTTCAGTAAATAAGAGGCAGAGCGTGATGAGAGTCAGTCTCCCATAGTGCTCTCTGTCCATTGATTATGGTCCCAGGACATTGATATTCTCTGCCTTATTTTTTTAATCTTTCTGAGAATAATAATAAGGGTAATATTCTGAGAATTTATGACTCAAATTCTTCCCGTCTAAGCTTTATTCTTTAAAAGAAAAAAGTGATCTAAAATGTTTCATTTTAATGAATTGAAAAATTTTCTGTTTAATTTTTATCTCCTTCCTGTCTGCATTTACTTTGTTGGTGATTCTTATCTAGCTCGATGACTTTCTATATCATTTACAGCTTGAGGACTCCACATTTCTAATCCTAATGTGGACCTCGCCCCTAAATTCTATGCCTCAGTTACCCTTTTGGCATTTGAATACCTAACAGGAAGCTCAAACATAACATATTTAAGAACTCCTAAATTATACCCTACTCTTTGCTACTCTTTTTTCATCTCATTAAAGGCATCACAATTCACCTTGTTGCTGAGATCAAAACTGCAAATATTATAATCTCTTCTGTTCCTGTCATAGTACATATCCATTCCACTGAATAGTAGTAAGGTTTACCTTCAAAACATGTTCTTCCCTGGGTTGGGAAGATCCCCTGGAGAAGGGAAAGGCTACCTACTCCAGTATTCTGGGCTGGAGAATTCCATGGACTGTATAGCCCATGGGGTTGCAGAGAGTCGGACACAACTGAGCACCTTTCACTTTACTTACCTTCACAATGTATTGTGAATCCACCTACTTTTAACCAACTCTGTTGTGACCATCCAAGGTAACTTCATCTCTTGCCCCCTAACATCTCCTTCTTGCCACTCTCTACTCAATCTACACAGCAGGCAGAATGATTTTTTAAAGCACAAATAATAATCTCTTAACCTTTATCTAAAACTCATCCATGTCATCCCACAGTACTCAAAAGAAAATTCATATTTCTTAGAACAATCTTTAAGACATTACATACCCAGCCCTGCCAATATCTTTGACTTCCTTTCCAGCCACTCACAACTCTGCTTACCTGCTTCAGCCTTCGGGTCTTCCAGCCACCCCTCAAACATGCCAACTTCATTTTCCCTTCAGTACAGGTTTCTTTTCCATCCCCTCTTCCTGTCAAGTTCCTGCTCTAGATCTTACAAGTCTTCATTCAGGCATCTGATTAAATGTAACCATTTCAATGAGACACTTTGCAGTTACTGTCTGTTAAAATTTTCAACCTGATCATTACTCTCCATTGCCTTATATAACCATTCAGAAGTATAGGGTAGATTTATGTGTTTTAATTTTCTATTTCTACTATGAGTTGAAGCATGATACATTTTGTGCATTACTGTATTCCCAACACAGTACAGGGCACATTGAAGTACATATGACAATTAAGTGGATCAATGAGTGTGAATACTTTAAAACCTAATTCAAAAATACCTAACACTCCTCCCATTAAGCATGTGGAGCCCATGTCCCCTTTTCTCGAATATGGACTAACAGAATATGGCAGAAGTTATGCTGTGCTAGTTTTTCAGCTGAGGCCTTGAAAGAACAGAAGCTTATATTTCCTATATTTGGGGGTATTGATAGAACCCCAAAAACATTCTGTAAGAAAACAAAGAGTCATATAGAAAAGCCACATACAGTTGTTCTTGTAATTATCCTACCTGAGGTTCCAAACAGTAGCCCATTATCAACTTTCAGATATGAGAGTGAGCAAGTGTTCAAATAGCCTCCAGTCACTGAATGACCCTTACCCTTCAGTCTCTCAGCTTATGCTGCACAGAGCAGAGATAAAGTTTCCTTTTAAAGTGTTGTCCAAATTGAAAGTTTGTGAGCAAAATACATGATTGTTCTTGGTCTAATCATTCAGGATTGGGATGCAGCAGTAGATAACAGGAACAATGAGCAAAGACTAATATATATTCGGCACTATGATAGGATTGAACTTCCTGGTGGCTCAGGCAGTAAAGGATCCATCTGCAAGGCAGTAAACAGGTTCAATCCCTGGGTCAGGAAGATCCCCTGGAGAAGGGAATGGCAACCCACTCCAGTATTCTTGCCTGGGAAATTCCATGGACAGAAGAGCCTGGCAGGCTACAGTCCACGGGGTCACAAAGAATCAGAGACAACTGAGCAACTAAGCACACATGCACTACAGGATCATTGTTGAGCAAGTGGCCCATTATCAAGGGTAGAAATCTGCATGCCTCTGTCCCCTGCTCAGTGGCATCAGAATTGCCAAGGAGAATAATGCAGTCAAGCCCTGGATGGAGCGGCACTTTCCTCACATAGAGAAGAGAGAGCAAGTTCAGCTTCAGTAGTGGGCATTGGTTCCCCTATAGGCAGTGAGTCCCTCTCGGCAACTGTCAGCACAGCACAGGGAACTCTGCTCAGTGCTCTGTTGTGCCCTAATGGGAAGGAAATCCAAAAAAGGGAATATATGTAAACCTAGAGCTCATTCACTTTGCTGTACAGCAGAAATTAACAACATTATAAAGCAACTATATACTCAGTAAGATTTTCTTTTAAACAAAAGGCAATTAGTCTGGATATTCCACTCTGGTGAGGCAGCAGAAGGACACTGTCCTCTCCCCTCTGGGGACAGATATAATAGTTGGGTGGGCTAGGTGCAGTGTGACGCACATGCTTAAGTAAGGCAAAGAAGCACACACTGAGTTTGAAACTGGGAGATATTCCTACCTAAGGTGAAAATTCCAACATCGTCTATGAGGACTCTTTCAAGAAGAAACTGTTCAGGACCCAAGGTCCATTCTCATGTGGTTGAATAGGGGGTGAGTCACTGCATGCATGAGGCTGCCTTTCCCTACAGTTACTTATGTGGATATTTCACTTGTAACCTTGCATAAGTGCAACTGGTGTATCTTTTCTTTTGCTTTTAAGACTGCGATGGAATGAGTGTGGTAGACTAATGCTGCCACTCATAGCAGTGCAAAATCCAGATTAAAAAAAAAAAAAATTGGAAGGCATCAGTGAGTTGCCAGGGCATAGGGTGTTGGACCATGCAAAAACAAAAAAGCAAAAACTAGTATGACTAACATGAAGAGCATGAAAGGACTAAAAGATAGTACACTGGAAGATGAACTCCCGAGGTCGGTAGGAACCCAGTATGCTATGGGAGATCAGAAGAGAAATAACTTCTAAGATGAAGAGACGGAGCCAAAGAGAAAACACCACCCAACTGTGGATGTGACAGGTGATGGAAGTAAAGTCCAATGCTGCAGAGTGCAATACTGCACAGGAACCTGGAATGTCAGGTCCATGAATCAAGGCAAATTGGAAGTGGTCAAACAGGAGATGGCAAGAGTGAACATCGACATTGTAGAAATCAGTGAACTAAAATGGACTGGAATGGGTGAATTTAACTCAGATGACCATTATATCTACTACTGTGGACAAAAATCCCTTAGAAGAAATGGAGTGGCCATCATAGTCAACAAGAGTCTGAAATGTAGTACTTGGATGCAATCTCAAAAACAACAGAATGATTTCTGTTTGATTCCAAGGCAAACCATTCACTATCACAGTAATCCCAGTCTATGCCCCCACCAGTAATGCTGAAGAAGCTGAAGTTGAACAGTTTTATGAAGACCTACAAGACCTTTTAGAACTAACACCCAAAAAAGATGTCTTTTTCATTATAGGGGACTGAAATGCAAAAGTAGTAGTGAAGGGATACCTGGAGTAACAGGCAAATTTGGCCTTGGAGTACAAAACGAAGAAGGTCAAAGTCTAACAGTTTTGCAAAGAGAACGCACTGATCACAGCAAACACCCTCTTCCAACAACACAAGAGAAGACTCTACACATGGACATCACCAGATGGTCAACACCGAAATCAGATTGATTATATTCTTTGCAGCCAAAGATGGAGCAATTTTATACAGTCAGCAAAAACAAGACCAGGAGCTGACTGTGGCTCAGATTATGAACTCCTGATTTCCAAATTCAGACTTAAATTGAAGAAAGTAGGGGAAACCACTAGACCATTCAGGTATGACCTAAATCAAATCCCTTACATTTTTGCAGTGGAAGTGACAAATAGATTCAAGAGGTTAGATCTGATAGAGTGCCTAAAGAACTATGGATGGAGGTTTGTGATATTGTACAAGAGGCAGTGATCGAGACCATCCCCGAGAAAAATAAATGCAAAAAGGCAAAATGGTTGCCTGCAGAGGCCTTACAAATAGCTGAGAAAAGAAGAGAAGCTAAAGGCAAAGGAGAAAAGATATACCCATTTGAATTCAGAGTTCCAAAGAATAGCAAGGAGAGATAAGAAAGCCCTCCTCAGTGATCAATGAAAAGAAATAGAGGAAAATAACAGTATGTGAAAGACTAGAGTTCTCTTCAAGAAAATTAGGGATACCAAAGGAACATTTCCAAAGGAACATTTCATTCAGCTTTCCTGGTGGCTCAGACGGTAAAGTGTCTGCCTACAATGCAGGATACCTGGGTTTGATCCCTGGGTCGGAAAGATCCTCTGGAGAAGGAAATGGCAACCCACTCCAGTATTCTTGCCTGGAAAATCTAGGCTACAGTCCATGGGGTCGCAAAGAGTCAGACACGACTAAGCGACTTCACTTTCACTTTCACAAAGGAACAGTTCATGCAAAGATGTGGTCAATACAGGACAGAACTGGTATGGACCTAACAGAAGCAGAAGATATCAAGAAGAGGTGGCAAGAATACACAGAAGAACTCTACAAAAAAGATCTTCATGACCCAGATAACCATGATGGTGTGGTCACCCACCTAGAGCCAGAGATCCTGAAATGTGAAGTCAAGTGGGCCTGAGGAAGCCTCACTATGAACAAAGCTAGTGGAGGTTATGAAATTCCAGATGAGCTAATTCAAATCCTAAAAGATGATGCTGTGAAAGTGCTGCACTCAATAGGCCAGAAATTTGGAAAACTCAGCAGTGTCCACAGGACTGGAAAAGGTTAGGTTTCATTCTAGTTCCAAAGAAGGCCAATGTGAAAGAATGTTCAAACTATTGCACAATTGCGCTCATCTCACAGACTAGCAAAGTAATGCTCAAAATTCTCCAAGCCAGGCTTCAACAGTACATGAACCTTGAACTTCCAAATGTTCAAGCTGGATTTAGAAAAGGCAGAGGAAACAGAGATCAAATTGCCAACATCTGCTGGATCATCAAAAAAGCAAGAGAGTTCCAGAAAAACATCTGCTTTATTGACTACACAAAAGCCTTTGACCCTGTGGATAACAACAAAGTGTGGAAAATTCTGAAAAAGATGGGAATACCAGGCCACTTGACCTGCCTCTTGAGAAATCTGTATGCAGGCCAAGAAGCAACAGTTAGAACTGGACATGGAACAATAGACTGGTTCCAAATTGGGAAAGGAGTATGTCAAGGCTGTATATTGTCACCTTGCTTATTTAACTTATATGCAGAATACATCATGTGAAATGCCAGGCTAGATGAAGCACAAGCTGGAATCAAGATTACGGGGAGAAATGTCAATAACCTCAGATATGCAGATGATGCCACCATTATGGCAGAAAGTGAAGAAGAACTAAAGAGCCTCTTGATAAAAGTGAAAGAGGAGATTGAAAACTCTGGCTTAAAACTCAACATTCAGAAAACAAAGATCATGGCATCCGGTCCCATCACTTCATGGCAAATAGATGGGGAAACGGTGGAAACAGTGACAGACTTTATTTTCTTGGGCTCCAAAATCACTGCAGATGGTGACTGCAGCCTTGAAATTAAAAGACACTTGCTCCTTGAAAGAAAAGCTATGACCAGCCTAGACAGCATGTTAGAAAGCAAAGATATTACTTTGCCAACAAAGGTCCATCTAGTCAAAGCTCTGGTTTTACCCGTAGTCATGTGTGGATGTGACAGACTATAAGGAAAGCTGAGTGCCGATAAGCACCGACAAATTGATACTGTTCAACTGTGGTGTTGGAGAAGACTCTAAGTGTTCCTTGGACTGCAAGGAGATCCAACAAGTCAGTCCTAATGGAAGTCAGTCCTGAATATTCATTGGAAGGATGGATGTTGATGCTGAAACTACAATACTTTGGCCACCTGATGTGAAGAACTGACTCACTGGAAAAGACACTGATGCTGGGAAAGATTGAAGGCAGGAGGAGAAGGGGACGACAGAGGATGAGATGGTTGGATGGCATCACCGACTTGATGGACATGAGTTTGAATAAGCTCCAGGAGTTGGTGGTGATGGACAGGGATCCTGGTGTGGTCTGGTCCATGGAATTGCAAAGAGTTGGACACAGCTGTGTGACTGAACTGAAGTATGACAAAGATTTTGAGAAGGTAACTGCAGAAATAGCTAATATTTTCTGTGCTGTTGAGGTGTTTTATTCTTTTGAGGTATTTTCTAATTCTTGGTTGGGAGAGAGACTGATAATCAGACAGAGGGGCTGCTACTGAAAGGTAGAAATGTGAACAGAACTTTTGGCAACTCCACAGAGCCAAGGATATAAAAGTTGGAAGTCAAAGTAGCCAGGATGTAAGGGTCTAATTTTTAGAATGAAAAGAGGTGTAACGAATTGACTCTGAGACTTGGCACTGCTTTCCCTGAGGTGTGGCTGAATTCTTAAACTGCACAGCACAAGAAACCAAACAGCAGAACTCTGAAACATATGTGAGAGTTTTAAGACTCATGGTGTCAAGAAGATGAAAATTAGAGTTCAAGGCATACCAAAAAGGAAAAGTTTGTTAAATATCCTAAACTCTCAGATAGGACATTTAAGAGAGTTAAACCCCCAAAGTGAAGATTACTCAGAAATAAACAGAAAATTACAAAGAAGTTAACTTGAGTAAGCTCAGTCTCTGATTGGTTAGCATGACCTTATCTTTTCTACTGCTTACACAAGAACAGAATAACCTCCTCTGGAAAAAGTAAAGTTATCTAGATCCTCTAAAAGTTTACTAACATATGTCTGGAACTTACTCAAAAAGCTACTAGCCAAACAAAATAATAAGACAAAAGAAAAGCAACAATAGAAACAGAGTGTCATCTGACAAGAACATTAAAGTAATTGCTATAAATCTGAGAAAATAAATGAGAAAATGGAGAATTTTATCAGGAAAACATAATCTTGTAAAAAATCAAATGAAAATGATAGAACTGATAATTTAACTAAAATTAAGAACTAGATTGGTTTAATGATAAACTGGACAAAAGAGAAGGTTAGCAAATGGAAGTCAGTTAACATTTCTAATGTAATATGGAGGGCCAAATGGATGAAAAATATAGGGACTATTATAAGACTCTCAAGAGTCATAGTGAAAAATCTAACATGTATTTAACATATAAGAGCTCTAGAAGAGACGGGAAAGAGAATGAGAAACACGAACTATTTAAAGTAATAATGGCTAAGCTTTTGCGTTAATAAAATACATCAAGAAACAGGTGCAGGAAGTTTTACAAATCTAAGGGGAAAATACAAAGAAAGCAATCCCAGTCAAATTGTTAAAAACAAAAACAATAATAATTATTGTAAAGCAGCTGAAAAATGATATATTACCATCAAAGAAGCAGGAAATAAGTTGACAGTGGACATAAAAATACTGAACTGATGAAAAATGATATACTATACAAAGAAAACCAAAAGAAGTTCCTGTGACTGTAGTACCAGATAAAATAAGGTTTTAAATATTTTGTGTCTTGTATGTACAGTACAGTTAGGCCCTAATATTCCCCAGTTCCCCATCTGCGGGTTCAACCATGGTGGGCTCTGTACTAGGTTCAGGATCTGGGTTGAATCATTGAATGCACAATCCTGCACATATTGAAGGCTGATTATAAGACTTGAGCAACAGCATATTTTGGTATCCATGGGTTCTAGAACCAGTCTTTTGGAGATAGACTGGTTCCAGGATCTCTGACTTTCAAAACGATGATTATATGTCTCTTGTATAAAGTATAGAGCTATGAAAATCTTTATCCTTTTATTGAATGACTTAGTCCCTTCAGGTATAAGGTAACCAGTGATACATGGAGGCTAATATTTACCCTCTTAGAATTGTTTACTTTTTTTTTTTCTGTTTCAACTTCCTTTTCTCTCCTTATCTATGTTGAGTATTTTTATTAGCTCATTTTACTCTTATTAGCTTACGAGTTACACATTCTTTCAGTGATTACACTAGATAATATGTGTATATCTCTATATCACATGCTTGACTTACTAAAATTAATAAGTTCTAATTTGTTATACACCTACTAACATAGGTTTAAAATACATAAGGTGCAAATACAAAAATGAAAAAATAAAAGTTATCAATCACAGTGGGAAACTTTAACTTCTTTCAATAACAAAATATAACTAAACATATAAGTATATAACTAAACATTCCTGGTTTGGGAAATTCACTGGGAAAAGGGACAGGCTACCCACTCCAGTATTCTTGGCCTTCCCCAGTGACTCAAATGGTAAAGAATCCACCTGCAAAGCAGGAGACCTGAGTTTGATCCCTGAGTTGGGAAGATCCCCTGGAGAAGGGAATGGCTACCCACTCCAGTATTCTTGCCTGGAGAATTCCATGGAAGATACAGTCCACCAGGTTGCAAAGAGTCGGACACGACTGAGCAACTTTTACTTTCACTTTTTAAACATATAAGATATTCATAGCACTATTCAGCACTATAAAAATCCAGACTAAAACAAAAATGAAAACATGTCTATCAACAGCAGAATGGATAAATTACAAATGTATAGGTATTATATAGTAATTGGAATGAATGAACTGCTACATGCAATACAAATCAATCTTACGAACAGAACATTGAGTAAAGGAAGCCAAAACCAAAAGATGACATACCACATGATTCAATTTTATTTAAGAGTCAAAAACAGGCAAGCTCATTAATGGCAAGAAGATTCACAATCGTTATTATCTTTGGGGAAGAAGGTGACTGAGGGGTTATGTATTAATAATAGGAGTGTCTGTGATGCTGATAATATTCCACTTCTCAATCTGAACTTATGTTGTGAAAAGTAAAGACACTGTCAGCCAGGTGTTGACAGCTCAATGTTTATTTTTATGTTGGCATCTTTATGGCAGGATCAACATTCTATTAGCATTCTGTCCAGCATTTTGAGATGATAATCGATAACTGGGGAGAGGCACAGTGAGGTGGGTGTAACAAAGTCACAGTGCAGAAATGCAAGATGATAGACCATGGCAGTGATTTTTAAAATACAGGCCGCACCTGAGGAATTTATTGAACATGCAGATTCCTGGGTACAACCCCTGAAAGTGAAAGTGAAGTCGCTTAGTCATGTCCGACTCTTTGCGACCCCATGGACTGTAGTGTACCAGGCTCTTCCCTCCATGGGATTTTCCAGGTAAGAGTACTGGAGTGGGGTGCCAGTGCCTTCTCCAGGGGATCTTCCCAACCCAGGGATTGAACCCGGGTCTCCCACATTGCAGGCAGATGCTTTAACCTCTGAGCCACCAGGGAAGCCAAGGTATAACCCCTAGAGAGCATGATTCATTGTCTGAACTAATATCCAGGAATGAGTATTTTTCCAAACACTCCAGGAAATTCTAACACAGGTGATTTAAAGACCAGTCTACAGTCCACAGGGTTGCAAAGAGTCGGATACGACCAAGTGACTGCTGCATACTCATGCATGCACTTCAGGGTGCTCCTTAATAGAGGGAACAGTTAGGTTACAAAAGTATAGAACCCCCACATAAAATACTGTAATAACATACGTATTCACTTTGAGCTACAGCCCTGATCATATAGCCTGTTTTCTAATAGATTTCCTATAGGGTGTCTTTAAGTTCAACTCCTTCAGACTACTTTGGAAATCAAATCATAACCTGACTGACGAGCTTCTGAAAGACAAGTTATTATTATAAGACAAAGTTTAAATCTGCTCTAATTTAAAGATGTAAATTATTTAAAACTTTGGTTTTTCACTTCTGATAATAAATCATTTGCTACATACAACACAACAGGTCACAACACAAGTTTGTCATGATACTCTGGTTGATAATCCTGGGTGTACTCATTTATGTAAGAGGGGACTCCCAGTAACGTCTGAAGAAAACAGCTCAAAAAACCATTCTTCAGGGAAGTTAGAAATCTCAGGACAGTATTATTGATAAGAAACCCTGCTGTAAAGCTAAGGTCTTTTTGCAAATCCATGTTAGAGATGAGATAAACAAATAACAGAAACTGTGACTGTCCTAAGGATACATAGAGATGGGGTAGGCATTATAGTACTCATTTCCTCTTACCTGTATGAGGATTTGTGTGACAACTGGCTAATTTTGTTCAACATTTTCTTCTGCTTTCAATGATTCTTATTTCACCTGAGTCCCTCTTGTTCATTTGGTTAATAATGGTGCATGCTCAGTTGCTGAGTCATGTCTGACTCTTTAGATCCCATGGATTGTAGCCCACCAGGCTCCTCTCTGCATGGGATTTCCCAGGCAAGAATAGTGAAGTGGGTTGCCATTTCCTACTCCAGGGTATCTTCCCAACTCTGGGATTATACCCATGTCTCCTGCATTGACAGGAGAATTCTTTACCACTCTGCCACCGAATTTGCACATATAACATTTATATGAAATCCTTATATGAAGAATTGCTTTCAAGGATGACTTTAAATATATAAAAAACAAACTAAAAATTAAAAAAAAATACAAAAATTTCTGCAATTTTTAACCCATGTAAAATACTTCATGTTTAAATTCAAGGGATATTTGACCAAAGTGTATGTGTACTTACCTAACATAAATGCTAACATTCTACAAATGATCTTCAGATACCTGTTCTCAAAAAAAGAAAATAAAAAGTCTTTACCACTAAAAAGTAATTAGAAGTCATCTTACCTAAAAGTTTTCAGTCAGTTGTGCAGTTACAGGGAAAACATTTGCAAGCCTGAAATAGCACCTTTTCAAATAGTATTCTATCAATATTCCTTAGTAATCCTCTTTTGATGTTTAAAATTCATCCTTATCTCTTCAAGTATACTTGAAATTGTTTAGTAGTGGATGAAAAACCAGGGTGCAAACCTGGGAAGCATAAAGCAGAGTTTCTGAAAGATTTACCCCCAACATCTGCACTAGTGTTCGCTGACCAGCTGTTTACATTTACACTGGGATGGCCATAAAGATTGTTCAGGGTTTTCCACAACATGATGTGGAAAAACCCGAGCCAGTCTTTTTGCCAGCCCAATGCTTTCAGGTCCCCACTCAGCAGTGACTGGCTGGCATCTCTGGGAGTCAGTCCACTCTTCTCAGTTTTTAACCCACCCACCACTCCCCATGGGTGATTCTTGTTCACTCTGATCAAATAATTTTAATTCAGATTAAATAGCAAATAACTGAGAGGCCAATTTGGGCAGGTGTTATCCTAGCAGAGTCTCATTTCAGATAAAACCATCATCTGTGTCTTCGTGGCTGTGTGTGTGTGTGCATGTGGGTTGCCCACAGGGAAGAAGAGCTTGCTGGCCCTGGGGAGCCGGGAAGAGGGAGCAGGGATCTTTCTTGGCGGGCGGCACAGTAGATGCAGAGAAGGCAAAGTGGAAAGTGGATGAAGAAGAATTTGATGTTTTCTTTCTAATAATTTTAAGGTGGGTAGTTAAAGATGGGGGTATAGCTTTTTTTTCCAGGTAAATGAGCTTGAACTAACTAGGCTGCAGCAGTATATAGGAACCCCAGTGAGCCTCCATTCTTAATCCCATGAGAAATGTAAATATTCTCCTTAAATCAGCATAAGGAAGACTGAAGTTAAATTGAGCAGTAATCGGTAAGAATAGTGGAAAATGAGCACTCTGCATTGAAAAATCCCGTTTTAATTTGGATGCATCCTTAAATGTGTGATAGAATGTCTGTTTTGGAGGGTTTGATTATTTGTTTTTATTTCAAGCTTTCCTGGTAGCTCAGTTGGTAAAGAATCCACCTGCAATGCAGGAGACCCCAGTTCGATTCCTGGGTCAGGAAGATCCCCTGGAGAAGGGAATGGCAACCCACTCCAGTATTCTTGGGCTTCCCTGGTGGCTCAGCTGGTAAAGAATCTGCCTGAAATGCAGGAGACCTGGGTTTGATCCCTGGGTTGGGAAGATCCCCTGGAGAAGGGAAAGGTTACTTTAATTAATTAATTAATTATTTGCTATTTTATTTCTAATTAACAAAATTTAAAATCTAATAAAAATTTAGTTATTTTATTATTTTATTTTTTGTTACTCTATTTCAATAACTAATACATAGGGAGATAAAAAGATAAATCTCCAAACAATTGAGAAAAAGAAAATGTCAGGAACACATGGACCATGTGTTCTTAGCATATACCAACCTAGGTCTTAACCCACATCAGAAGTGACTCAGGAAAACTCCTAAAAAGGGGCCTCAGTCAGTTCAGTTCAGCCTGATACTAACCCACAAAGTATTCTCAGAGTTAATTCACACAGAGAGCAGCCCCTGGGCTCTTCTTCCAACAAAGCCCTTGCAGAATTCACGCTTGAAAAATGTCAGGTTACATTCCTAGGCTGTTATTACTTGACAGATCAGATTTACCTAATGTACACACTTTCCTCCATTGTCATAAATCAGAGAATGCACAAATGTTTTCTAAGTACTAGTGAAAGCTAGAACTATCCTCTTAGTTGTCAGTTAAAATCTAAGAAAAGGCAAGTCACCAACCATTTAGATCTCTCATATTTCTAACCCCCAAAGGGAAACCTATTCCTTATAAAGGAGAAGGAAATGGCAACCCACTCCAGGATTCTTGCCTGGAGAATCCCATGGACAGAGGAGCCTGGCGGGCTATAGTCCATGGGGTCACACAGAGTCAGACACAACTGAATGACTAAACGACAATGACAAATCCTTATAAAATGTTTTGCTTTATTTTTTATTTTTTTTTGTATTTATTTATTTTTTTACACGAACTCCCAAACATGAACCCCCCTCCCACCTCCCACCCCACATCTTCCCTCCAGATCATCCCCATACACCAGCCCCAAGCATCCTGCATCCTGCATTGAACATAGACTGGCAATTCATTTCTTACATGATAGTATACATATTTCAATGCTATTCTCCCAAATCATCCCTCCCTCTCCCTCTCCTTCTCCCTCAGAGTCCATAAGTCCGCTCTACACATCTGTATCTCTTTTGCTGTCTTGCATACAGGGTCCTCATTACCATCTTTCTAAATTCCATATATATGTGTTAGTATACTGTATTGGTGTTTTTCTTTCTGGCTTACTTCACTCTGTATAATTGGTTCCAGTTTCATCCATCTTATTAGAACTGATTCAAATGTATTCTTTTTAATGGCTGAGTAATACTCCATTGTGTATATATACCACAGTTGGCAGTAGAAGATAGGAATATGGTTACCATCTCAGGTAGACTCTGGTTAGAAAATGAATTCTCATCTCAGCGCTCCCTTTATGAACTGCATGAACTTGTGCAAGTCACGACCCTGTTGCCTGGCTCTCCCAAACTAATGGTTCCTCTTTTCTGTCTCTCAAGAATATCATATGATTATTAATTAATTTTTTTGAAAATTTAAAGTGTTATACAGATGGCATGTCTAACATAACCTTTGTCAGACGAAACAGAAACTAAGAATTTAGGAAGCTGGGAATTTCCTCCCCAGGCTGAGCTAAGAGCAAGTGAAAGTCTCTCTGTCCTGTCCAACTCTTTGCGACATCATGTAGCCCGCCAGCCTCCTCTGTCCGTGGGATTCTCCAGGCAAGAACATTGGAGCGGGTTATCATTCCCTTCTCCAGGGGCTCTTCCCAACCTAGGGATCAAACCCAGGTTTCCTGCTTTGCAGGCAGATTCTTCACCATCTGAGCCACTGCCCCCTGTGAGAAAGCACCCAACAGTCACCCAACAAAGGTCTGCCCAGGCGTACATGCTGAGACTTTGCTGAGCTTCATCTGAACCCCTTTCCATGGCTCAGCTCAGTCGTCTGCTTCTTAAAAAAAGAGAGAAGGCAAGGTCCTTGGTGTGAGAAAGGACGGTGTTGGAGCAGGTTGTGTCAGTGCTAGCACATGGATAGTGCTGCTGCTGCTGCTAAGTCGCTTCAGTCGTGTCCGACTCTGTGCGACCCCATAGACGGCAGCCCACTAGGCTCCCCCGTCCCTGGGATTCTCCAGGCAAGGACACTGGAGTGGGTTACCAGTTCCTTCTCCAGTGCATGAAAGTGAAAAGTGAAAGGGAAGTCGCTCAGTCGAGTCTGACTCTTAGCAACCCCATGGCCTGCAGCCCACCAGGCTCCTCCGTCCTAGGCAGTGATAAAAGTCCACCTTCAGAATAAGATCAACTGCCTGTGAACTATAGGCCAGAAACAGAGAGCGTTACTGCCCAGCAGTGGCCTTTGTTTCCATAAGTAGCAAGTATCAGGAAAAGAGAGAAATCAGTAGGCAGATAGAATATTCGATGTCCAGCTGAGTCTCTAAGCCAGAGGCGAAGGGGAATGAGAGTTTTCCCAGAATGTCAGGCCTGTTATAGAGGCACAAAAGCTCACTTAAAACCAAGTGAAGGGTTTAACTATAAACTGTTCATGGCTCCTAGCCATGGCCCTGGATGGTAAAGACACATGGCACGCTGCTCAAACTCAGCAAATGCAGGGGACTTAAAACTGTTAGACAAATGAGTGTTAAAGTGGTCCTTTAGAAGAGTTCTTAGTTCTCCTTTGGCCCCATGTGAAGGTTCTGCTTCTAGGGCAGACTTTAATAAAGATAGCCAGCCAACCAGTTCCGTTACCAAGGATTCGAAAGGTCAAATGACTGAAGGTGGCTGCTTTGGGTGAGTGAATGAGGAGTCAAGAACAGGATTCTGCAACCTGTAGAGGAAAAAGCGGACAGCTGCTGCTAATGGAGACACTCCAAAGAGAGCCCCTGGCTTATCTTGGAGAAGGGAGTGATGGGCACTGTTTGCAGTCTCCATGTAAGCTCAGATTGGCAGGTTTCTCTGAATGTATTTCAGTTTCTATGAGAGAAAAAGTCCTCCTCAATGAACTGGGCCTGCTTTCACGGAAGACACTTTCTCTAGGTCCTGAGGTCCTCTCTAGTAGAAAACCATCACACAGAACTGAAGGAGTCCTGGACTGAAGGGCAGGTTTCAGGACCTCAGCCCTGACTCTTGACCACATTGGGTCGATCACACAATCCCTCACTTGGCTTTCCTGTCCTCCACTTGGGACTGAAACCCACGATATCTTTTTCTCGTAATCTCTCAGGCAACCTAGCCCATTGATGAATGCTCATTAAATGCTTATGGACAGACTAAAGCCCTTACTTGAGAGGGACCTGTGGAGAAGCATCTTTTAGTTGGAGAAACATGATCGACACCTAATCATCAAGCTTTGCAATAGGGGTGACTATGACACCCCAGACTCTAGCAACAGAATGACCCCTCCTGTCCTCATCACATGCTCTGCTAGTTCAGGAAGTCCTCTGGCAGCCTCTGATGTTCTATCAAAAGTCTGCTTTTGGACTCCAGGCCCTAGGCAGAAAGATCTCCATCCATAATACCTCTAGGATTAGATGCCCTTCTTTTTTATTCCTGTACGTGACTCTGAGCCCTGGGCTCACAGGCTGCCACTCAGGAGGTGGCTGGTTTCATTCTGCTCTTCTTTCACTATCATTTCTGCGCAGGACCATTTTTTCTGATCCAACAGTCATCTTAATGAAGTGGAACAAAAGCGGTTCCTCTTCCCTAGGATCCAGATCAAGTTTCCAGAGAGAAAAAGCCAAGACAAAAGACATTTGGATATGTCTGTACCCCTTTCCACTAAAAACTAACTTCTGATGAGGCTTAAGATAAGGGAGGAGACCCCCTGCACCACACCCATCCCACAGGGGTGGAGACGGGACTCATCACCTTATAACAGGACTTGCAGAGATTCAGCTCCACAAATCCTCCTTTTCTTCACTCTGACAACTGTTTCTGATATAATATGTGTAAATTTGTGGTCTAACTTTGGAAATTCTCATCTGAGTTCAAACTAATTTTAATATCTTATTACTTATGCACTAGTAATAATGCTACCTTACCTGATATTCATCACTGCGTCTGTGCTGAGGGTGTTGTTGAAGATGTATATTATAATGAATGTGGTAGAGAATCTATGGAAGACATTTCTATCTAGTGTTATTATTAGAATAATTCTACATTTCTGTAGCACTTGACTTTATCTTGACTTTGCAAATTGTGTAGTTGATCATACATTCTTTTCTGTGTAATACTCAAGCCTAATTTGTATCTGAATGATAGCACAGGTACAGGACTGTATGTTGTGAAAAAGTGAAAGTGTTAGTCACTCAGTTATGTCCAACTCTTTGCGACCTCATGGGCTATAGCCCACCAAGCTCCTGTGTCCATGGAATTCTCCAGGCAAGAATACTGGAGTGGGTTGCCATTCCCTTCTCTATGGGATCTTTCCAATCCACGGATTGAACCCAACTCTCTTGCATTGCAGGCAGATTCTTTTATCATCTGAGCCACAAGGGAAGCCCATATAACCTTATACCTGGCACCGTTTTCGTTTAGTTCCTGCCTTACTTGGATTTTTCTATTTGATGTCTAAAAGGCAAAGTGATATAGTGTGGAGAGTTCAGTCTTTGGAGTAGGACAGATGATGGTTTATATTCTGGCTTCATTTTTGCTGCGTGACCTTTTCGTTTCCTCTCTAGGCCTCCTTTTTCTTATCTGGAAAATTATACTAAAAGTAGCACCTGTTCCTCCTTGTATTATGAGAACAGTACATATAAAGCAATACATACAAAGCATGTAGCACAATGATTGACACATTCTTGTTCAAGAAATAGAAGCCACACAATTACAATGTATATTTTCCTCTTTCTTAAAAACTTTAGGCTGTCCCCAGTGCAAGCCTCTTTCCTTTGATTCCAAATTGAGTAAGCCTCTCACTACATCACACATCTTTACTGTGACTCACATTTCCAAAATTCTTTAGTCTTCAGCAGCTCCATGAATCAGTGTTTTAAAAAAATCCAAAATTCAGGGACATGGGTACCTTATTCAATGCCAATCATGTTCCCACTAAACCCTACACTGCATCACAATCTCAAAGTAGATGAGACAATCCTATCGAACTGTATTCCAGCTCAGCTGCTGCTTTTTGTAGCCTTTTGTTTCCCAAACTGAATCACCCTTGTTTCTTCTTTCCCAAACACCCTGCTTACCAACTCACCCCTACCTTCTCTCCTTTCAGGGACATCAGCTGTATCCTCCCCTCTCCCTCACCCACCATATGTAATCCATCACTCATCCTAGAAACTTTTACTTCCCAGCCTCCCAGTCCTCTCCCGTCATTCCAGAGTTCTCCAGCAACCATCTGCGTGATCCACCTGCACACTCGCTCACCTGCTCAGTCCGCCCTATCCTGCATTTCATAACCAAATGCAAGAGAAGGTGCTTTTCTTTTCTAACACTTAAAAAGTGTAGCCTTAGTGGTTCTGTTAGCCTACTTTTCAGAGAATAGATGCCGGTTTCCCTTTTTTTTTTAATAAGAAGGGAAAAGCGTATCTTGCCCTTCCCCACTCAAAAGTACTCAGAGCTTCTCTATTAGCTTTGCACTCCCCAATAATATTAATACAATGTCTCCCTTCCTATTTCTTATTATATTGATGTTTTTGAAGTGGCTGCCATTGTTGCTGGCTCACTGACTAGTCTTATTAAAGACTTACATAGTAGGTTATGTCCTTAGTTTAGAATCTTAATTGCAATTCTGAGACAAGAGACAATTCTGGACATCTTGTGATAGAAATTTAAATATGCCTTGGATCCATCATAAAACACATTCAGTAATGACTTTGATGACAGAACAATTTGACTGTAAGCTATTTAAGGCTTATCAGATATAGACAACAACTCTAATGGTTACCAAAGGGGAAAGGTAGGTAGGGGTAGGGACAAATTAGGAGGTTGAGATTCACAGATATAAACTACTCTATATAAAATAGATAAGCAACAAGCACGGGGAACTCTACTCAGAATCTTGTAATAACCTATGCTGCTGCTGCTAAGTCGCTTCAGTCATGTCTGACTCTGTGCGACCCCAGAGATGGCAGCCCACCAGGCTCCCCGTCCCTGGGATTCTCCAGGCAAGAACACTGGAGTGGGTTGCCATTTCCTTCTCCAATGCCTGAAAGTGAAAAGTGAAAGTGAAGTCACTCAGTCGTGTCCGACTCTTAGCGACCCCATGGACTGCAGCCTACCAGGCTCCTCCGTCCACGGGATTTGCCAGGCAAGAGTACTGGAGTGGATTGCCATTGCCTATAGTGGAAAATAATCTGAAAAATCTGAATAATCTAAAAAAATAAATATATAAAATGGATCACTTTGTATACCTGAAACTAACAATACTGTAAACCACCTATACTTCAACAACATAACCATTTTGTTAAAAAAAAAAGGGGAGGGTGGGAGGTATATTTGCTTTCCAGTATTGCTGGTTTGTGCTGTGCAACAAAGTGAATCAGCTCTGTGTACACATATAGCCCCTCCTCTTGGACCTCCTTCCCGCACATCACAGGCATCACAGAGCACTGGGCTGACCTTCCAGTACTGTTAGAGCAGGTTCCCACTAGCGAGCTGTTTTACACATGGCAGTGTATATGTGCCAGCTCCAGCCTCCCGAGTCATCCTCCTCCTGCTTCCCTCCCATTTGTCTGTATTCCTGCCCTGAAAATAGGTTCATCTGTACCATTTTTCTAGATTTCGCATATATGGGTTAATATATAATATTTATTTTTCTGACTTACTTCACTCTGTATGACAGTCTCTAGGTCCATCCACATGCTACAAGTAATTTAATGACTAATATTCCATTATGTATATGTACCACATCTTTTTTATTCATCTGTTGACAGGTATTTGGAGAACAGTTTGGAGGCTTCTTGCATTAGAAATAGATCTAGCATATGACCCAGCAATTCCACTACTGGGCATATACCCTGAGAAAACCATAATTCAAAAAGACACATGTACCCCAAAACAATTTTTTTAGATATTAGATTATACCTTACTAGCTTGAGAACTACCCTTTTAATTTTGTCACTGAGAGGCACTGGCCGTGATAAAGAGAGCAGTGGGTCTAGCGAGTGAGCCAGATCAAGACAGAATCCTACGGAAGTAGTGTGAATTGAAAATTTTGTACCTTTTGCTGGTAACTCTGGACCAATAATGGAAAATTAAGATTGAGGAGTGAGGAATGTGTAATCTGGTTTGACTGTCTACACTGTCTTACCAGATAATTGCTTGACACCTTCACTTTGCCCTAGCATTCAAAGTGTTAGTTGCTCAGGCATGTCTGACTCATTGCAGCCATATGGACTCAGTCCATGGAATTTTCCAAGCAAGAATACTGGCGTGGGTTGCCACTCCCTTCTCCAGGGGATCTTCCCTACCCAGAGAGTGAACCCAGGTCTCCTGCATTGCAGACAAGTTCTTTACCACCTGAGCCACCAGGGGATTTGCTTTTTGCTCTAGTGGACATCACCTAAGAGCAGTTTCTGGCTGACCTCCTGTGGTCTGTTTTTGTTCCCAGTGATCTGTGGACCATCAGCTACACCACAGTTACGATTTCACACCATCTCTAGTAAATAGAAGGACTGTTGTGATGCTTGCATTTATGGAGGACAGAAAGAAGAGTCAAGGATTTGTATTCAAGATTAACACCTCGCATGGCAGGTGGTTGCAGCAGGCAATCCAGAGTACACAGAGAAACTACAAATTTAGAAATATTAGGATAGCTACTTAAATAGTATTTGCATACCTTGAGTTTGTGGTACTGGAAGGATGTCTACATAGAGGTAGTCAATACATAGGGAAATATGCATAAGGAGGGCTTCCCAGGTGGCTTGAGTGGTAAAGAGCCCACCTGCCAGTGCAAGAGACACAAGAGATGCGGGGTTTGATCCCTGGGTTAGGAAGGTCCCCTGGAGGAGGAAATGGCACCCTACTCCAGTATTCTTGCCTGGAAAATTCCATGGGAAGAGGCACAGCAGATGTGAATATAGTAGTGTGAGAGAAAAACAAACAAAAAATGCCTTCCTTATTCTGTTGTTACTTCCATGAGCATCCATTGCCATAGCAACACATTAAGCCTTCTTTCTTACATCTTTAGTCAACATAAAGTGGCATAACCAGCATCAAGCACTGAAACTCACAGGAGGTATTAACAATAACATTGCATTTAACAAGACAACATAATAAACAGATCCACCTACTAAATTTACCTAGTGGAGCATCTGTTTCCAGGAAGTGCAAAATGCCTTTTAGAGCCTGTTCTCCTTTCTGTTTATCTCACCATGGGGAATGTACAATTCAAGTATCAGCTTCCTTTGCAGGAAACTGAATGATCATCTGCCCCATAAGTGGTGGAGGGAATCGGGATAACAAAGCTGGGTTCTTTGTTTCTCTCTCAGTCAAGCATCCTTCATCAATCCTTATTGCCTTTGCTGAGGAATTAATTTATCTCCCCCAAACTGGAATCCAAAGACAAGTGAAATCTCCTAGAGCTGGGTGTTCCAATATATAGTCAAGTGTGGCCTTTGAGTACCTGAAATGTGGCTGGCCCAATTTAGATACATTGCAAATACAAAGTATACACCAAATTCCAAGTATTTAGCACAGGGAAAAATAAGATATCTCCTTAACAAGAGACTGCAGATTGTTGATTATGTTGATTGCAGATTAAAATGATAACATGTTGAATATAAGAGGTTTCCTCTTATTTTATAAATGTGCTTACTAGAAAATTTAGAATGACATGTTTGTGGCTCACAATCTGTTTCTATTGGGCAGCAGTGCTCTGGGGGCTGAAAGCAGTCACCCATTCAGGAGCGATGACTCACCTCCTTCTCCTTGAAAAACTCTTCTTCTCACTCCCTCCTCCATGTTCCTTTTCCTCTCTGCTTCCTTGTTATTTATTTTATCTTTATTGCCATGTTTTCCCCTTCTTTTTTCTCTTTCTCTCCTTGAGATTTGGAATAGAGTGAAAGGAGAAGGTGGTTAGAGAGAAAGAGAGGAAGAAAGAGGATGATGAAGCAGGAAGTGGACTCTGGTTCTGGGTCTTAACTCTGTATACAGATGTCCATCCTTCTTCAAAGTTGGCTCCAGAGAACTGAAAAGGAGGCAACCATGATTTTCAGCAACTCCTCCTCTTCTTCGCAGAAGCAGACATCTTTAACCACCATACTTCCCCGGTGGCGGTTTAGTCACCGAGTCGTGTGCGACCCTTGTGATCCCATGAACTGCAGCCCACCAGGCTCCTCTGTCCATGGGATTCTCCAGGCAAGAGTACTGGAGTGGGCTGCCATTTCCTTCTCGCCAAACTTCCCTGAGAAGACGTAACAATGCTCCTTCTTCTCCTTACTTCACCCTGTTCTCTGTTTATTAACCACCTGTCAGAACTCTGAAGCCGGAAGTATATGCTGGGACTTGAGAACAGAAACCTACGCTACTGCTCTAGCATTCTCTTTACATGAAAACTGGTCAGATGATTAAATCTGTGTTCCCAAAGTGCTTCTGCAGATTCTCCTTAGAGACCACACTATTCCTCCAGGAGACAGCTGGACCGTATTAACATATTATTTCTAAAACAAGATTCTGGGTTGGTCATCTTTTCTGGAGTTAAATAGAAGATGAGTAAAATTTCATTTCAGTTAAATAACATCTCTTTATCCTCCATCAGTTTAGGAAATTATTTTAATAATTTTTTTTAACCAATATTATATTTTGTGAACAAGATTTATAGAATACATTTCTTAAAAAATATTTTATCTTGCAATAATTTCCTATGGAACTCTTTCTGAAGTTCTCCCGTGGAAGCTGGGAGATAACTCCAAGGGTATTTTTCTTCAGTAATAATAATAAATTAGCATAATCAAATATTATTTTAATAATTTTTTTTAACCAATATTATATTTTGTGAACAAGATTTATAGAATACATTTCTTAAAAAATATTTTATCTTGCAATAATTTCCTATGGAACTCTTTCTGAAGTTCTCCCGTGGAAGCTGGGAGATAACTCCAAGGGTATTTTTCTTCAGTAATAATAATAAATTAGCATAATCAAATAATAAGGAATGATGCTAAAGCTGAAACTCCAGTACTTTGGCCACCTCATGAGAAGAGTTGACTCACTGGAAAAAACTCTGATGCTGGGAGGGATTGGGGGCAGGAGGAGAAGGGGATGACCAAGGATGAGATGGCTGGATGACATCACGGACTTGATGGATGTGAGTCTGAGTGAACTCTGGGAGATAGTGATGAACAGGGAGGCCTGGCATGCTGTGATTCATGGGGTCGCAAAGAGTCGGACATGACTGAGTGAACTGAACTGATCTGAAGTTATTATAAACATTAAAATATGATAAATGGTAATAAAATAACAATAAAAATATTGATTTAAAGACTAAAAGAGTTAGCTAGCCTTATATTCTACATCTCTAAAATCATATTTTTATTTTATAGCCTCATGGAACAAAATAAAAACCAAAGCAAAAGAGTGAGGCAGAAAGAGAGGGCAGGCAGGATGCTGTGATCCAGTTGATGAGGAAAAAAGAACTTTTTNCTAGCCTTATATTCTACATCTCTAAAATCATATTTTTATTTTATAGCCTCATGGAACAAAATAAAAACCAAAGCAAAAGAGTGAGGCAGAAAGAGAGGGCAGGCAGGATGCTGTGATCCAGTTGATGAGGAAAAAAGAACTTTTTTTCTGGACTTTGGTCAGTGCCTAACCCTCATTGTCAGTATCTGTGTCTCAAAGTTCAGGGACACTATCCTTAACCCAGTTAAGTTTCAACTCTAGAAGTTACCAAGTTTAAGGTACTTTAAAAATCTATCTCTGATATTGTTGGGTATACTTTTGGTGATTTGACAGAATTTTCAACTGTAAACACTACGATTGATTCTATTTTATGAGATGAGCTCATGGCAATCCAGGCAGAGATTCTACTTTTCTAGCTGCTCTTGCATCCAGGTGTGGCCATGTGCACAAGAAGGATGATTAGAAATATATGTACCTTACTTGTGGGTCTATGCCAGAGAACTTTGAGCCTCTTCTCCACCAGTCACTCTTATCCATCTTACTATCTGGGAAAGATTGAAGGCAGGAGGAGAAGGGGATGACAGAGGATGAGATGGTTGGATGGCATCACCAACTCGATGGATGTGTTNATATGTACCTTACTTGTGGGTCTATGCCAGAGAACTTTGAGCCTCTTCTCCACCAGTCACTCTTATCCATCTTACTATCTGGGAAAGATTGAAGGCAGGAGGAGAAGGGGATGACAGAGGATGAGATGGTTGGATGGCATCACCAACTCGATGGATGTGTTTGAGCAAGCTCCGGTAGTCTGTGATGGACAGGGAAGCCTGGCATGCTGCAGTCCATGGGGTCGCAAAGAGTTGGACATGACAGACAGACTGAACTGAACTGAACTGATTTGGATATCAGCGGATGTGGCAGCAGTCAACCTTTGAATTTCCACATATTTGTGATGTCTCAGTGGGTACCGAACAGCAGAATGGAAGGAACCCGAAATTCTGAATGACTCTCTGGAAACTAGAGTGGTGGGACTGTCTTCTAAGTTATAGAAGACAAACCAAACCATCTCTATCTCCAGTGCCTTCACTTTATTCTCTCTTTCGGAGGGTGCTCAAACATGACTCAGCATGCCTAGGAACCTTCATAGTCTCTATCTGCCTGCGGAATACAGTCTATGAACCAAGTCTTTCAACTTTATCCTCAGTGAGTCTGTTACACTGGTTACATGGACCTGATTACATAGGGGCTGATTAGCCCCTACTTTTGTAAATCTGTTCACTGTCTTCATTTGCTTTAAAATCTATTTCCTCCATTTACCTTTTAAAAAAGACTGAGTCACTTTTTAAGATCCAACAGAAATGATACCTCCTCGGTGAAGCTATGTATGAAAAGTGAAAGTGCTAGTCACTCAGTTGGGTTTAATTCTGTGACCCCATGGACTGTACCCCACCAGGCTCCTCTGTCCATGGAATTCTTCAGGCAAGAACACTGGAATGGGTAGCCTTTCCCTTATCCAGGGGATCTTCCCCACCCAGCGATCCAACCCAGGTCTGCTGCATTGCAGGCGGATTCTTTACCAGCTGAGCCACCAGGGAAGCCCAATTAATAACAAGGGTACTTTCAAAAGAGAGATAGAGAGAGAGAGATTCAAAGCAAAAAATTAAAACCCCAAAACCTCTCTATTGCCTTCCCAAAATTATCCCTGAGAAACGATCACATCGGCTGCTCCGTTCCCACTGTGGAGTAAGGCCACCGAAGACAACTGTGGAGGAGGGAGCTGCCTGGATTTTGCCCACATTCTGAGTCTCTAGCCTCGGTTAAGAAAGAAAAAAACCTGTAGCAATTAACCGCAGGATACTGCATGTGTCCTTTCAGTTTCATTACTCAGAAACCTCACCCATAACACATGGCTGTAAAAACCTGCTCGCCTTTCAACTTGTAAGGAGCAGAGCAGGTTTCTGGAGGAACCAGACTCAAGGGGAGTCCCAGGGAAGAGCCAAGGCAACTGGGAATTTGACACCCGGTGCGCCAAGTAAGTTCCTCCTAAACTTCCCCTTCCAAGCACATTTTTGTTAGCTAACAACAGTGGGGATGGGGGAGCCTGGTGGGCTGCCGTCTATGGGGTCACACAGAGTCGGACACGACTGAAGTGACTTAGCAGTAGCAGCAGCAACAACAGTGGATCCCCGGGGCGTAGACCCCACGCTGCGGGAGGGGAGGCTGCTGGCTGCCTGGGCGGGAGCGTGTGAGGGTTGCTTTGCGTCTTCCTTTGGATTTGGTGCGGCTGCGAAATCATGTCCCTGCATGCCCTGCTCCTCCTGGGGACTCAGTCCTGGCTGCGCAAAGAGCCTCGCTTGGGAGGAGGAATCCACCCCGCCTCACCTTCGGAAAAGCGGGCTGAGGTCCTTTTTAGGACTGAGGGACTAAATCCCGCCTCCTAAAAGAGGAGCTGAGTGGGGTTGCCCCCTCCTCCCTCCTCCTCTTTCCTCCTCCCACCTCATTCACCTCCTGACTACTCTGCTGGGTAATAGAAAAACAGAAAAGAAGGTCCTTAATATACGGAGGAGCTTGGTGGGCTGCAGTCCATGGGGTCGCTAAGAGTTGGACACGGCCAAGCGACTTCACTTTCACTTTTCTCTTTCATGCATTGGAGAAGGAAATGGCAACCCACTCCTGTTCCCACTAAACTCTACACTGCATCACAATCTCAAAGTAGATGAGACAATCCTATCGAACTGTATTCCAGCTCAGCTGCTGCTTTTTGTAGCCTTTTGTTTCCCAAACTGAATCACCCTTGTTTCTTCTTTCCCAAACACCCTGCTTACCAACTCACCCCTACCTTCTCTCCTTTCAGGGACATCAGCTGTATCCTCCCCTCTCCCTCACCCACCATATGTAATCCATCACTCATCCTAGAAACTTTTACTTCCCAGCCTCCCAGTCCTCTCCCGTCATTCCAGAGTTCTCCAGCAACCATCTGCGTGATCCACCTGCACACTCGCTCACCTGCTCAGTCCGCCCTATCCTGCATTTCATAACCAAATGCAAGAGAAGGTGCTTTTCTTTTCTAACACTTAAAAAGTGTAGCCTTAGTGGTTCTGTTAGCCTACTTTTCAGAGAATAGATGCCGGTTTCCCTTTTTTTTTTAATAAGAAGGGAAAAGCGTATCTTGCCCTTCCCCACTCAAAAGTACTCAGAGCTTCTCTATTAGCTTTGCACTCCCCAATAATATTAATACAATGTCTCCCTTCCTATTTCTTATTATATTGATGTTTTTGAAGTGGCTGCCATTGTTGCTGGCTCACTGACTAGTCTTATTAAAGACTTACATAGTAGGTTATGTCCTTAGTTTAGAATCTTAATTGCAATTCTGAGACAAGAGACAATTCTGGACATCTTGTGATAGAAATTTAAATATGCCTTGGATCCATCATAAAACACATTCAGTAATGACTTTGATGACAGAACAATTTGACTGTAAGCTATTTAAGGCTTATCAGATATAGACAACAACTCTAATGGTTACCAAAGGGGAAAGGTAGGTAGGGGTAGGGACAAATTAGGAGGTTGAGATTCACAGATATAAACTACTCTATATAAAATAGATAAGCAACAAGCACGGGGAACTCTACTCAGAATCTTGTAATAACCTATGCTGCTGCTGCTAAGTCGCTTCAGTCATGTCTGACTCTGTGCGACCCCAGAGATGGCAGCCCACCAGGCTCCCCGTCCCTGGGATTCTCCAGGCAAGAACACTGGAGTGGGTTGCCATTTCCTTCTCCAATGCATGAAAGTGAAAAGTGAAAGTGAAGTCACTCAGTCGTGTCCGACTCTTAGCGACCCCATGGACTGCAGCCTACCAGGCTCCTCCGTCCACGGGATTTGCCAGGCAAGAGTACTGGAGTGGATTGCCATTGCCTATAGTGGAAAATAATCTGAAAAATCTGAATAATCTAAAAAAATAAATATATAAAATGGATCACTTTGTATACCTGAAACTAACAATACTGTAAACCACCTATACTTCAACAACATAACCATTTTGTTAAAAAAAAAAGGGGAGGGTGGGAGGTATATTTGCTTTCCAGTATTGCTGGTTTGTGCTGTGCAACAAAGTGAATCAGCTCTGTGTAAGCATATAGCCCCTCCTCTTGGACCTCCTTCCCGCACATCACAGGCATCACAGAGCACTGGGCTGACCTTCCAGTACTGTTAGAGCAGGTTCCCACTAGCGAGCTGTTTTACACATGGCAGTGTATATGTGCCGGCTCCAGCCTCCCGAGTCATCCTCCTCCTGCTTCCCTCCCATTTGTCTGTATTCCTGCCCTGAAAATAGGTTCATCTGTACCATTTTTCTAGATTTCGCATATATGGGTTAATATATAATATTTATTTTTCTGACTTACTTCACTCTGTATGACAGTCTCTAGGTCCATCCACATGCTACAAGTAATTTAATGACTAATATTCCATTATGTATATGTACCACATCTTTTTTATTCATCTGTTGACAGGTATTTGGAGAACAGTTTGGAGGCTTCTTGCATTAGAAATAGATCTAGCATATGACCCAGCAATTCCACTACTGGGCATATACCCTGAGAAAACCATAATTCAAAAAGACACATGTACCCCAAAACAATTGTTTTAGATATTAGATTATACCTTACTAGCTTGAGAACTACCCTTTTAATTTTGTCACTGAGAGGCACTGGCCGTGATAAAGAGAGCAGTGGGTCTAGCGAGTGAGCCAGATCAAGACAGAATCCTACGGAAGTAGTGTGAATTGAAAATTTTGTACCTTTTGCTGGTAACTCTGGACCAATAATGGAAAATTAAGATTGAGGAGTGAGGAATGTGTAATCTGGTTTGACTGTCTACACTGTCTTACCAGATAATTGCTTGACACCTTCACTTTGCCCTAGCATTCAAAGTGTTAGTTGCTCAGGCATGTCTGACTCATTGCAGCCATATGGACTCAGTCCATGGAATTTTCCAAGCAAGAATACTGGCGTGGGTTGCCACTCCCTTCTCCAGGGGATCTTCCCTACCCAGAGAGTGAACCCAGGTCTCCTGCATTGCAGACAAGTTCTTTACCACCTGAGCCACCAGGGGATTTGCTTTTTGCTCTAGTGGACATCACCTAAGAGCAGTTTCTGGCTGACCTCCTGTGGTCTGTTTTTGTTCCCAGTGATCTGTGGACCATCAGCTACACCACAGTTACGATTTCACACCATCTCTAGTAAATAGAAGGACTGTTGTGATGCTTGCATTTATGGAGGACAGAAAGAAGAGTCAAGGATTTGTATTCAAGATTAACACCTCGCATGGCAGGTGGTTGCAGCAGGCAATCCAGAGTACACAGAGAAACTACAAATTTAGAAATATTAGGATAGCTACTTAAATAGTATTTGCATACCTTGAGTTTGTGGTACTGGAAGGATGTCTACATAGAGGTAGTCAATACATAGGGAAATATGCATAAGGAGGGCTTCCCAGGTGGCTTGAGTGGTAAAGAGCCCACCTGCCAGTGCAAGAGACACAAGAGATGCGGGGTTTGATCCCTGGGTTAGGAAGGTCCCCTGGAGGAGGAAATGGCACCCTACTCCAGTATTCTTGCCTGGAAAATTCCATGGGAAGAGGCACAGCAGATGTGAATATAGTAGTGTGAGAGAAAAACAAACAAAAAATGCCTTCCTTATTCTGTTGTTACTTCCATGAGCATCCATTGCCATAGCAACACATTAAGCCTTCTTTCTTACATCTTTAGTCAACATAAAGTGGCATAACCAGCATCAAGCACTGAAACTCACAGGAGGTATTAACAATAACATTGCATTTAACAAGACAACATAATAAACAGATCCACCTACTAAATTTACCTAGTGGAGCATCTGTTTCCAGGAAGTGCAAAATGCCTTTTAGAGCCTGTTCTCCTTTCTGTTTATCTCACCATGGGGAATGTACAATTCAAGTATCAGCTTCCTTTGCAGGAAACTGAATGATCATCTGCCCCATAAGTGGTGGAGGGAATCGGGATAACAAAGCTGGGTTCTTTGTTTCTCTCTCAGTCAAGCATCCTTCATCAATCCTTATTGCCTTTGCTGAGGAATTAATTTATCTCCCCCAAACTGGAATCCAAAGACAAGTGAAATCTCCTAGAGCTGGGTGTTCCAATATATAGTCAAGTGTGGCCTTTGAGTACCTGAAATGTGGCTGGCCCAATTTAGATACATTGCAAATACAAAGTATACACCAAATTCCAAGTATTTAGCACAGGGAAAAATAAGATATCTCCTTAACAAGAGACTGCAGATTGTTGATTATGTTGATTGCAGATTAAAATGATAACATGTTGAATATAAGAGGTTTCCTCTTATTTTATAAATGTGCTTACTAGAAAATTTAGAATGACATGTTTGTGGCTCACAATCTGTTTCTATTGGGCAGCAGTGCTCTGGGGGCTGAAAGCAGTCACCCATTCAGGAGCGATGACTCACCTCCTTCTCCTTGAAAAACTCTTCTTCTCACTCCCTCCTCCATGTTCCTTTTCCTCTCTGCTTCCTTGTTATTTATTTTATCTTTATTGCCATGTTTTCCCCTTCTTTTTTCTCTTTCTCTCCTTGAGATTTGGAATAGAGTGAAAGGAGAAGGTGGTTAGAGAGAAAGAGAGGAAGAAAGAGGATGATGAAGCAGGAAGTGGACTCTGGTTCTGGGTCTTAACTCTGTATACAGATGTCCATCCTTCTTCAAAGTTGGCTCCAGAGAACTGAAAAGGAGGCAACCATGATTTTCAGCAACTCCTCCTCTTCTTCGCAGAAGCAGACATCTTTAACCACCATACTTCCCCGGTGGCGGTTTAGTCACCGAGTCGTGTGCGACCCTTGTGATCCCATGAACTGCAGCCCACCAGGCTCCTCTGTCCATGGGATTCTCCAGGCAAGAGTACTGGAGTGGGCTGCCATTTCCTTCTCGCCAAACTTCCCTGAGAAGACGTAACAATGCTCCTTCTTCTCCTTACTTCACCCTGTTCTCTGTTTATTAACCACCTGTCAGAACTCTGAAGCCGGAAGTATATGCTGGGACTTGAGAACAGAAACCTACGCTACTGCTCTAGCATTCTCTTTACACTTGCTTTCAGATTTCAGAACTAAAGGCTCCAGTTCCATTGCGGCTCCCACCTTCCCTTCTCAACTGCCTCAACCCGTCACTTGCCCCCTGCTTCAGACCCATAACACCACTGCCTGTATTTTTGTGTCATGTTGGTACCTTGCTCTATCCCAGACATTGCAGTGCTATTCTCAAATGCACGTGGTGTGTTCTATTTGCACCAAGGAAACACTTTGAGAGAGGACGAGGTCCACATTTATGAAGTGGGGAATGTGCAAAAGTATCCCTGATTAGTCTAGAAAATGAATGCTTCAGACTATAAACACATTGCACTTTGTCAGAACCTGATTACAGTATTTATCACCTGTGTTATTTGAAAGATTTTCATGCTGGGACTTGAGAACAGAAACCTACGCTACTGCTCTAGCATCCTCTTTACACTTGCTTTCAGATTTCGGAACTAAAGGCTCCAGTTCCACTGCGGCTCCCACCTTCCCTCCTCAACTGCCTCAGCCCGACTGTCACTTGCCCCCTGCTTCAGACCCATACCACCACTGCCTGTATTTTTGTGTCATGTTGGTACCTTGCTCTACCCCAGACATTGCAGTGCTGTTCTCAAATGCACGTGGTGTGTTCTATTTGCACCAAGGAAACACTTTGAGAGAGGACGAGGTCCACATTTATGAAGTGGGGAATGTGCAAAAGTATCCCTGATTAGTCTAGAAAATGAATGCTTCAGACTATAAACACATTGCACTTTGTCAGAACCTGATTACAGTATTTATCACCTGTGTTATTTGAAAGATTTAAAACTGTTTGACAATTACCATTATCAAAAATACACATATAGTGCTTTGCAACTTGTAGAGCAAATTTACATACATACTGTTCTCACAGTTCTGTGAAATTGGTAATAAGCTCTCCATTTGATAGATGAGAGTATAAGTTTCTGTGGTTTCCCAAAGTTTTACAGAGAATAGTGGACAAAGTCTGCACTAGAACACAGATCTCTCTGGACTCCAAGGCTAGCCACATCTTTTCTCGATTATATAGTAAAAATTTGAGATGAATCTTCTGCTGTGCCTTGGTTCTGACCCTGGGGTTTCGGCACTGAAACTGATAAAACGCTTCTCTTTACTCATCCCACAAGTCACGATGGGGCTGGCGGAGTCTCACCATTTGTGATGAGAGGTCACCGGACTTGATCCATATGGAACTAATACCTCTTCTAGCCACATCTTTTCTCAATTATATAGTAAAAATTTGAGATGAATCTTCTGTGCCTTGGTTCTGACCCTGGGGTTTCGGCACTGAAACTGATAAAACGCTTCTCTTTACTCATCCCACAAGTCACGATGGGGCTGGCGGAGTCTCACCATTTGTGATGAGAGGTCACCGGACTTGATCCATATGGAACTAATACCTCTTGAAGGGTAATGGGTTAAATAGTTCAGGTGCTGAACTGTAAGCACAGAGTAAAAATTTGACTTGGTAAACACTAGTGAAAATCTAGGCCAAATTCTCAAAACACAACAAGCAAAAAAGAAAAATGCTACAATAAGCACAAACTTAACACAAACTGCAACCATTAATATTAAATGTCTTTTTGGGCTTTCCAGGTGGCTCAGACAGTGAACAATCTGCCTGCAATGCAGGGACCCCGGTTCAATCCCTGGGAGAGAAAGATTCCCCTGGAGAAGGAAATGGCAACCCACTCCAGTATCCTTGCCTGGGAAATCCCATGGACAGAGGGGCCTAACAGGCTACAGTCCATGGGGTCGCAAGGAGTCCGACACAACTGAGCAACTATAACACACATACACAGATATCATTTTATATAATTTGATTCTCATACACATCATTTTATAAATATACACACAATGGAAAAATCTCCATTTCTAGTGGCTTATTTAATAAATACTTGAGCGTTAATAAGTACTTAGTAGTTATTTTTTCTTGCCTATCCCTGTATTTTTCCCCCACCTAACCCCCAGCGGATTTGGAAATAATAGATATTTCGGTCCCTAAGGAAACGGGAGCAGAGCCTGGCCAATCAGAGTTTTCCATTTACTCCTGAGGAAAGAAAGGAAAGAGAAGTCTCTCAGTCGTGTCCGACCCTTTGCGGCCCCATGGACTGTAGCCTACCAGGCTTCTCTGTCCATGGGATTTTCCAGGCAAGAATATTGGAGTGGGTTGCCATTTCCTTCTCCAGGAGATCTTCCTGACCCAGGGATTGAACCCAGGTCTCCCGCGCTGTGGGCAGACGCTTTACAGTCTGAGCCACCACGGAAGTCCCGAGTATGCGGTAACTGGCCCCAGGGTGGTCATGTGATGGAAGCCCAATAGAGGTTTTTCCCTGTAACGAGCCGTTTGAAAATGAAGCTCAATTTATGTTGTACTTACTCAACCCTGAGGAGCCAGGCCACATCTTCCCAGCACCCTGGAGAAGCCTTTCCACAGACTGAGGCTAAGCGGGGACAGGGTGACAGGAAGCTTTGTGGAGGAGAAAAGAAAGGAAAAGCCTGGTGATGTGAGTCCCCCTTCTAGTCTCTGGACCCTGCAGTAATTCCTTTGAGCCTGTGAACTACCCCTAGAACCATCAAAGGTACATAGATCAGTAAATTGTATTCTTTCATCTCCCCAGACTGAACACCTTGAGGAAAGAACTTGCCCACTCTGGGAAGGAGGCTGTGGCAGGCACCCTCCCTAGTTGTAGATAAGGTGACACGGGAACATTTGGGCTTTAGGAGGGAAGAGTGGAGGGACTCCAGCGAAACTTCAGGTGTCAGGCCTCCTCTCTTCCTCTTGGTTGGGCCAGAGGAACTTTCTCTACCTTAGAAGGATATTTTCCTAAACCCAGAAGCTGGTGACCAGAAATAAGATGTGGTGCAAGGGAAAGGAAAAACGAGGGGAAATTTATAAGCGATGACGGAAAGAACTGCTATGTAGAATTTAATTCAACAAACCCTCATTTTTTCTAGGCCTGAGGGATTCATTAGTAAATGACAATAGAAAAAGTCGCTGCCATCAAACCTATTATATTTTATAGTATCAGATGCGATAAATTCTGTAAAGAAACTTTCTTGACTGTTAGTCAGAGAAGGTCTATCTAAGGAGGCTTTTAAGTCAGCACCTGAAGGAAAGAAGAAGAAAGGTAAAATCTGGAGACAAAAGTATCCTCAGGAAAGGAAACGGCTAAGGCAGAGGTCATAAGAGGGGAGAAATTTGGTGTGTTTGAAGAACAAAAAGTGAGTTTGTATGACTAGAAGGCAATAACATAGAGTACAGGATATTTTAACTTCACCATTGATGACACTGGAGCTAGATAATTTAAAGAAGATGTCAACTTATTAATCAGAGGTAATGTGAAATCTCTCCATACTTGAGAATCAACAGAAGAAATACATGTATAAGATCTGTAGAAACAAAACTGTAAAATACTCTTGTAAGAGAAAAAAATTAGGGACAAATGAAGAGGCACAATGTGTGGGGAAGACTTTGTATCAAAAGTGTTCAAGTTCTCCAAAGCTGATCTGTAGCTCTAATATGATTCCAATAAAAATACCAAGAGGATCTTGTTCTTGCACTAGACAAGGTGATTATAAATGCATAAAAAAGATAAGCAAAGAAAAAAGAGAGGGAAAAAAGGTAGTGAACAAGGACCTACCGGGTAGCATAGCAAACTCTGTTTAGTATTCTGTAATAACTGAAAATTGGAAAAGGATTTGAATGTAATTGAATTACACCTGAAACTAACACCACATTGTTAATCAAGTATGCTCCAATATAAAATAAAAATTTTAAGAGACTCCTAAAAATGAGAGTAGTCCTGTAAATTATTAAAACATAAGTCAAATAGGTATACAAGTGTGATAAAAGTTCAAGAATAGATATTGATGAACTCACTAATACAAACAAATGGGATAATTCACGTAATAAGAGTGGTATCTTAAATTAATGGGAAAAATATTAAGAATTAAAAGGTACTGGGATAACTGGGCAGCCATCTAGAAAAATATAAATTGGATATAAACTAAGACTCTATACAAGAATAAATTCCAAATGGATCAAATTCCAAATGATTTAAACATATATACAAGAAGGAAGCCCAAAAGTTACTAGGAAAAAGCCTAAGAATTATTTATAATCATGAGAAGTCTAATTAAAATATGATCTCTTGTAACTTTAAAATAATAGTCATAGTTTTTCAATCTTTTCTTTTCAACCCCTGCTAAAACCACTATAAGAAAAGAAAAAGGACAAATTGAGAAAATAAATTTGTAACCTTATCACAAAAGGCCCATTTGACATAGTAAGACTGTCAATCAGCAAAGACCAGCAACCTATAGAAAACTGAATCATCTATTTACTGTATCCCACTTCAGCATTTTAAAAATATTTAAATATATTTTCAAAAAATTTAATAAAAATTAAAAAGATAGATTATTCTCTCTACTGTTTGGGTCTAATTCATTAAAGATTATTGCACACAAGTACTGACTTGTGTGAATGGATATTTTTGTAGAAACTGATAAATTGTCTGTTTCATAGCTGAGTTGACACAGTATGAAAATTAGTGCATGAACTAGTAAGATAGATAGAACACTGATCCATGAACTGACAAAGCAAATCATAACCAGAGGTAGCTGCAGAAACTTAAACACATTACACAACCAGGGAAAGTTTCCTTCTTCATCCTGAACAGTTAAATTGACAGAAATTTTAGGAAAAGTTTTAGAAGGAAATGGCAACCCACTCCAGTGAATCCCAGGAACAGAGGAGCCTGGCTGGTTTCTGTCTATGGGGTCTCACAGAGTTGGACACGACTGAAGCGACTTAGCAGGATTAGGAGCATAAAATTGGATATTTAGAAAAACGTATTTAGTTCTTAAGAGGCAAGTTGATCCCAGCTGACTTTGGGGTTATTGAAAAATAAAGCACTAAACTAGATGTCAGATAACCTAGACTCAAAATCTATCTGTGAGGGCCAATAAGACACTTGGACACAAAATAATATGAGAGAAAGATCTGAATCTCACCAGTAACCCAAATATTTAGCATAGGTTCTAGCACGAAAATAACCAATTCTAGTTCCTTCATGTAGCTTTTTCATCCTGATCATGGTTTTCCTTATATGATTATCTCACCAAGATTGTAAGCAAACTGAAGCATGTATATCGGTTACTCACTTGATATTGGTTACCCACTTGATATTACCCACTTCATTCCATTGCATATATCAAAGAAAAAAAAAAGATCACATGATTTAAACAAAGGGAAGTATTCTTTTCCTCTCACACTAAAAAATGTCCTGGGCTGGTATGACAGCTCTTTGACTATCATCACAGATACAACACCTAACATCCTGCTCACCATCCTAGTACAGCCTCTGTTCTCAAGGTTACTTCATGGTCTCAGGTAGCTGCCAGAGTTCCAGCTATCAAACCCAGTCTCCATGCCATATGAGGAAAAGAAGACGAACACCAAAGAATATGTGTTGTATGTGTCGATTATCAATGTGTTGCCTCTCAGCTCTAAATCTTCTTCCCCCCTGTTTTGTGATACTGGTGCTTGGCCCTATAAATGCTCTCCTTTGCCTGTTCATTCAGTATTAGGCTTGTCAATAAATGGTTCTGCAGATCTGTAGTGGGCAGAAGGAGCTTCCCTTCCTAGTTACAGGATACTGTTTTGGTTATGTATAGAAGCTGGAGGATTGGCATGGGGTGGCCTGGTAGTACTCACATCAGTGGTCCTCACAGACCCACATAGGTCTGTGTCCTCCACCAGGGGCAAACCACTTGTCTGGGCAAGTTCTAGCCTATAGCTTCTAGCAAAAGTTCTCAGCTACCAGCAGGTTGCCTGCTCCCCTGAGAGCTCAACTCCCTCCACCCAGGTCTGAATTTCAGGGCTGAGAGGAGAGCATTCTTTAAATTCCTGGGGTCTTTCTTAATCACCCCAAGTCCTAGGGGTAGTAGCTGATATCTATATTTACTACTTTGTAACCCTTAGCATCTTATTTTGCCCATCTTCGTGGTTAACTATCTTTTAATCATTAATTCTTGATATTAATTTTTCCCTGTTCAAATTACTGGTGTGCTTTCTTTCTCCTGATGGGATCTTGCCTGATTGACTATGTGATTCCACTTATATAAACTCAAAAATCAGGCAAAACTAATCCACGGTGATAGTGGTTACCTCTGGGAAGATTACTGATTAGGATGGTCATAAGGGAACTTTCTAGGGTGCTGGAAATACTTTATATTTTAATCTGGGTAATGGTTTCATGAGTGTATATACATGGAAAAATCAAATAACCTATATGATTAAGATTTGTACACCATCTATGTAAATTATTCCTCAATATGGGGGCAAAACCCTATGCTGCAAGCTAGGAGTTAAAGAAATGGATTTAAAACAAAACTCTTTACAGAGGAAACAACCCCTCTTTAAGCCGGTATCTGAATACCACGGGCCTGAACAAAACCATACGCCATAACTAGCTGCAGAGACGATAAGTGACGGTATGCCTTGCTCAATATCAGAGTTCTATTAGGTAAGGAAGAAGGAAAGAATGGATCCTGTTGTAAGCAACTAGTAGTCTCTGCCACAACAGATACTATATTAAATTTGCTAAATTTAATTGATAAATTTACATGACAGCCATGGGATTAAGCCTTGGGGAGTGTATGTAAATAAGTGAATAAATAAATCCATGGAAGCATGATTTAGCATTTTTTATACCACAACATCCTCCCCTTCCATTACAGTTGGGCATCATTATAAACTAAACTGGCAAGGCCCTGTTATCATGGAGCTTACATTCTAGCACTTGGCACTCAGCTGACTCAAAAAAAGAAAAGTTTGTTGAATAAATGAATAATAAGGGAATGGATGAATGAATGGATAATACTTGTTTCAATGGGAATAAAATTACATAGGGAACTGCCACTACAGCCATCATCTTGAAAAGTGCATCTGCCTCACTGGGAAGAAGTGAATTATCCCTGAAAGTCTGGTAGACCTGATACATCATATAAGAAAAGTTTTAGAAAACTATAAATCACCCCAAAGGGGTGACTTCCTGGGGGAGGCCAGAGCTGCAATCCGTCTATTGGGAGAAGAGATCCATGTGTCACCTCTTCCAGAACCCAGCTGGAATTTGAGGTCTCCCAGACATACAGCTTTAAATACAATGATTACAGAAGGACGCCAACTAAAATGCACAGTGACCAAATTCCAGGAAAAGGCATGCTGCCCCTGAGAGATAAGGAAGCTTTTATAAATCAAGGCTTGTCAGGGAACAGTTTGCCTTGGATGAGATCGCCAGGCCTCATCCAAGTATAGAGGTGGCAGGCTCTGCGCCTCTTGCTGGGCCTCCTGAGACCCTTTCTGGGCTCTTATCATGGGGCAGCATGCATACACAAAGTTCCTTTAATTTAGAGAGCTGAATTGGACATGACCCATGGCCTGCCTTACGAGTGAGACATGAAGACTTTCCCAAGGGGTGGATATCACTAGAGAGGGCAGAGTAGGGGCAGAATTTTGAGGGACGAATGTTCACAAAATGATGGGGAAAGAAGAGAGAAGCAGCCAGAGGCACAGTTGTTTCCAATGCCAGCAGCACATAATTCAAGAGAAAAGCCTAGGCAATAGATTTATCAAAGGGCATTAGCATGGGAATACATAGACACTGGCTACCATGGTCTTTTTACAACGGTAATGAAGTCCTGTACTGGGACTAGTGTTTCTAAATCAAATAGTTAAATGAAAAAAATAGATGAAGAGAACAGGCCCGTTGTTTCCTTGTTGTGTAACTATGAGCAGTGACCTCTCCAAACCCAAGTTTTGTTGACCATGAAATGGAGGATTACAATACATAACATGCGTGGCCACCAAAATAAGAACATTCCTTGGAGGACGATTAAACTTTATCTGCCAGAGAGGTACTCATCCTTAAAAGAACATTTCCATGAATCATAAATCATAAATCATGTTGCCATTTCCCATCTGGAAATCAGAAGTTTTCATAGGCAGTACCTTTTAACAGGTGCCCTGCATATAATTTTTGTTCAAGCCAGACCTTCTGTACATTTAGTCAATTCATTCTGTAATGAGATGGAAATGTTCCTATAATAATGCCCAACTGTAATAAAGGGTTTTGTAATAGAATGCTATAGTATAAAGAATCCTGGATCATACTTCTATGCATTTATTTATTCACTTATTTACATGTACTCTGACTCATTCTAAAAAAAATAATTTGAGGTGATTTACAACAGAAACACAATAACATGATGAAATATAAATTAAAAATTAAAAAAATACTGTACCAAGGCAAAGATAAATTAGAAGAGTGGGTCATGACATGAGGAAAATAAAACAAAGAGATGTATTCTGTAAGAGATCACACAGATGCTATAATTTTTTTTTCCTGAATGTGTTTGAGTTTTTCTGAAACAAATACAAAGAAAGAGAAGGACAGTTATATCATTCTCCTTATTATCTGAAGGGAAAAAATAAAAACCATACTATTTCCTTAGAAGGACAAGGAATTCAACGATCTGAATTATAGAATGAGCTATATCTTGGGTAATCCATCCAACATTTGTGGGTATCCCTGAGTCTTTATAAAATGAGGAACTGGAGAGCTTGACCAGGTGACTGAGTTCTAGCTAATGTAAGAGGAAGTGATACTTGCCCCTTCCAGATCAAACCTTCCTTGGGTGACCTTCTTTGTCTTCCCCTCAGCAGGCTGCAAGTTAATCCTCAGAGATTCCCAGGTTGGGTTCTGCAGTAAACAGACTCTGAGTGGATTGCTTAATAGGAAAAGCCTAGGGAAGAATATCTGTGGAAGGAAAGGCAAAAGCAGGATCGGGCCGAGGGCAAGTCAAGCTATGAAACAGACCTGATGGCAGCTTTGGCTGACCCCGTGGGATCTTAGAAGCGAAAGCAGCCCCATCTGGTGGTCAGCTCCTGTTGAGCTGAAGTGGCTAATATACCTACTACCATCAAGCCTGGAATGTGGACCAGAGAGAAGGTGACCCCGGGTAAGATCACTGGACATCTGAAGACAACTCCTCCTTTGAAGTGGGTCTGACTGGTGCGTCTTCACATCTACATTCACAGGGTGACCTTCAAAGTCACAAACTAAACATGCCTGAGTCCAGCAGGATGTCCCTGCTCTCCACTCTGTTACACTGAACCATTTTACTGTTAAGGTGTATCTGTTACAACAGCTAGTATTGCTTTACTTAAAACACACATGCGCGTGCACACACACAATCTTTAGACATGCCTAACACTTGAATAAAAGAACCAAGTTAAGTATACAGTGCCTCTGTACTAGAATGGATATTCCTACTTCTTTAAATTGAGTGTAAAAAAAATTAAAAAAATAAAAATAAATAAAAAATAAATAAATACAACAATTTAAAAAAAAATAAATTGAGAGTTAATGTAGAGTCTGAACAGAACTGTGAAGTTGGCAGAATTTGTCTTCGTGGCCTCAGCTTTTGGGTCTGTGACCGTCCCATCCGCCCACACCCACTACAAGCCACTCTCCAACTTACTTCAATAAACCAAAGTTGTACCTTCATGTTCCTTACACTTGCTGCTTTGGAAAAATCTCCTTTTATTATATCCATATACTCAGCACTACTTCTAATAAAAGTTACAGTGAGCATTTTTCCCCCTGGAGAAAATGCATTCTTAGACCCAGAAATAAAGGGATATAACCACTAGAGGTAATTTCACACATACACCATGGGACATAAGGAAAATTTGGGGATATTAGGAACCCAACCAAACTACCAGGAGGGAATATAGCTGTTTTTTAAGATCAGCTCTCTCTAACTATTAATACATGGCTCCAAGGCTGAGTCCTATATGGCCTTAGATTATACCAGACTAGAAATTAAAAGGTGATCAGGAGACTTGGTTCGATCCCTAGGTCAGGAAGATCCCATGGAGAGGGAAATGGCAACACACTCCAGTATTCTTGCCTGGAGAATTCCATGGACAGAGGACTCGGGCAGGCTGCAATCCACGAGGTCTGAGTTGGACACAACTGAGTGACTAACACACAGCTTACAATACTTATCCACTTTTATCTCAGAGGAAACTTGTAGTAATTCTCAAATAATCTTTCCATAGTCTTCTGTTTTGATCCCTCATCACTGTGTCCACTGTCCAAGAACTGTTGAGAAGCAAGTCTTACCTCTGCAGCCAGTCACGCCAAGGAGGAGGCTGCGTTCATCGCAGGGTTGCTGTTGCCTGAGCTGCCTGGAGGTGTCAGTGTGGAGCACACGAGCAGCGTGTTCTCTGGGTTGGAGCCACTGTTCCAGATGGAAGGATGGAGAAATCTCCCACTGCCTGGGTCAGAGTCTCAGGTCAACTGGGATATTTTCACTTCGTATCCAGAAGAATTCCCTGTGAAAAAAAAGAGAACCTCATGAGAAGCCACACGGATTTAGGGTATATCCCCTCTCTCAATGGATCAGTTCAGTCCAGTCACTCAGTCGTGTCCGACTCTTCACGACCCCATGGACTGCAGCACGCCAGGCCTCCCTGTCCATCACCAACTCCCGGAGCTTACTCAAACTCACGTCCATGGAGTCAGTGATGCTATACTACAACCACCTCATCCTCAGTCGTCCCCTTTTCCTCCTGTCTTCAATCTTCCCCAGCATCAGGGTCTTTTGAAGTGACTCCGCTCTTCACATCAGATGGCCAAAAGTACTGGAGTTTCAGCTTCAGCATCAGTCCTTCCAATGAATATTTAGGACTGATCTCCCCTAGGATGGAGTGGTTGGATCTCCTTGCAGTCCAAGGGACTCTCAAGAGTCTTCTCCAACACCACAGTTCAAAAGCATCAATTCTTTGGTGCTCAGCTTTCTTTATAGTCCAGCTCTCACATCCATACATGACTACTAGAGAAACCATGCAACAGTTTTCAATTCTTGGAATTAGGTCGGCTGGGCTGGCCTGTACTGGGCCATGACAGGGAACCACTCTCTGGGAGAGACGCCAAGCTGTCTTCTTCAACTAATTTTGTCAGTACAGCCTCTCATTCTCATCTCACTAAAAACCTTCATTCAAATTGATTCCTGGCAACCACCCTACTGGATCATGGCCAAATACATCTAAATCCCAGGTTAGAGTTCAGCTGGGACTCCCACTACTTAGACAAAGTAAATTTTCAAAACAGAGTGGGAATAATAATAATATCAATATACTAACAGCTAACATTTATTGAGGGCTAACTATGTACCAAACACTGTGCTAAGTGCTTCTCAAGCAATTTTCTGATTTAACTACTGTTAAAAAATGCAAAAAATATTCTTTTTCACCATAAAAAAGTAAAATGAGGTACAGAGAGTTAAGTATTATGTTTAAATTTACAAATCTAGGGATTTTCTGAGCCCAGATACAAACCTTAAACCTTAAGTTTACAACCACTGTTCTGTGCAGATAGGCACAAGCTATTGGCCTTCAAGTCATTATGCCCTGTTTACAGAATGTGAGCACTCATTTCATAAAGTGTGATCAGATAAAATGTATACAGCTTGGTTAACCCTTCAGGTTTTGTGCTATCTTAAACAGATATGAAAAAATAAGACTCCATGAAGCCTAAGTAATCAGGAGTTCTACCAAGAGCAGAACATCCTTCTAGGAAGTTTGCTGTGTGATTTAAGTCACCAGTATTCACCCTCTGTTGTTTCATAGAATCTGAACATCATTTAGGCTCAAAGTCTTTTGACTTTCCAGGAGACCCTAATACAAAGAATGGGTAACTGAGTAAAGAAAAAAATTGTTTCTGAAGAGACAAGGGGATAGGAAGATAGTAGGGAGGGATTGGGTAATCAAGAGGGGGATTGTCCAAGATAAGCTCCATTGTCTAGCTTAGGCCAAGCCCTGTTCCTGGATATGTATCAGACCTCTCATAAGTACTCACGTATTTGTAGCTTGCTGATTTCCCTAGCTGTGTGACATCTGTTCTTTATCCCTCCTCCTCCTTCATGCTATCTTGCTATTTCCCTCCCTACAACACCCTTAATATTGCAATATTGGTCAGTTTTTACTGTCGCAATAAATAACCCTCAAAATCAATGACTTATACAAGTATGTATTTCTTGCTCACATGACATGAGGGTTGCATGTGGGTTATGGTTTGACTGGGCTCCATGTGTCTCTTTATTTTGAGATCCATGACTATTAGCTATTAATACCATCTGGCCCACGTTGTTTTCATGGTGGAGGACAGAAACAAAAGAAACAGAGCTATTCCACGCATAATTAAAGCTTTTGCTCAGTGTCCTATTTGTCATGCTGGCTAACAATCCATCAGCTTAAGCCAGGGACTATATATACCTCATTTAGTGTAGTGCCGGTGGTGGGAGGCATGGCAAAGGTGGGGAGGGAATGAATAATTTTGAATAAATAATAAGATCTACACTAATAGAGTCTCCTCCAATTTCTCTCACCATGTCTATACGGTCACAGAACACAGTTCTCCTCTGTCTCACCCTCTTGAAATGCTGAGTGCTCTAGACCAGGAGTCCCCAACCTCAGGATCTAATGCCTGATGAGTTGAGGTGGAGCTGATATAACAAAGCACACAATAAATGCAATGGGTCTGAATCATCCTGAAGCCATCCCCCCACTGCCCTCTCCCAGTGCACTGAAAATCAGTCTTCCACGAAACTGGTTCCTGGTGCCAAAAAGGTTTGGGACCTTTGCTGTAAGCTCCTGTCCTTACTGCTTTTTCATTTTCCCTCTACATGTTGTCCTAGAGCCAGCCTGTCCAGCTACCAATAGCCTCACTACTGTATTTTCAGCACCACTTGTCTCCCTGATCTCAGGCACGCATTTTCTGTATATATTGTATGAAAGTGAAAGTGAAGTCACTCAGTCATGTCCGACTCTTTGCAACCCCATGGACTGTAGCCCACCAGGCTCCTCTATCCATGGAATTTTCTAGGCAAGAGTACTGGAGTGGGTTGCCATTTCCTTCTCTAGAATATATTGTATACCTCTACCTAAATATCCTTTCAGTCCCACAAACTCAAGATATGCAAATACAATTTAATTATATATCCTGATATTCCCTAAATTTGTGTTTTCCCTGATGCTCTGAATTGTCTGCTGCAACCACTTGCCCAGCTAGATGTCAATCTTGAATACAAATTCTTGACTCTTCTTTCTCTTCTCCATAAGTTCAAGCACCACTGCAGCCTCCTATCAGTCTGTCCCACTCCTTGTCTCGCCTGTGCTGGTCCATGCCCTTATTACCCTGTCAGCAGTGAAGCACTGTAATAGGCTTCCAACCAGCCTCCCTTTCTCCAGCTTCTCTCAATTTCAATTCTTCCTCCTTGGATCTACTGGAGTGATCTTCCTAAAGCATAATATAATTATGATCGTTCCCAGGTGATGGCTCTTCAGTAGCCCTCCACCAATTCAAACTATTGGAACTACAGCATTCCGNAGCACTGTAATAGGCTTCCAACCAGCCTCCCTTTCTCCAGCTTCTCTCAATTTCAATTCTTCCTCCTTGGATCTACTGGAGTGATCTTCCTAAAGCATAATATAATTATGATCGTTCCCAGGTGATGGCTCTTCAGTAGCCCTCCACCAATTCAAACTATTGGAACTACAGCATTCCGTGGAGGAAGTGTATGAACCAACAAGGGGGGAAAGAGTGGGAATTTGTTCATTACGTTCTCTTAAATTATCCACAGAAGCTCTATTTTATAGGTAGATACCCTACACTATGGAATAAAGGATTCCTNCAGGTGATGGCTCTTCAGTAGCCCTCCACCAATTCAAACTATTGGAACTACAGCATTCCATGGAGGAAGTGTATGAACCAACAAGGGGGGAAAGAGTGGGAATTTGTTCATTACTTTCTCTTAAATTATCCACAGAAGCTCTATTTTATAGGTAGATACCCTACACTATGGAATAAAGGATTCCTGAAATATCAAACCGATGGACAAGCAAAGCACTTTGACAATCCCTCACCTGTAAAAATTAAGCAAATTTCTTAAAGTTGTATACTGCATAGTCAGACTTCAGTCTTCTTTTCTATTTCCTGCCACTTGTATCCCCCAAAGTATACCTCATTTATACTCTTTCTACCAGGACACCAGCCACACTGAAATATTAAATGTAGCTCTCTTGACCACAAAGACGTATTATCTCCTTTTCTTCAATTCTACCAAGACAACTTCTTTTCTCTAACCTCAAACAGAGCCGTTTCTAGCCTGCCCATTCTCATCACAACCAGCCTAGACAGTCAGCTGTCCCCTCTTTGAGTCTCATAAACTCCTTTTAAATAGTACCCTTTACTCTGCCTTGTTGGCTATTTATTTGCTTGGATCTGTCTTCCCAAGAAATTGGGAGTTTCTTGAAGATAAAGCTGTGTCTTACTTGTCCTTATATTCTTGGTCCCGTGCCTAGTGTCTGATACAAAGCAAACACTCAAATAAAATTTATAATGGGACTGAATGAAAGCAGTGATGATGGTAAAGCACTGTATCCTTAGAGCCCCCAAAAAACATTGGTTGCTTTTTGAATTCTCTAGCCTTCCTGCTTGATGCACATGGCACCTGCTGTCCTCACTTCTCGTCTGTGCTCAGATACTGCCTTATTGCGATGAATGTAACTACTCCAGGTAAAAGACAGTATTCCTCCTACAACCCAGCACGATGTTTTCTTTTAATCTTGCTTTGGCCTTCTTTGCTAAATATATCAATATCTGACATTTTATTTCTTTGTGACTCACCTATTGTCTCCCTCCCGTGGGCAGGGGACACGTCTATTTCATCATTCATCTATCCTCAGTTCCCAGATCAGTGCTGGGCATGTGGATATTTGTTAAATAAATGAACAATTAGTAAATTCCTTTTCTGTTTAAACAAGCTTGAGTAGCTTCTGTTTTATGTTAATGTACAGGAGTGATACAGATTGCTACTCTCCTAGAAGCATAGATATCCTGGAAATACAAGCTGTTGTAGCTTCTAGGCTAAAATCTCTAAACAAGGCATTTTTTTCACTAATAAGTCCATGTAGATTCCTTTGGAAACATTCAATGTTAAGGAGAAATCCTTGTACACTAACATCATAAGGATTGAAATCAAGGCTATAGTGCTGATCTTCATGGTATCTGGGCTGTAGATGACCTTTCAGAGAAGGCTGGCTGATGTCTTAAGGAGGGTAAGTTGATCGATCCTCTAGATATCTTGGTCTAGCACCCCTCTAGAAAGGTTAGAGAACTCAACCTTTCCAAGAAATCAAGCGGTAAGGGCTAGTTTTCCAGATAAAACATACTTGTAATGACTCCGTCCCTTCTTTCTTCTACTCCTGCCTAACTTGCCTTTGAGTATGATCTCTTCTTGCCTCCCCACTTCCTGATGAATATCTGGATGTTAGTGTTCCCTCTGGCCCTCTTGGAGTTAGAATACTTCCCTCTAGACATGAGCTGCCCCATAGAGTAGCCACTAACCCATGTGGCTATTTAAAATTAATTAAAAGCCAATGCAGTTAGAATTTTGATTTTTGGGCAGCCCACTCCAGTGTTCTTGCCTGGAGAATCCCAGGGACAGGGGAGCCTGGTGGNAGCCACTGACCCATGTGGCTATTTAAAATTAATTAAAAGCCAATGCAGTTAGAATTTTGATTTTTGGGCAGCCCACTCCAGTGTTCTTGCCTGGAGAATCCCAGGGACAGGGGAGCCTGGTGGGCTGCCGTCAATGGGGTCGCACAGAGTCAGACAGGACTGAGGCAACTTAGCAGCAGGAGCAGTCGCATTACAAGTGCTCAGTAGTCACATATGGTTGATAATTACGGTACCAGACAATACGGGATATCACAGATTTCCATCATTGCAGGAAGCTCTATTGGATAGGATCCCCCTTCTAGAATCCTGATGATTTAGTACACCTACTTCTCGGTCTTTGCCTCGGATTACAAGCCCCATTGCCTTTCCAGCCCCTGGAACTGGTAATACTGGGCTTGATCTGCTCCTAGTCATAATATGGTAGTGATTAGATCATGCCAAATCTGCTCTCAGGTCTTCATTTTCATGAAGATGGATGATGATATTCAAATTACAGGTTGCTGATCAAAAGTGAATCCATTTTGTAGTAGAAAGGACAACGCACCAAGTTGGAGGAAAAGTAGTAAGTACTAGTGAAGCATTGTGGGTAGCAAAACCTACGGGAAGGAGAGACCAATCAAGAGAAGAAAACAGGCAGCACCGTGGGATAGTTTGCTTCCTTGTCATCACATGGGGAACATGGGAATCTGACTAGGCAGAATCCAAGCACTTGCTTGGATCTAGACTGTGTAGACATCTAGACATCTAAACAGTGCAGAGTCCATTGTCTGGGTTACTTTGTTTTTAAGTCACTCAGTCGTGTCTGACTCTTTGCAACCCCTCGGACTATATAGTCCATGGAATTCTCTAGGCCAGAATACTGGAGTGGGTAGCCTTTTCCTTCTCCAGGGGATCTTCCCAACCCAGGGATCAAACCCAGGTCTCCCACATTGGAGGCAGGCAGAGTCTTTACCAGCTGAGCCACAAGGGAAGCCCAAGAATACTGGAGTGGGTAGCCTATCCCTTCTCCAGTGGATCTTCCCAACCCAGGAATCGAACCGGGGTCTCCTGCATTGCAGGTGGATTTTTTACCAACTGAGTTATGAGGGAACTGTCTGTGTTACTTTATGAAAGCAGTTTTGTCATGGTGTGGGTGTAGAGTAAGCAGTAATGAAGTCAGGAGACTCCTTGGGCAAAAGCTGGGTGGCTTTTTTGACTAGGTTCATGGGCCAAACCAAGTCTCATGAGGGAAGAATATGACTAATGTATAACAAGATAACTGCTTCCTGGGCAAGAGAGAGGGAGAGAGAGCGCGCACGAGCGCGCTACTGGCCAATACTTGTAAGTCCTGCTTAGAAAGAAAACTAAGATACTCAGGAGCTAGGTTGGAAGAAGGCAGACTGCTCTTTCTCCAGAGAGTTGCTAACTTGGGTTTCCAGTGATGTAGCAGCCGCTTATGTTATTTTCCATGACACTCAGCATCCCCTGAGAAAAGAGGGCTTTCCAGGACCCTGGAATAGAACAGAGGTACCAGTAGAAGAGATTTGCTTATTCACCAAGAGACAAAGTCTTAAGTGAAAGAATTGGACTTTAATTATAGACTCTCAGGCATCATGGAAGATATGGAGGGTTGTCCTCAGATTTTAACTTCCTGAAATCCTGCCATAAATTCTACTTCTAAGTTCTAAACTCTCCCCCACCTCAACACCCCCAAGAAAGAGAGAGAAGAACAATGATGCTGGCCACTGAAATCACTCTGCTAGTGGATGTTCTAGAAAAGCAAGTTGACAGAGGCCATAAATCCTCCAGTTTGCTTCCAATTCAAGCAACAAGTTTTAATAAAGTCAAATTTGTATATTCTAAGTTCTAAACTCTCCCCCACCTCAACACCCCCAAGAAAGAGAGAGAACAATAATGATGCTGGCCACTGAAATCACTCTGCTAGTGGATGTTCTAGAAAAGCAAGTTGACAGAGGCCATAAATCCTCCAGTTTGCTTCCAATTCAAGCAACAAGTTTTAATAAAGTCAAATTTGTATATCATCCCCAGCATCAAATGAATAGATTAAATGCTACAAGTGGAATTCAAACTATCAAAAAAAAAAAAAAACCAACCTATAAAACGTGGCTGAGCCTTTGTACGAAATGAATTAGAAATTCATTTCAACATAATGTACATACCATTCTTGCTCTGGGCTGACATCGCTAATCTGCAGAATTTCTTCTTCAGACATAGGATACAAAGGCAGAAAAAAAGAAATTGAAAAAAGAAGCCTAGACCTTAACATCTTAACATCCTCAGTACTCTGTAAGCCTTCACTTAGGAAACCTGGCAAGACACTATTGATTTTCCCAGAAACAAGCAAGGATCAGCTAATTCCTTGAGGCAGTTAATGGCTTTGTTATTTAACATTTCTCATGGGCTTTTCATGAATTTGTTATTACAGACTCCTTCCCAGTGGCAGAGCCCTGGATCAAGTTCAAAACACAGAAGAGCGGTGGAGACATTAGCATGGGCTGAAAATCTGTGTGTATATGTCTGGACTGGTTTGTGTGAATGAGGTAGGGATATTATCATTCTGATTCCTGTCATCATTGTCTGCTCTGAGTGGACCTCCTGAGCTCTGAGTAATCATTTGAGTGGAGATGAATACCACAAATCTGCCATAAATGAAGCAGTTACTAAGAAAACCATACTGCAGATAAAGAGAACAGACTTGTAGTTGCCTTGAAGGGGGCAGAGGAGGGATTAGATTAGGAATTTGGGATTATCAGATGCAAACTGTTAATATTATATATAGAATGAATAAACAATAAGGTCCTATTGTATAGCATAGGGAGCTATATTCAGTATCCTATAAGAAATCATAATAGAAAAAATATGAAAAGGAATATATATGTGTAACTGAGTCACTTTGCTATACAGTAGAAACTAACACATCATTGTAAATCAACTATACTTCAATACAATAAATTTAAAAAAGAAAAGTGTTGTGCTAGCTTCTTTCACACATGATTTTATAAATGCTTTACAATTATCTTGAGGGGCAGGTATTATTTATTATTCCAAATTTTCAGATGCATAAAGTCTAGATTAACTTGTCCAAGGCTTCACAGCTTTATAGAGTGGACCTCAACTAAAACTTAGGTTTTTAAGTCCATACCTTTTCATGGGAACTAGAATTATCCTCACTGTAAACAGCATACACCCTACCAGGCTCTTCTGAATATATCTGATTTCCATAAAACCCCACTCACAAGAGCTCCTTAAAGTATGTATTTTTATTTATTTGCTTATAATGTGAAATTCTACCAGAAATTTACACAAAGAGAGAAAAACAGGGAATCAAACAGAATATTGGCTGTGTGCTCAGTTATGTCCGACTCTTTGTGACCCCATGGACTGTAGCCCACCAGACTCTTTTCCATGGGATTTCTCAGGCAAGAATACTGGAACAAGTTATCATTTCCTTTTTAAAGGAATTTTCCTTACCTGGGAATCAAATCCACGTCTCCTGTATCTCCTGCAATGGCAGGTGGTTTCTTTGCCACTGAGCTGCCTGGGAGGCCCAAATAGAATATTGTTCTGTACAAATGGCAGGGACATGCAGTATTCCTGAACCTCTGCCAAGCTGTCACCAAACATCACAAGATTTCCTAGTCAGGTCGATCAACTTTCCAGATACTCAGAAATTCAACTGAATAGAAACCTGAATATTTCATTCTGTAAAAGCACTGAAGCAGATGAACGAAATGGGGATAACAGAGTTCAGGATTGGCAAGCATCAGGATATAACTGCTCAGCGCTTGGAATCAATGGACTCTTGGTGTTATAAGAGGATCCCTTCTGAGCGCTATGACATAAGCCATAAGTGACCTAAGAGAAGGGGTTTAGACATTCTGCCAGCTTTCATATTGCTGAAGCAGGACCTCTGAGTTACTGTCAGCAAGAGAATGTTTGCAGTAGAGCTCACACCAATTGCCAACTGTTGAGCAAAATTTTCCTGGGTCTTTCTCAGAGGAAGTAGACAACATCTCCTGAGAAAGCAGCAGGGGACACATCGTGATGTGGTGATCCACTCTGATGACTCAGTAGCTTTCTGTCCTTTCCCTCAGCCAAGTAGTTCAAAGGACTGCTTGCCATTATTCTTAGCTTCCTGCTCTGTGTTTTCATCACAGGTGGTGATTGCTGAGAAGAAAAGTTGTTAAAAAAATAATAACTTGTCACAAGCTACTGCATGACTCAAGCATAGATAGTTCTAAGAGAAGTTCTGGAAACAGAAAACCTTCCCTTAGGAAAAGCATTTAGCCTCAGATTTGCAAAGACAGGGACGAGGGAGCCTGGTGGGCTGCCGTCTATGGGGTCACACAGGGTCGGACACGACTGAAGTGACTTAGCAGCAGCAGCAGCAGCAGCAGCCCAATATTAGCTGAATGTCTGAAATGGGCAAATTTAATTCAGATGACCATTGTATCTACTACTGTGGGCAAGAATCCCTTAGAAGAAATGGAGTAGCCCTCAGAGTCAACAGAAGAATCCAAAATGCAGTACTTGGGTGCAGTCCCAAAGATGACAGAATGATCTCTATTCGTTTCCAAGGCAAAACATTCAATATCACAGGAATTCAAGTCTATGCTCCAAGCACTAATGCCAAAGAAGCTGAAGTTGAACAGTTCTATGATGACCTACAAGATCTTCTAGAACTAATTCCCAGAAAAGATGTCCTCTTCATCATAGGGGACTGAAATGCAAAAGTAGGTAAAAGAGATACCTGGAGTAACAGGCAAGTCTGGCCTTGGTATGCAAAATGAAACAGGACAAAGGCTAACAGAGTTTTGCCAAGAGAACACACTAGTCATAGCAAACACTCTCTTCCAACAACACAGGAGATGACTCTATACATGGACATCACCAGATGGTCAATACCAAAATCAGAGTGATTATATTCTTTGGAGTCAAAGATGGAGCAATTCTATACAGTCAGCAAAAACAAGACCAGGAGCTGACTGTGGCTCAGATGATGAACTCCTTATTGCCAAATTCAGACTTAAATTGAAGAAAGTAGGGAAAACCACTAGACAATTAAGGTATGACCTAAATCAAATCACTTACGATTATATAGTGAAAATAACAAATAGATTCAAGGGTTTAGATCTGATAGATAGAGTGCCTGAAGAACTATAGATGAAGGTTCATGACACTGTAGAGGAGGTAGTGAACAAAACTATCCCCAATAAGAAATGCAAAAAGTCAAAATGGTTGTCTGAGGAGCCTTAAAATTAGCTGAGAAAAGAAGAGAAGTGAAAGGCAAAGGAGAAAAAGAAAGATATATCCATCTGAATGCAAAGTTCCAAAGAATAGCAAGGAGAGATAAGAAAGCCTTCCTCAGTGATCAAGGCAAAGAAACAGAGGAAAACAATAGAATGGGAAAGATTAAAGATCTCTTCAAGAAATTTAGACTTACCAAAGGAACATTTCATGTGAAGATGGGCACAATAAAGAACAGAAATAGTATGGGCCTTATATCCATCTGAATGCAAAGTTCCAAAGAATAGCAAGGAGAGATAAGAAAGCCTTCCTCAGTGATCAAGGCAAAGAAACAGAGGAAAACAATAGAATGGGAAAGATTAAAGATCTCTTCAAGAAATTTAGACTTACCAAAGGAACATTTCATGTGAAGATGGGCACAATAAAGGACAGAAATAGTATGGGCCTAGCAGAAGTAGAAGATGTTAAGAAGAGGTGGCAAGAATACACAGAAGAACTATACAAAAAAGATCTTCTTGACCCAGGTAAACACGATTGTGTGATCTCACCTAGAGATAGACACCCTGGAGTGCAAAGTCAAGTGGTCCTTAGGAAGCATCACTATGAACAAAGTTAGTAGAGGTGATGAAATTCCAGCTAAGCTATTTCATAACCTAAAAGATGATGTTGTAAAAGTGCTGAAGTCAATATGCCAGCAAATTTGGAAAACTCAACAGTGGCCATGGGACTGGAAAAGGTCCGTTTTCATTCCCACCCTAAAGAAAGGCAATGCCAAAGAATGCTCAAACAACTGCACGAGTGCACTCCTCTCACACGCTAGCAAAGTAATGCTCAAAATTCTCCAGACCAGGCTTCAGCAGTGTATGAACTGAGAACTTCCAGATGTTCAAGCTGGATTTAGAAAAGGCAGAGGAAGCAGAGATCAAATTGCCAACATCTGTTGGATCATAGAAAAAGCAAGACAATTCCAGAAAAACATCAATTTCTGCTTCATTGACTATGCTAAAGCCTTTGTGTGGATTACAACAAACTGGAAAATTTTTAAAGAGATGGGAATATCAAACCACTTTACCTGCTTCCTGAGAAATCTTTATGCAGATCAAGAAGGAACAGTTAGAACCAGACATGGAACAACGGACTGGCCGGCCCCAAATTAGGAGAGGAGTATGTCAAGGCTGTGTAATGTCACCCTGCTTATTTAACTTATATGCAGAGTACATCATGCGAAATGTTGGGCTGGATGAAGCACAAGCTGGAATCAAGGTTGCATGGAGAAATATCAATAACCTCAGATATGCAGATGACACCACCCTTATGGCAGAAAGTGAAGAGGAACTGAAGAGCCTCTTGATGAATGTGAAAGAGGGGAGTGAAAAAGCTGGCTTAAAACTCAACATAGAAAAAGCAAAATCACGGTATCCAGTCCTATCACTTCATGGCAAATAGATGGGGAAACAATAGAGACAGTGACACACTTTATTTTCCTGGGCTCCAAAATCAGATGGTGACTGCAGCCATGAAATTAAAAGACACTTGCTCCTTGGAAGAAAAGCTGTGATTAACCCCAAAGTGAAAGTCATTCAGTCTTGTCCAACTCTTTGCAACCCCATTGACTATACAGTCCATGCAATTCTCCAGGTCAGAATACTAGAGTGGGTAGCTCCCTTCTCCAGGAGATCTTCCCAACCCAGGAATCAAACTGGGGTCCTGAATTGCAGGCAGATTCTTTACCAACTGAGCTATCAGGGAAGCCCCAAGACTAACCTAGACAGATATTAAAAAGCAGAGACATTACTTTGCCAACAGAGGTCCGTCTAGTCATAGCTATGGCTTTTCCAGTGGTCATGCATGGATGTGAGAGCTGGACCATAAAAAAAGCTGAGTACCAAAGAATTGGTGCTTTTGAACTGTGGTGTTGGAGAAGACTCTTGAGAGTCCCTTGGACTGCAAGAAGATCAAACCAGTCAATCCTAAAGGAAATCAGTCCTTAATATTTATTGGAATGACTGATGCTGACTGAAGCTCCAACACTTTGGCCACCTGATGCGAAGAATTGACTCATTGGAAAAGACCCTGATGCTGGGAAAGGTTGAAGGCAGAAAGAGAAGAAGACAACAGAAGATGAGACAGTTAGATGGCATCACTGACTCAATGGACATGAGTTTGAGCAAGCTCTGGGAGCTGGTGATGGATAGGGAAGCCTGGCATGCTGCAGTCCATAGGGTCGCTAATAGTTGGACATGATTGTGCTACTGAACTGAATTAATGTATGTCAAGCACTTTAGTGATGGACATAGAGGCCTGGTGTGCTGCAATTCATGGGATCACAGAGTCGGACACGATTGAGTGACTGAACTGGACTGAAGCAATTTAGACTCTTTTGGGGGCCTCTCATGTGGAGCATTGTTAAAGAACTAATCTGCTAATGCAGGAGGCACAAAAGACACAGGTTTGATCCCTGGGTCAGGCAGATGCTCTGGAGTAGGAAATGGCAACCCACACCAGTATTCCTGGCTGGAGAATCCCATAGACAGAGGAGACTGGCAGGCTACAATCCATGGGGTTGCCAAGAGTCAGACACAATTTAGCAACTGAGCACACACATTTTATAAATATTAACTCACAATAGCCATGGAGATAATTACTATTATCTTCACTTTACATATGAGAGAGCTAAACTCAGAGTGTTTTATAGAAATTGCTAAGATCACATAGCCAGTAAGTGCAGAAGTGTCATTTAAAAAAAAATTATTGAGGTTTAATATTTATATAGTTACATGTATAAACTGAACTACCATTAAATGTACAGCTAATTTGTATGACAGACTTTCATCCACCTCTCTACAGAAGACCTCATTTCATTCCTTTTTATGGCTGAGTAATATTATAAAGTCAAAAAGATGAAAGCAAATATTGTATATTAACACATATAGATGTGATCTAGAAAAATGGTACAGATGGACCTCTTTGCAGGGCAGGAATAGAGGCACAGATGGAGAGCACAGACTCATGGATGGAGTGGGGGAAGGGGAGCGCAGGGCGAACTGAGACAGCAGCATTGCCATATATGCACTCCCAGGTGTAAAATAGCCAGCTAGTGGGCAGCCGCTGTATAGCTCCGCTCAGTGCTCTGTGATGACCCAGGCTGATGGGGTTGCTGGAGTGGTGGCAGGGAGCTCCAAGAGGGAAGGGATATATATATGCACATATGTATAACTCATTCACCTATTCACTTATTGGACAGCAAAAACCAATACAAAAGTGTAAAGCAACTATACCCTAAAAAAAAGAAAGAAAAATGTACAGCTAAGGAATTGTTATATTTTATATATATATATATATAAACCTGTAGACATCATCTAGCTCAAGACACAGTTTCTCGAGTCCAGAAAGTTTCTTATTGCCTTTTTCTATTCAATATGCAACCCAGAGGTAACTTCTCTTCTAGCTTCTATAAACATGGATTTATTATGCTTCTTATTAAACTTCATCTGAACATACCATGACTGCTACTGCTAAGTCGCTTCAGTCGTGTCCGACTCTGTGTGACACCATAGATGGCAGCCTACCAGGCTCCCCCATCCCTGGGATTCTCCAGGCAAGAACACTGGAGTAGGTTGCCATTTCCTTCTCCAATGCATGTAAGTGAAAAGTGAAAGTGAAGTCGCTCAGTCATGCCCGACTCCCAGCGACCCCATAGACTGCAGCCTACCAGGCTCCTCCCATCCGTGGGACTTTCCAGGCAAGAGTGCCAGAGTGGGGTGCCATTGCCTTCTCCGATACCATGACTAATCACTCTAATTTGCCTGATATTGCGGGGTTTCCTACATTTGGACTTTTCAGTGCTAAAATCAGGGCGGCTGTTCATCCTATAAATCAAATCACCCCATATACATTCTTCTGTGTCTGGTTTCTTAAAACACAGTAATCATATCTGTGAGATTTGCCCAGGTTGTTGAAAGTAGCAAGGCTTTGTCCTTTTTTTCTTGCTAGGTGTTATTTCATTGTATGACTTTCATAACGTTTTTATCCATTATTCTGTTGACACACATTTGAGTTGTTTCGAGTTTTTCACTTTCATGATTAAAGCCAAAAACATTCTCATATGAGTACATTTCTTGTAGATATAATTACTCAGTTCTCGAGGGTAGGATTTCTAGGTCATAGGGTAAATGTATATTTAGCTTTAATGATATCAAAGTTTTCCAAAATAGCTGCACTGACTTATAATCCTACTAGTATTTTAAAAGCATTTTAGTTGCTCCATATCCTCACCAACACTTGCTATGCCAGTATGCTTACTTTTAGTCATTTTTGTAGTCTGGTAGATTGCTGTTGTAATAAAAAAACAGACTACTACTCAGGGCTCTAAAACTGCTGCTGCTGCTGCTAAGTCACTTCAGTCTTGTCCAACTCCGTGCGACCCCAGAGACGGCAGCCCACCAGGCACCACCCCCCCACCCCGTCTATTCAGGACTCTAAAACTTCTCGATGGTAACAAAAGAGGGAATCTAGGTAAGTTTGGGTTTAGATACAATACCAAAATCATGATTCATAAAAGAAAAAATAGATAAATTAGACATTATCTGATAAAAGATTTGTGTCCAAAATATACAGAGGATTCTTAAAATTCATAAACACTAAATTAAAAGTTGGACAAAAGATCTAAATAAACATCTCACTAAACAAGATACATAAATGGCAAACAAGCATATGAAAAGATGCTCAATATTATTTGTTATTAGGGAATTGCAAGTTAAAGCCAAAATGAGATCTCAGTATAAGCCAATTAGAATGGCTAAACTAAAAAATAATAGCATCCGTTGTTGGTAAGGATATAGAGCAACAGGAACTGTCATACTTGTGAGAATGCAAAAGGATACAGCAACTTTGGACAATAATTTGACATACTGTTACAGAGCTAAACACAGTCTCATCATACAAGCCAACAATTGTGCTTCTAGGGACTTAGGCGATTAGAGTTATGTTCATACAGAAGGTAGCACATGAATATTTAGTTACTTTATTCATAATCACCAACTACTGAATGCAGTCAAGATGTCCTGACATGTGAATAGATGAAAAAGTTACAATTCATCCATACTATGGAATATTACTCAGTGATAAACAGAAATGAGCTATCAAGCCCTAAAGAGACACAAAGTAATCTTGAAGGCATACTTATAAGTCCAAGAAATGATCTAAAAAGGTGTATACTATATGATTCCAATTATAAGATGTTCAAGAAAAGAAAATTATAGAAACAGTTATGAGGATCAGTGGTTTCTAGGGATTCTGGGGAAGGGGAGGGATGGATAGCAGTCAGGAGATTTTTACTGCGGTGCAGCTATTCTGTGCCACACTGCAGTGGTGGGTACATGGTATGGTGCATTTGTCAAAACCCCGAAGACAGGACTTTCCTGGTGGTCCAGTGGCTAAGACCCATGATTCCAATGCAGGGGCCCAGGTTCAATCCCTGATCAGAGAAATGGATCCTACATGGCACAACTAAGACTCAACACATCCAAGTTATTAATAAAAACAAAACCCAACCAATCAAACAAAACGACTGTACAGGACTGTACAACTGAAGAGTGAACATTTATATGCAAGTTTTAAAAACTCTGCTAGGCAGAAGGGCAGATAGAAGGGCAGACTCCCAGAAAGCACATAGACTATAACAAGGGAATGTAGTTATATTAGAAATATGAAATAATCTCATTGAAGCAGGTGGAGGGAAAAAGATGCTGACTTAAGTAGCTTTAGGAATGAAATGAAAGCACTGTGCTTTAGTTGATAAAGTTATTTTCCATGAGATGACAAATTTTAAGAATTTTGATACTACTATATCTGTACACAGGAACTGCACAAATAAGGAAATTGCTGGCAGATGGTGAAACTCAGGTCTTTCACTGTTGGCATGTGAGTATATAGACAAATAAAGGTCAAAAACTAGAATGATCCATGTGATGGTTTAGAGTTAGAGACATCAGTAAGAACTCATTTAAAATTTAATGTAGATACGGAGCTCATATATAGAAATATTTATAGATATGTATATAAATGTTGGTTTTCAAACATATCTATACTTCTTTGTTCTCTTTGCTGAGAGGGTCTAAAGGAAACACCACCACAGTAACAATACCCATAACTTGGTTTTCAATATCCTTCTCCAATAGAAGAAAAAAATAAATATTCATGAGCCCATACTCCTGTAAACAAATGATAAATTAATAAATGGGAAAGGAGAGGCAAGTCTCCCATACAGAAGAATTAGAAATAAATTATGTAGCTACATCACACTCAAGAAGGGAAGAAAAACTCTCTTCTTCCTAAGTTTGGGCTACAAGTAGTGACTTTCTGCCAAAGAGTACAGTATGGAGATGGGGAATACAGGGCTACTTTACAGTGGGGAAACCTAACGCACACCGTGTATAATGTGATGAAAATACCATTCTGTCTCTTAAATCTGTATCCCTGTAATGTCAGTCTAATCATGAGAACAGCACGAGATCAGGACTTCCCTGGGCGTCCAGTGGCTAAGATGCTGTGCTTCCAAGGCAGGGGGTCCGGATTCAATCCCTGACCAGGGAGCTAGATCCCACATGCTGCAGTTTATAAGATCCCGCAAGCCACAATGAAGACTGAAGATTCTGTGAGCCACAACTAAGGCCCAGAGCAGCCAAATAAATAAATACAATACTAAAAAATGAGATAAATTCTAATAGAGGATTACGCTACAATATACCCTACCAGGACTACTGACAACTGGTAAAGTCATCAAAAACAAGGAAAATATGAGAAACTTACAGCCAAGAGGTGCCTCAGGAGACATAAGATGAAACATCATATAGACTCCTGCTGCGGGTTCCATGGGGGTTGTAACTGCCTGAGGCTCAGGAGACTGGAGGTGTGGGGCCACTTTCAGGGACCTAGTCTCATCCCTGATATTGTCTCAGATATTTGTATATTGTCTCCAAATTATTCTTTTCTTTATTTTTGGTGGATCATGTCCTTTCATCTGCTCGAATTTACAGGAAAACTCTCCTGCTGTCTTGCAGTAGTCTTGTATTTTACTATACAAAGGGAAGACTTGGAAATTTAGAAAATGCCTTTCTTTCTCAACTAGGCTTAGTTTTCTGTAAACTTCAGGTTCCTATTGGAAATGTGGGAATTCAAAGCAGATCATTTTTCAATATCACATTTCCCCCAATACATTGCTGAAATAAGCATCATAAATCTCATAATTAAATAATTTCTAATTTGTCTGTTGCTTGCAGGCTCAGTCTCTCAGTCGTTCCTGACTCTTTGCGACCCCGTGTACTATAAGCCTGCCAGGCTCCTCTGCCCATGGGATTTTCCAGGCAAATACTGGAGTGGGTTGTCATTGCCTCCTCCAGGGGATCTTCCTAACCCAGGGCTCAAACCTGCCTCTTTTGTGTGTCCTGCTTTGGCAGGAGGATCCTTTACCACTACCTACCTGGAAAGCCCGAAATTGTCTGTTACTCTTCTAAGTTCAAATGAGCTTTCTTAAAGGAGGATATATATATTTCAAGCTACCAGAGGTCTAACCTACTTAGCTTCTCCCATACTTTGCAAGAAACATGTAAAGCAAAGTATTTTAAAGTTGCATATTATAGTCATTTACTTAAATATTTTAAGTGATCATTTATCCATAAGGCTCCACTTTTTCCTTCCCAAGATACTTGGCATGAGGCAGTGGCAATGAAAAGGCACTCATAATCACCTCAATTATTATGTTTTCTGGCAGCTTCACTCCACCCTTATATAGCAAGCCTCCAGAGCTTCAGCCCAGCCTCTGGAACAGAGAGCATCCATCTTCAACGGAGGTTCCAGCCCATGCTCCTGCCTGGGTCACCCATGAGAGCATCAGCTGTGACTCAGCCGCACCCTGGGAACCATGGTCAGTGACTCAGCGTCACCTCACAGAAAAAGTCTGTTCTTTTCCTCTCCTGAGAATTGTTCATTCTGTGCTATCTGCAGGATGAAAAACAGCAGATTGAAACCTCCAAAAAGCTTTCAGCTTTAGCTGTCCCACAGTGCGGCTCTGGCTTCGATTACAGAAAAGAATGGAATGTGGAAGATGGGTTTTATAATTTTAGAAATCATTTTCAAAAGAGCTTGGTTTCATTCAGAAAGGCCAAACCTGTGCTTATGTTCTAGTCCCCGCCTGCCTCCTCTGGATCTCTGTCTGTCTTTCTCTCTCATGTATTTAGGAAAAGAGTGTCTGGTCCAGCATCTCATATCATATCCCTTCCTCCAGGTATTCCTGGAAAATAGGAAGTGGGTGTACTGGGCCAGATGAGTGAAAAATTGACCCTCCCATCTGCCTGACCTGACATCTCAGCTTTACAGCTGTATCTGGAAACTTTCTCCAGCCTCTGCAGGCAGTGTCCTGGGTTTCCTCATCTATATTCCCATTTCTAGGGTGACTGAATGTTCCACTGTGCTAGGGACTGCCTCAGTTTTGGCAATGAAAGTCCTGAAAACAAGGAAAACCCTGAGTCCGGAGCAAACCAGGACACTTGGTCAACATATCGCTGTGTTCAAGTGTCAGTATTGACACTGTGATGAGGATTCTAGTTACTGCTGGTTGTCCTCATTCCATATGAACTTCTAGAAGGCAGGAATTATGTCAAGCTTTAAAAAACTTGTTGACAGCATGAAGGAGTTTCTGAGAGAATAGGGGAGTATGTGCATGAGTGAATGAACTAATTAGTCTGATAAGATTACTTATGGTTTTGAGAGGTTCCTTGATCATTTTTCTTGAACAGGGGAACAGAAAGTACCCTTTGCTCAGTAAATTTACTTACATTACTGCTCTAAATCCCATAAAATGCCTGGATTATATACCTGAATATCAGGACTGAATACTGGGATCATCACCAGAAAGGGTAAGGGTATCTGGCTGTGAAAACAGATGAAGCAACCAGAAATGATGGCCAAAGCTGAACACAGGCTTTTGCCAAGGGAGAAAGGCAAATGATCAGGATTTTCTTCCTGCTTCATCTTTTTTATTGGCAGGTGAGCCTAATGCATATAGTCTATGGTGGAAGAAGTTCCCTGGATATTCACGTCTAAATTCAATATATTAACCTTTTATTTCCATTCAATTAAATAAGTTTTGCAGCATCTATCAGAGCACTGGGATAAGTGCCAGAGGTGAGAGGAGGAAGAACAAAGGCAAATTTGACATGTTAGAAGGCAGTATGAAGTCATAGTTAGTGTGAGGACATGAAGTTACATGGCCAGGGAGGGATCACCACTCTTACCTTCTAATTCTGTGACTCTGGGTGGGTGATGTAATATCACTAATCCTTAACTGATTCACTGCTTCATCCTGTGAAATAATAGTGCCGTCTCATGTGTGTGCCCAGTTGTGTCCGACTCTTTGCAACCCTTGCACTGTTGCTACCAGGCTCCTCGATTCGTGGGATTCTCCAGGCAAGGACACTGGAGTGGGTTGCCATTTTCTTCTCTAGGGAATCTTCCCGACCCAGGAATTGAAACCACATCTCCTGCATCAGTAGGCGGATTCCTTACCATTGAGCCAGCAGGGAAGCCCACCTACCTCAGAGGATTATTGAAAAGATAAATGAGGAGGATAAAAACTTAGCTTAGTATTTGGCACAGAAAGTTTTCCAAAGTGGTAGTAATTAGTTTAATTGTTCTCATTTTCATGACTTCTGCCAGTTTTACTATTACGAAAATAGAATCCTTAGCACACAGGAGTCACGGTTTAGCTGAAAATGGTAACTGTTCTTTACTGATTGACCAACGATCAGAAAACAGATCACAGCAAATTGAAATACAATGTTCTAAATGCATCAATAATTGTAAATACTCCTTAATAATATGTATTGAATGGTCAATTGTATGGAATGGTCCAAAAAAAAAAAGTTTGATCACCCATTAGTGTTCTCTTTATTTTTATTAAAACATATTATGGCATTATGTAGATAGCTATAGGACATTTCTTTAATTGGCCACATGTAAATTTAATAACAATGATACTGAATTCTTGTCAGATTTTCTCATAAAATTAACTAATTAAATTTCCATTAACAAAGCTGTTGAGTTCAAAAAGAATTCCTTGCACAGATACAGTTATAAACCCTTGGATCTGTAAGAACAAATTTAAGCTCAGAAGAGTTCCATTAGGCCTACAAAAGCCCCTCTGACACGAGGGAGCTGCAAGGACCTCACAGTGGTTCGATTCTAATGTGGATGACTTTGGGGATTTTCTTGCCAAATAGAGCATTGCTGCTAAGAATGTAGCCCACTTACAATATCCTGAAGCCTTTTAAATGCCAGTCACCAAGATAGAGAGGCAAAGATGAACAGCCTTCCTACATGTAAAGCCTTCCTCAAGTGTCAAAGCCCTCATCCCATGGTGAGCCTGGAGAGACACAAACCTGAGCTGGTAGTCTTCCCCTCATCAGGCCCTTTGCCCTTGGGAGCCCGGAAAGCCGATCATAATGGACTGTCAAGAGAAGACAGCTGCAGCACTAATATCCTTTACATTTTATAAGAAAAAGAAAAAGTAAGCCAGACCAATATATCGCCAAGATCTGCTTCTCAATGCAATGCCATTCTGACCAAGTCAGAACATATATAAAAGATGGACGATGGAGTAAGCCTGAGACAAGCATTATGTTTTCTTAGAGCATCTGTTTTTCTAGAAGTTTGGTGGGAAAGCATTAGTTTATATTTAATCAGATGCAGATTCCTCATGAATTTTTATAATAAATCAGGATATCTAAAAATATATGTCCTTCTCTGGGACTGTACTTCAGATCCCAGGAATTCTGTGTTTATGCTCCTTTTCTGAAACTTTGGTGGGGAGTTTGAGTATTCAATGTGACAAGACGTTCCCATTAGTTAAAGACAAATGCAAGTTCTGTGATTTTTATGTTCTGAATTTGCATGCTCTCCAGTTCTTTGGCACATGCAAAAGCAAGCTCTAGCTGCAACAAATGTGGGGTTCACTGTGCCCTCCCCTCAACTCCCAGGTTCCACACACTTCTATTCCCTTTTAGAGTGAAAAAGGATTTTATGTTCTTATGTTTTGCCTTTCTTGAGGACACAGAGCTTCACAAGATCATATACAACAGCTGGTAAGGTCCCCACAAGGCAAATGCAGATGGTGATGTTAGTCATCCACACGCTGTCTGTCTGCCCAGATATTAACCTCAGGTGCACAGTTTTACACCAGTGAAATGAGGGTATCTGCATGCCAGCAAAAAACAGACTTATCAAAGGTATGATGCTGCCTCCCACCCATCCACGCAGGCTCTGAATCAAGAGCACAGTGGTCCAACAGAATCTTAGCTAACCAAAGGTCCCATGATTAATTGCTAGATAAATAGAAAAGAAACTACTCTGATTTTTCCAAGGGGGATGAATGCAAGTCAAGGAGCAATAGTTGTCTAGATGTTTGAGTTTCAGGTCCATGTGGACCGTGGACTCATAGAGGATCAGACATCCATCTTTACATGCCTCGTACCGCTCATGGTTGCTCGGAAGGAGGAGGAGGCACCAATGAATGTCCGAGGAATGATAACTAAAAGCACAAATAACTGTTTGAAGTTTTTAGTCTGAAAGGTTTAAGCCCAGGCAAAGTCTAATAGAATTATTACGGTTAGAATTCCAACTTCAATTAAATTAAATTGTGGGAAGTTGTTTAAACTCACTGAGCCTCTGTTTTCTCATGTATAAAATAACATATCTCAGAGAGTTGCTGAAAGAACTAAATTACAAAAATAGCCAATGTATAATGAGAAATGAAGTGATTGCCCCAAGTAGACACCAAATAATTTAATCTTTCTAACAGACAGAGCAGTTCAGTTTCCCCTGTGTAATAGAACTCAGAGTGGAAAGCCAGGCATGAAAAATAGAACATTTATCTGGACAATTAACAAATGAACTGAACTGAGAAAGAGTACAACTTGGACCCAGAGATATTGGTTTTGCCTTGATTTTGCTGCTTACAAGCTACATGAGGCTGAGCGAGTCATTTAACTTCCGTTATTTTTAGTTTTATCAGTCAAAATTATGAATATTAATTTTTATAGTTTTATATTTATATATATTTTATAATACATTAAAAGTTATAGTATTTATGGGTTTTATTTTTAAATTAATTTGTATTGGAGTATAGTTGCTTTACAATGCTGTGCTAGTATGAATCAGCCGTACGTATACCTTTGTCCCCTCCCTTTTGGACATCCTTCCCGTTCAGGTCACCACAGAGCATAAAGCAGAGTTCTCTGTGCTATGCTATGTTCTCATTAGTTATCTACTTTTTAGATACACTGTTGATACTATATATAAAATTTACAGTTCTATAAATTTTGCTCATCCCTATAAGTAGGTCCACTTTGAGGCTTTGTATGGTCAGGTATCGGGGAAGGCAATGGCACCCCACCCCAGTACTCTTGCCTGGAAAATCCAATGGACGGAGTAGCCTGGTGGGCTGCAGTCCATGGGGTCGCTAACAGTCGGACAGACTGAGCGACTTCACTTTCACTTTTCTCTTTCATGCATTGGAGAAGGAAATGGCAACCCACTCCAGTATTCTTGCCTGGAGAATCCCAGGGATGGGGGAGCCTGGTGGGCTGCCGTCTATGGGGTCACACAGCGTTGGACACGACTGAAGTGACTTAGCAGCACCAGCAGCATGGTCAGGTATAAGCGTGATTTGTCAACAGTGAAACACCATACAGACAGGTTGCTGCTGTTGTTCCGTTGCTCAGTCATGTCCAGCTCTTTGTGACCCCCTGGAGTATAGCACACCAGGCTTTCCTGTTCTTCACCATCTCCCAGAGCTTGCTCAAACTCATGTCCATTGAGTTGGTGATGCCATCCAACCATCTCATCCTTCTCCCTTCTCCTCCTGCTGTTCATGGGGTTCTCAAGGCAAGAATGCTGAAGTGGTTTGCCATTCCCTTCTCTGAGAACACTGAAGTGGGTTGCCATGACCTCCAGGGGATCTTCTCAACCCAGGGATCGAACCCAAGTCTCCTGCATTGCAGGCAGATTCTTTACTGTCTGAGCCACCAGGGAAGCCCATGAATACTGGAGTGGGTAACCTATCCCTTCTGCAGAGGCTCTTTCTGACCCAGGAATCGAACCAGGGTCTCCTGCATTGCAGGCAGATTCTTTACCAGCTGAGCTACCAGCTGGCATCATACAAACATAAGACATTATTATGTATCAAGGTGTTTTGAACTACTAAATAGAAAAGGGGAGTAAATACCTGAATCATTTAGTAGGCAAGATGGCTTATAGTATGATTTCTCTTACTGTGGGAGAAAGAAAATCAGGCGTCCAAGGTCAAGTTACAAGTCAGTGTTCCTAACTTTAGATCCAATAGGCTAATAGGTCTCATCTTGAATGCTTGGAAAACTAAAGTGAGAAGAACTCTGAGGATGTGCCTGTGTTCAATTAAAAAGAACATCATTGTAGTTCAATGCAGGCTGCTAAGGATGGAGGAGGTAGGAGTGTCAGCGGATGTGCTGTGAATTTCCCCTCCTAACACATTATATCCTGTCTGCCCAAAATATTCTTGACAGTCTACTTCTTGACACTCTCTGTTCTGGGAATCCTCACTTGCCTTGTTTGCCAGTGGCTTTGAATGTTCTTTCTTTGCTTTCTGGCACATCTTGCTTCCTCCTATCATCTTTATTTTCATTATGCTGGGTCTAAACTCATTTCCTGAGGGACCTCTTTCATTCTTGGGAGAATTCCCATGTGAATCCTAAATGTACACATATTGCCCTGATACATGTACATATTTCTTAGGTCATTATCACCTCATTCAATATGTATAAATATTTATACATCATCTTTCTTCTATCTCCTTCACCAAAATAAACAGTTCCTCTTTCCTAATATTTCATTTGTCTCAGGCAGTGCAATACATTTTTTGTAGACAGTTATAAACTTGAGATATATTCTGTTATATTGGAGGAAGTGGAATTGCAGTCAAGTCATGGTTTCCCTGTTTCCTTAGGGTACAGTATAAGCCCTGGGGGGATTCATGGAGTTACCACAAGGAGTAAAAACCATGTCTTTGCTCTTATCTATACATGCTGCCATCTCCTGAGACTTTCAGAACTCTCATCACTGGCCTTCAGGGATCAAGGCATGCACTTTGCTGTTGAACAAACCCTTATTTGGGCTTCCCAGACGGCACTAGTAAAGAATCCCCCTGCCAATACAGGAGAAGCAAGAGACGAGGGCTCAATGCCCAGGCCAGGAAGATCCCCTGGAGGAGGAAATGGCAGCTCACTCCAGTATTCTTGCCTGGAGAAGCCCATGGACAGAGGAGGCTGGAGGGCCACAGTCCAGAGGGGCGCAAAGAGCTGGACATGACTGAGCACACAGGTACAAATCCTCATTTACATCTGCTAGGGCCTGTTAGGATTCCGTGGTTCCTTATGGTTAGCTATTTCTTCAGTGAAGGGGAGAAGAAGGGGAAAAGTAAATACCACGCAAAATATATTAGTCCCTATTTCAAAACAAAAATGTTTCCTGACTTGACTTCTGAAAGCAATGGAATGACAGGAACAGTTTCCCCTCTCTCCTGATACAAACAAAAAGGGACACCATGTTCTTTCAAACTTTGAAGACCGTGGACAGCGAAGGTCAGTGAGAGATGAGAGTCCCTGAGACAGGAAGCCAATGAGGTGAGCACCACAGTGGCTCATTGCCACCCAGTTTACTTCCTGGAAAGAGTTTCCAGACTGCGCAAAATTAAACTCACAATGGCTCACAGTCGTAAGCATTAGTCATGACACCATAAAACTCCTAGAAAAGATCACAGGCAAAACATTCTCTGACATAAATCATACCAATGTTCTCTTAGGTCAGTCTCCTAAGGCAAAAGAGGTAAAATAAATAAATAAATAAATGGGACCTAATCAAACCTACAGGCTTTTTCACAGCAAAGGACACCATTAACAAAACAAAAGATAACCTGAGAATGGGAGAAGATATTTGCAAGTGATGCAACATTCGGCTTAATTCAAAACAAGGGCTTAATTTCCAACAAGGGCTTAATTTCTGAAATACAAAAACATCTCATACAACTCAATATAAAAAAAAAAAAACTGATAGAAAAATGTGCAGAAGACCTAAATAGACATGTCTCAAAAAAAAAAAAAAGCATATAGCCAATAAGCACATGAAAAGATGATCACCATCACTAATTATTAGATAAATGCAAGTTAAAATGCCAGTGAGGTACCACCTCCTCACACCAATCAAAATGACCATCATTAAAAAGACTACAAATAACAAACACTAAAGAGGGTTTAGAGAAAAGGGAAACCTCTTACACTGTTTAGGGGGAATGTAAGTTGGAAAACAGTATGGAGGTTCCTCAGAACCCTAAAAATAGAATTACCATATGATCCAGAAATCCCACTCCCATTAATAATCCAGACAAAACTATAATTCAAAAAGATATATGCACCTCAATGTTCATAGCTCTATTCACAATAGCCAAGACATGGAGACAAATTAAATATCCATCGATAGATGAATGGATGAAGATGTGGTAGATGAATGGATGAAGATGTGGTACATATATACACTGGAATACTACTCAGCCATTGAAAGGAATGAAATAATGCCATTTGCAGTGTGGATGCAACTAGCGATCATACTAAATGAAGTAAGACAGAAAGATACCTTATGATATCACTTATACATGGGATCTAAAATATGACACACATGAACCTATCTATGAAACAAACACAATCACAGATATGGAGAACAGACTGATGGTTGCCAAGCAGGAGGGTGCTGGGGAAGGGAATGAGTGGGAGGTTGGGGTCAGCAGATGTAAGCTTTTATAGAGAGAATAGATAAACAACAATGTCCCACTGTAGAGCACAGATAACTATATTCAATATCCTATGATAAACCATAATGGAAAAGAATATTAAAAAGAATGTTTATGTGTATATATATATATATATAACTGAATCACTTTGCTGTACAGCAGTAATTAACACAACCTTGTAAATCAACTATACATCAATAAAAAATAAATTTAAAAATGAGGAAAATTCTTAAGAGGCCAAAGGAAGAAGATAAATTACCTACAGAGGAACAATGAGAAGACTAATAAATTTCTGGTTGGAAGCAATGAAAGTCAGAAAAATGTGATGCAACATTTTTAATTACTGAAAAAAATTTAAAATCAACCTGGAATCTATACCCAGTGGAAATATCTTTCAAAAATGAATATGAAATAGACTTTTTCTCATCTACAGAAGCTGAAAGAATTTATCACTAGCAGACTTACTCTACAAGGTGAGTTTTTAAAAATAAAGTCCTTCAGGCAGAAGGACTAAGATACTAGGTAAAAAATTGGTTTTACAAGGAGAGGAGTAATGAGCACCACAAAGAATATTTATGTGGGGATATATAAAAGACTTTTTTCCTATTCCTGAAACCTCTGTCAAAGATGACTACTTTATACAGATGATAAAACACTGTGAGGCTCATAGCATACCTAGAATTAAGCATGTGCCTGCTCAGTCAGTCGTGCCCAACTCTTTGTGACCCTTTGGTCTGCAGCCCGCCAGGCTCCTCTGACCGTGGGACTTTTCAGGCAAGAATACTGGAGTGGTTGCCATTTCCTCCTCCAGGGGCTCTTCCTGACCCAGGGATCGAACTCACCTCTCCTGCAATGACAGGTAGATTCTTTACCACTGAGCCACCAGGGAAACCAAGAATTAAGCTTAATGGGCGCTCACAACTAAAATGTGTAAATGCTAGGCAATAATTTCATGATAGTTGCTGAAGCACACTAAGGATTACAAAGTAAATAAAAGCTGGCACTTCCCTGATGGCCCAGTGGAAAGGACTCTGCACTTCCCCTACAGGGGGTGTGGGTCTGTTCCCTGGTTGGGACACTAACTCAGTTGTCACATGCCATGCAGTGCAGCAAATAAATAAAAGTTTGTGTATTAGTTTCCAAGGATTGCTGTAACAACTACCACTAACGGAATGGGTTAAAACAACAGTGATTTATCACCTCACAGTTCTGGAAGCTAGAAGTTCAAAATCAGGGTGTAGGCAGGACCATATTCCCTCTGAAACCTGTAGGGGAATCTTTCTGGCCTTGTCTTAGCTGCTGATGTCAGCAATCTCTGGCATCCTTGGCTTGGAGCTGTGTAAACTACATTCTCTGCCTTCCCATGCTGTTCTTCCTGTGTATCTGTCTTTCCTTATGAGACACCCGTCATTTTGGACTTGGGGCTCACCCTACTCCACTATGACCCCATCNGAGCTGTGTAAACTACATTTTCTGACTTCCCATGCTGTTCTTCCTGTGTATCTGTCTTTCCTTATGAGACACCCGTCATTTTGGACTTGGGGCTCACCCTACTCCACTATGACCCCATCTTAGCTATTTACACCTACAATAACTGTATCCCCAAGTAAGTTCAAATTCTGAGACGGTAAGAATTTCAGCATATCTTTTTAGAGTAACACAATTCAACTCACAAAATTGGTAGCCCTAAAGACTTTTCTGAGGCAATCTTCCTAGATTCTGATATCTTTCGAGTATATCAAGGTACATAGGCATTTTTGTTGTATTACCAGGTAAGTAAATAACATGGGATCAGAGTTATGTCTATTGTTGATTTTCTTTTCAGCACACCAGAGGGACAGGATTCAATAGCAATACTAACATTCAGTGCTCCTCTGGGTTTCAAGATCCTCTGTGAATAATTTTTGACAAATCACTCTCTAAAAAATATTAACTCTAGAAAAGCTGCAACCCACACAGAACTGTTCCACCTTCAGAGACAGTAGACAATTAAAGTGTCAATTCAAATCTAATAATAATCTAGTAATAAACTACCATCTTTGAATATTAATATAGTATCCTGGGGTAATAGGAAGAGTGTCAAGATCTAGGCACTTTACATATTGCTTTTCAGGTAAACAAGACCTCTAATGTATAATTCACATTATTAAAGGACATAATCACCAAGTGTTTGGTAAGTCATCTCACAGAATACTGACTGGGCATCTCCCTTGCTAAAAAATACATGTATTTGTTTTAAAATATTATTTAACATAGCTGCCTTAGATGCCACACAAAAAAGAAAACTACAGGCCAATATCACTGATGAACATAGATGCAAAAATCCTTAACAAATTCTAGCAATCAGAATCCAACAACACCTTAAAAAAAAGATCATACACCATGAGCAATGTTGCATTAGTATCTGCTGTACAACAAAGTAAATCAGCCATGTGCTATGCTTAGTCACTCAGTCATGTCTGACTCTTTGCCACCCCATGGACTGTAGCCCTCCAGGCTTCTCTGTCCATGGGGATTCTCCAGGCAAGAATACTGGAGTGGGTTGCCATGCCTTCCTCAATATGTATAAATATATCCCCTCTTTTTGGATTTCCTTCTCATTGAGGTCACCACAGAGTGAGTCGAGTTCCATGTGCTGTTGAGTAGATTCTCAATAGTTGTCCGTTTTATACACAGTAGTGTGTATATATCAATTCCAAGTCTCCCAGTTCATCTCAGCCCCACTTTCCTCCCTTGATGTCCATATGTTTGTTCTCAATGTCTGTGTCTCTACTTCTGCCTTGCAAATAGGTTCATCTGTATCGTTTTCCGAAAACCATAATTCCAGAAGACACATGCACCCCAGTGTTTACTGCAGCACTATTTATGATAGCCAAGATGTGGAGGCAACCTAAATGCCCATCAACAGAGGGATGGATAAAGAAGATTATACAATGGGATATTACTCAGCCATAAAAAGGAATGAAATTGTGTCATTTGCAGAGACATAGACCTAGAGCCTGTTATACAGAGTAAGGTAAGTCAGAAAGAGAAAAAAAAGCAAGTCTACTTAGCTCATATAAGTGGAATCTAGAAAACTGATACAGATGAACCTATTTGCAAAGTAGAAAAAGACACATGTATTATTCAAATAGAGTTTAATAGCAACTTCTCTGATAAAGACTCTTTGTTTTTTTCACTTTTTTAAAATTTAAATTTATTTATTTTAATTTGAGGCTAATTAATTTACAATATTGTATTGGTTCTGCAACACATCAACATGAATCCACCACGGGTGTACAAGTGTTCCCCACTCTGAACCCCCCACCCACCTCCCTCCCCATACCATCCCTCTGGGTCATCCCAGTGCACCAGCCCCAAGGATCCTGTATTGAACCTGGACTGGCGATTCGTTTCTTATATGACATTATACATGACATTCCCCCAAATCATCCCACCCTCTCCCTCTCCCACAGAGTCCAAAAGACTGTTCTATACATCTGTGTCTCTTTTGCTGTCTCGCATACAGGGTTATCGTTACCATCTTTCTAAATTTTACCATATATATGTGTTAGTATACTGTATTGGTGTTTTTCTTTCTGGCTTACTTCACTCTGTATAACAGGCTCGAACTTCATCCACCTCATTAGAACTGATTCAAATGCATTCTTTTTAATGACTCTTTGTTTTTAATTCAAATCTCACTGAGGATGGAGAAATTATTAATAAAGCTTAAAATAACCACTTGGTGAGAGGGTAAAACAAGAAAGTTAGGAAAAAAGTAAGCCAACACTCAGAGAAACTTTCATTGACTAGGAACTGAACTCCTAAGAGGGCATTTTCAAGGAAATGAGTACAGGTAAAAGCAGCAGCAGAAAAGGGGCAAATTACACACAGAAATGTTCAATAAATTTTAGAAGTTATCATGATCTTATAACCCTTGCAGTCCTAATGATGCAAATTACTCATACCAATCATTTAATACAATTAGGTTCTACTTATGTTGCTGCTGCTGCTATATAGTCACTGAGTCATGTCCAACTCTTTGCAACCCCATGGAGCGTAGCCCACTAGGCTCCTCTGTCAGTGGGATTTCCCAGGCAAAAATACTGGAGTGGGTTGCCATTTCCTTCTCCAGGATCTAATTGTGTTACATTAATACAGCTTACATACATCAGCAATTTAATAAACATTAAGCTTTATTATAATTATTATCATAGAGAAGACAAAGAAGTCTGTGCTTCAGAGAATATTAAGAAATTTATTAGATTCCAGTCCAAGATGGGGGAATCCGAGGTGGTGCCAATGGTAAAGAATCCGCCTGCCAATGCACAAGACACAAGAGACATGGGTTCAATCCCTGGGTTGGCAAGATCCCCTGGAGGAGGAAATGGCAACCCACTCCAGTATTCTTACTGGAAAATCCTGTGGACAGAGGAGCCTGGTGGGCTACAGTCCATTGGGGGGAAAGAGTCGGAGGCAACTGACCATGTACGCCAGTCCAAGATGGTGGCATAGAAGGCTCCTGAACTTACCTCCTCCCATAGACACACTGAATCTACACTATTCATGGAGCAATCACCTCTAAAATCAACCCAGAAACTAGCTGAGTGACTCCTAGGCATCAGGCAAATCAGAATACCAAATGAGTATTGACAGGCTGGGACACACTCTTGCCCTAAATCCTATCCCTGGCACAGTGACATCCAATCAGGAGAGAACTCACATCTTCTCACAATGAGAACTCAATTTTCTCACTGTGGGATGAGAGTTTTAGACCCAACATCTAGCACCCCAACTTTTAAGACTTCCACTTGAGGGATAGGCACCCCAGACATCTTGCCCTGAAAGGCAATGAGACATGGATCCATGAAGTACATAAGACGATAGCAAACAAGAAGTTTTTAACTAGATGTAGATACTCACTGTGGCTACCACTCACCCAGGCCTTAGCACAGAGGGGCCACACATATATACCCAGGTCTTAGGGTTTTTCATAAAAAGACCTATATGCATACTTTCAAAGTTGTAGGCAGGGGGTCAGGCTTCTAATTTAGCACCCATCTAGGGGCTAACTGCAAGGGATCAGAAAGGCCAGTGGGCACTTGTTCCCTTTATTCCCAGTGATCAAGGTACAAGGAAATTCACTACAAAATTCTGCTCCTTATAACTTGGGCGTACTCAGTCACGTCTGACTCTTTACAACCCCATGGATTGTAGCCCACCAGGCTCCTCTGCCTTTGGGGTTTTCCAGGCAAGAATACTGGAGTAGGTTGCCATATCCTCCTCCAAGGAAATCTTCCCAATCTAGGGATCAAACCCATGCTTCCAGCGTCTCCTGCATTGGCAGATGAATTCTTTACCACTGAGCTTCCTGGAAAGCCCACCCTATATAACTTAGCAGTTCAATTTATAATGTAGCTTTCCTGAAGTTTAAAACAAAACAGGTATTATTCACTCTGTCAAATGTGTGCAATAGCGTGGATATCTTAGCAGTGGTGGAATGTTAAAAGTCTTGGTCTCCTGAGACCAGTAACATGTCAGACCAATGTTTCTGGAGACATCTCGCCCAGTCTGTGTCACTGAGAGGCTAGGTGAACCAGAGGTTAGTTCTTTCTGAGCTTTGGTTAATTCATCTTTATAGATTGAAAAAGGTTCCAAACTCATTGAGCTGTTTGATTAATTCATGCAAAGATCAGAGTGACTGATACATATAAAACATATAATAAATGTATTTTTTTCTGATTGTTGTTGCTGTTGATGGTATTATTATTATTATGAACTAAAAGATCCTGAAAAAAAAAATCTTGGTATCAACATAGGGATATCAACTCCTCTATCTCATTATCCTATGCAGTGTGCAATTCCAATCAAATTTAAAAGACCTTCTGAGAAAATAGTGGGAAAAAATAATGTGAAATTGAATATAACTTAGCCATATTGCTCCAAAGTAAACAACATTATGTCTTTTATACTGAAAATTCAATACCCCATGTCAATCTAGCACACTGTGTGTTGCTTTATCAAACATGCTTAGGATAGACAGCTGATTGACCTTGAAACTAAAGGACAGGCAAGTTTGTGTTAGAGATGAAAGTTTCCTTCTGCCAATAACCACAAAAAGAGAACTCAAACTCTGAAATTCTGTTTCCTCTTTTACACAACTTGAGTTCAGTGCCTACTGGTAATGTCTACAAGCAGTCTGGCAAAGATGTTTTCTCTTCTATCTACACCTACTTATCTTTCAGGAAGGAGAATTATGTGCCCGTGGCAGGCATTCAGAGCCACTCTCTTAGAATGCCCATCTCTCACCTGAGTCTGTGAGTTATTTAACACTGTTTAATTGACTCAGACAGAATTATGGTCACTAATGTGAAACAATACTTTTCCCTTTGACACTGAGTTTATAGTTATCTTCATTTGGTTGTCTCAAACATGCATTAGTCACACCATTTGGTCTTCACAGCTTTTTGGGGGAGATGTTGATTTTGTTTTCTAAGTTACATAGATACAAAAGATTAAAAATAAGATAGCATATTCTTAGTGGGAACATGCTTCTTCTGGGTGTCTTGGATAAGACCTTTTCTCATAAGTAAAAGAAAAACATCATTTGGAAAAGTGGAGAATCAAGGGAGTCCTAAATGTCAAACAAAGTCCTGGACACAAGGCAGGGACCTCATGAAGTGGCTGTCGCTCCTGTGACTGGCCTCCAAACATTCACTGCTACTGTGAATCATTTGTTAGATATTCAAAGATTCAAAGTCCCTGGAAGGAGTGTTGACTTGTCAATGAAGCTCCATCAGATTCCATAATAGAGACAGCAGTGGGAGGTGACAATAGGAGACTGGCACCAAAAGCGACCGTCCATCTGGGACAACACACCGTGGATTATTCTTTTTAGCAGGAAAGTGGCAAGCCATTGGTACAGGAGGTGGATGCCAGACATTCTCCCAAATGGCAGCTATTCTCTATGAGCAGTGATAGTCATACTAACAGTGATCTTCTTTAAATAAGATGTAATAGAATTATAAAATATTTATCACAATCTCATCAGTCACCCCTCCAAACCTATGGGATGCATATCATTATGTTTATTTCATAAATGCTCAAGTAAGTGCCTTTTCCATGGTCTGTCCCTGGTGGCTCACATGGTAAAGAATCTGCCTGCAATGCAGGAGACCTAGGTTCAGTCCCTGGGTCGGGAAGATCCCTTTGAGAAGGGAATGGCTACTCACTCCAGTATTCTTGCCTGGGAAATATCATGGACATAGGAGCCCAACAGCTAGGGCTACAGTCCATGGGGTTGCAAAGTGTCGGACATGACTGAGAAACTAACACTTTCCACGGTCACATGACTTTGATATGCTTGAGTCAAGACTCATACACTCTGCAAACAATGTACTTTTTCACTAAATAGTTGTTGTATAAACAAATGGATAGGTGGTAACTTTACAGAATCATATAAGCATTATCACCTCTGAGAAATAGGTTCATAAATGGAACGATGCTTTTAAAACATTTGGCCCAAAACCTTTACCCTAAAACTCAGGAAACAAACCATGAATCAGTATGACTGACCTAAGGCAAAATCGCCAAGACTGAAATTCAGGTTTACTGAAACTCAGTACACTCTTATCCCTACATCTTATTCTTATTGCCTTACCCAGGTACCCCACTTATATATGATTGGGCATCACTGTTTTCAACCCACGAAAGGAAAAGAGAAATATAATATAGTCCATGCTCTCTGCGAGCTCATGGGCAACTTGAAAGTATTTCTTGTGCATCACACCAACTTTGAAGGACTTTCAGATACTGCCCAAGGGATCCAGGGCTCTAGCAGCTCCTACTGCTGCTCTCCTTCTGGAAACTCATTCACTCCAGATGCTGCCAAACCTGGAGCTCCCTCTCTCCCACATAGCTTGCTCCTCTGGAAGGCTTGTTACAAATCCACCAAAGCCATAATGACACAGTGAACAAAGGATCCTTCCCCAAGCCTCTAACCATCAATATAAAGTGACCAGTCCCAAGGGAGACAAGTGTCCCTAATTGGAATGAACTTCCCATATTAGCAAGCATCTAGGGAAGCTCTCGCCAATCTTTTTGAAACCAGGGACAAGTTTTGTGAAAGACAGCTTTTCTATGACTGGGGAGGGGGGATGATTTGGGGATAACTCAGGCACATTACATTTATTGTACACTTTATTCCTAATATAATGCAGCAAGTGACCTAACTGGTCCACAGCCCAGAAGTTGGAGACCCCTGATCTAGAATGATTGGCCCTATACCACTATTTGATTTATGGCTAAGCACAGTTCAGAGAAGCCTTTGAAGACCAGGCTACTGTTTCAGTTTGTAGGCTCTCAATTTCAAGTACCAGAATACCCCCAAAGTGGCTTAAATGTTAAGGATTTATGGTATCTTGTGGTACGCTGGTAAATGTTTAACATCTGACTCTCCAGAGGATTAACATCCTCGATTTGTAGCATTTGTAATTTCCGTGGAATAAATACTCTCAACATGGATGATTTCGTCCTACCAATGCTATTAATGCAGAATTGGGAGATGCACACAATGGATTCCCACTGGGAAAGCTGGTTCCAGCATGTCACACGACAAGTCCACCATGGAAGATTCTGGGGTGAGCTCACTGCATGAAGAACCCAAGTCTCTGCTTCCCTCTTCTGCCATCCTCAGAATACTGGCTGCTACTCTCAGGCTTGACTCTTCATGGTTGCAGGATGGCTGCCTCTGCTCAGAGAGTATGTACTTGCGCAAGTGCATGCCAAGGCAGGAAGGGCAGGCTTCCCTGCCAGTCTCTTTTTTGGGCGGATGGAAACCTTTCCCAGAAGTGCCTCAGCCTATTCATTGGCCAGGATTGAGTCAGAAGCCAGACACTAACTGCAGGAGAGGCTGGAAAAGTGGTTTAAATGGCATTTTCAGCAGCTTTAGTGGGAATAGGTCTCAACCATCACAGAGGAAATCAAGTTGGGGAACGGGAAAGGGGAAGGGATGTCAGTTTGTCAACTACTATGGCAGAGAAGTTTGCTACTGTTCATGATAAAGTTTTATTTGAAAATGAGCTGTCTATTAGAATGTCACTCAAGCACAAATTGCAAGTTGTCTGTGTCCTTGATTGCATTTGGGAGGCTCATCTAAAGCAAGACTGATGAAACCACCCTTGAAACTAAGCGTTTATTTCTACTAGTCAGCCAGCCATCTCACCTTTCTCTGGAGTTTCTCCTTTCTCTCAGAAGTGGCTACTTTTATAAGCTCTTGGGAAATTTTTCTATAACTTTTTACATGAGGTTCTTACAATCTCTGAGTATAACTGGAAACTGGAGATATCTGCTTCTCTAGAAGGTAGTCATGTACCCAATACTTGGGTATCAGCTCTATCAGTTACACTGATCCCTTGTAGCCACTAAGTTTGACCCTTCCCAGCTCATTAAGTAAAACAGTTGTCTGGAGATTCTGAATCATATGGGTTGAATGAGTAGTTGATACCATGGACAGAACAATGAACTGAATGTCTGAAGACCCCAACCAGTTCTAATCCTGCTACCAACTGGCTGTGTGACCTTGGACAGGTCATTTATCCTTTGCAGCCTTGTCTTCTTTATCTCTGAACAGAGGGGATTTTAGGAGATGATCTTTAAGTTTCTTCTAGGTCAAAAGTTCTGTGGTTCAAATGATTAATAAGCCAAAATAAAGTTGCTGACTCCCTAGGTAACTTGGATAAGCACATTAACCTCTCTGGGTTTTGGCTTGTTTACTCACAAATGTGTGTGATAGAGTGAGGTGTATTATCCCCTGTCTGTACATATAAATTAAGTTAGACTCGAGGAGGACATAGAAACCTACTCCAGTACTCTTGCCTAGAGAATCCCATGGACAGAGGAGTCTGGTTGGCTACAATCCGTGGGGTTGCAGAGTCAGGCATGACTGAAGAGACTTAGCATGCACACAAGTTGAAAAATGAAACACCGAGGAGAAACAATAGCCAGTTAATAAAATATAAAGACACAGCCCTCTGTTCTGGTGATGGGTAAATGCTGTCATATATCTCCAAAGATAGGTCTGATTCAGGCAAGCAGTAATCTGGTGAAGCAGAATGAAATCAGGCAGATCTAATCTTTTATAAACCTATTTCCAAGAGATAATATGCTTTGGTATTAAAGGAAAAGATCCAAAAAAGGTTTCGTAAAAACAGAAGGAAAAAAAAAATACAACTTGTGCATGGAAAATAGTTAGTCTCAACTTCATTTGACAAATGGGTTATTCCAAAAGCTCAAGTACAGCAAGATCTTTGGAACTCAGAAGTTGCTGTTATGGGATTAGTCTCCCTGGAGTGGACTATAAATGTTTTTTAGTCACAAGGTGCTTTCAGAGGAGTTTGGCTCTTGAGAACAGCAGGAGGGTGGTAGAGATAAGACAAAGCAGCAAGGATGGAAACCAAGCCTTGTTGCCAGCACAGTTGTGAAACCAGGCATATTGCAGGCAAATACAACCTCTTGATTTTTTATTTAGTAGGTTTTATTTGTTTTTATCACCATATATAAACATGACCCAGTGAGTTGAGCTTAGGAGACTCTTCTATCCCTATCACTTAAACCAAACCTAAGTTACCCGCTCTTCCTGGCTCCATCTTCTATCCTGGACCTACTCAGTCATTCATGGCAGGGAGCACGTCCAGGCTGAAGCTGCACCTGCTCCATATTTGTAAGCCTACTTCAGGAAAGGAAAGAGAATTTTGCATGAGTCCCTCTACTCCCAACCAAGAGAACCACCACCTCTCACACCTTCCCCTAGTAGAAGGCATCCTGTCTCCTTCTTCCCTCTGTTTCTACCCCATACATGCTATGCAGCTATGCTACTGCTACTGCTAAGTCACTTCAGTCGTGTCCGACTCTGTGCGACCCCACAGACGGCACTCCACCAGGTTCCCTCGTCCCTGGGATTCTCCAAGCAAGAACACTGGAATAGGCTGCCATTTCCTTCTCCAATGTATGAAAGTGAAAAGTGAAAGTGAAGTCGCTCAGTCTGTCCGACTCTTGGCGACGCCATGGACTGCAGCCCACCAGGCTCCTCCGTCCATGGGATTTTCCAGGCAAGAGTACTGGGGTGGGGTGCCATTGCCTTCTCCGCTACACAGCTATACCCTTCTACAAACAGAATTCCCTTAAGAGGAAGAGTAGGGCCACAGATATCTGTGGTTGTCAAGAGGAACTAAGAATTCTTCAGTTGGTGGTAACATCCACTGGAAATGACCATGGCAAAAGAGAAAGCCAGGTCATTGTAAACTGACATTCTCTCATGGAGGTCCTTCTGGATATACTGTATAATAAGCTCCAGTCCTTCCTTAGTCTCTTGTGAGAATGAAACATCCAACCAATACTTAAGGGTGAGTATATTCATCAATTGAATGTTGAGATAGACATCAGTTAAACTAGAAAATCTTTTTTTTTTTTTGGCTTTTAAAATCTTTTTTGCTCTTTTTTCTTTTTTATTTTAATTGGAGGCTAATTACTTTACAGTATTGTAGTGGGTTCTGCCATAAATTCACATGAATCAGCCATGGGTGTACACGTGTTCCCCATCCTGAACCCTCCTCCCACCTCCCTCCCCATCTCATCCCTCTGGGTCATCCCAGTGCACCAGCCCTGAGCATCCTGTCTCATGCATCAAACCCCAGACTGGCGATCTGTTTCACATATGATAATATACATGTTTCGCTGCTATTCTCTCAAATCATCCCATCCTCACCTTCTCCCACAGAGTCCAAAAGTCTGTTCTTTACATCTGCGTCTCTTTTGCTGTCTCGTATATAGGGTCATCATCACCATCTTTCTAAATTCCATATATATGCGTCAATATACTGTATTGGTGTTTTTCTTTCTGGCTTACTCCACTCTGTGTAATAGGCTCCAGTTTCATCCACCTCATTAGAACTGATTCAAATATATTCTTTTTAATGGCTGAGTAATACTCCATTGTGTATATGTACCACAGCTTTCTTATCCATTCATCTGCTGATGGACATCTAGGTTG
>SJYX01018387.1:13167-56063 GCA_006410675.1 Oreotragus oreotragus
ACAGCTTATTAAAAAGCAGAAACATTACTTTGCCAACAAAGGTCTGTCTAGTCAAAGCTATGATTTTTCCAGTAGTCATGTATGGATGTGAGAGTTGGACTATAAAGAAAACTGAGTGCTGAAGAATTGATGCTTTTGAACTGTGGTGTTGGAGAAGACTCTTGAGAGTCCCTTGGACTGCAAAGAGATCAAACCAGTCCATTCTAAAGGAAATCAGTACTGATATTCATTGGAAGGACAGATGCTGAAGCTGAAACTCCAATACTTTGGCCAGCTGATGCGAAGAGCTGACTCATTTGAAAAGACCATGATACTGAGAAAGATTGAAGGTGGGGAGGAAAAGGGGACGGCAGAGGATGAGATGGTTGGATGGCATCATTAACTCAATGGACATGAGTTTGAGTAAACTCTGGGAGGTGGTGATGGACAGAGAGGCCTGGAGTGCTGCAGTGCATGGGGTCCCAAAGAGTCGGACATGACTGAGCGACTGAACTGAACTGATGTTCCAGATTGGTCACTAGGTGGCCCAAACAAGGGACAAATTCAAATACCGGTACAAAATCTCGGAATCAAATTCTAACCACAGCCCATAGGAGGTCAGTTAGAACTTATATCCTGAAACTAGGTTGGTCAATTATATACTAGTACAAAAATATCCACATTCTTTATAGGATTTAAATAAGATCCAAAGTCTCATGTCATAGTATTCAAAATATTTAAGATACAATCTAGAATTACCTAGCATATGAATAACCAGGAAAATCTCAACTCACACACACACACAAAAGACAATCCACACATATTAATACCAAGATGATTTAGAAATTGGAGTTATCTGACAAAGACTTACATCAGCTATTATAAAAGAGCTCTACAAATAATTGTAAATATCCTTGGAACAACTGAAAAATTAGAAAGCTTCAGTAAAGAAATTATAAAATATAAAGAATAACAAAATGGAAATGTTTGAACTGGAAACTTTTAAAAGCAAAAATTTACAAACACAGGTAGATCCCAAAGCAAAAGGGAGATGACATTGGTAAGAGTTACTGAATATGAAGACTGATAAGTAGATATTGATCTAAACAGTGAGGAAAAAAAGCTGAAAAGAGCCCCAGGGACCTGTGGAACAACAACAACGAAAAGTATAACATTTGTTGCATCAGACTTCTGGAAAGAAAATAGTGTATAAAGCAGGGGAAATATTTGAAATAATAACAGCCAAAAACTTGCCAAATTTGGCAAAGATATAAATCTACAGATTCAAAAACCCAATGAAGGTCATGGCATCCGGTCCCATCACTTCAGGACAAATACATGGGGGAACAATGGAAACAGTGACAGACTTTATTTTCTTGGGCTCCAAAATCACTGCAGATGGTGACTGCAGCCATGAAATTAAAAGACGCTTGCTCCTTGGAAGAAAAGCTATGACAAACCTAGACAGCATATTAAAAAGCAGAGACATTACTTTGTTGACAAAGGTCCATATAGTCAAAGCTATGGTTTTTCCAGTCATGTATGGATGTGAGAGTTGGACTACAAAGAAGGCTGAGCGCCAAAGAATTGATGCTTTTGAATTGTGATGTTGGAGAAGACTCTTGAGAGTCCCTTGGACTGCAAGGAGATCCAACCAGTCAATTTTAAAGGAAATCAGTCCTGTATATTCCTTGGAAGGACTGATGCTGAAGCTGAAACTATAATACTTTGGCCACCTGATACAAAGAACTGACTCATTTGAAAAGACCCTGATGCTGGGCAAGATTGAAGGCAGGCGGAGAAGGGGATAACATAGGATGAGATGGTTTGATGGCATGACTGACTCAATGGACATGAATTTGAGCAAGCTCCGGGAATTGGTGATGGACAGGGAATCCTGGCGTGCTGCAGTCCATGGGGTCACAAAGAGTTGGACATGACTGAGCAACTGAACTGAACTGAAATGGATCATGCTTTTTGCATGTCATATCTAAAAAATCTTTGCTTAACCCCCCGTTACAAAGATTTGGTCCATGTTTCTTTCTAAAAGTTTTGTAGTTTTACATTTTACATTTAGAGTTATGATTCATATTGAGTGGAGAGAAGATATTTACCACATGTACAACTGAAAGAGCTCACACCTGGAATATATAAAGATCCCCTACAATCTGCTAAGTACAAAATCAGTATACAGAAATCAATGTATTTCTATAGACTAAAAAGAGGAAATGAATTTTTCAAAGAATGCTATATATTTTAAAATAATATTATATCTAATATACCTGACTATATATTTTTTAATAATATATATTAATTTTAAAATGTCTGGTACCTAGGAATAAATCTAACAAACATTGTGTGAGAACTCTACAAAGTATGAAACATTAAGAAGAATTACAGAAGACTCCCTAAAATGGAAATATACCATGTCCATGAATTTTAGAAGCTGATACTGTAAATATATGGAATTTCCCTAAACTGATCTGTAAATTCAGCACAATTACAATCAAAACCTCAACAGTTTTGTGGATCTTGACAAACAAATTCTAATCCACATCGGATATGACAAAGCTATAGAACTGGAGGCTGTACTGTTGGCGTAAGGTCAGATGAATAGACCAGTGGAATAAGAGAGCTCTAGAGCACATCCACCCATGTATGGACATGTGATTTACAACAAAGGTGGCACTTCAGAGAAGTGGGAAAATTGGTTCTGGGACAATTACATATCCATACTGGATATTTGTGACCTCAGGGTAAAGAATGATTTCCTCAAGTATCAAGAGCAGTAACCAAAAATGAAAAGACAAATCAGACTAATTAAAATTAAAATATACCATTATGAGTGGAAGGGCAAGCCACAGAATGGGAGAAGATATTTACCACGTTTGAAACTGGTAAATGACTCATATCTAGTCTATATTAAGAATTCCAGGGACTTCCCTGGTGGTCCAGTGGTTAAGACTTCACTTTCCAATGCAGGGGGTGTGGGTTTGATGGTTCCCTGGTTGGAGAGCTAAGATCCCACATGCCTCCCAGCCAGAAAACCAGAACATAAACAACAGAAGCAATATTGTAACAAATTCAATAAACTCTAAAAGCTTTAAAAATGGTCCAAATCAAACTTTAAAACTTTAAAAATGGTCTAACTCAAAAAAATTGAAAAAAAAAAGAATTCCAACAAGTCAAAAAGAGAAAATAGTCAACCAAATAGAAAAAAAGATTTCACAAAAGAGGAAATACAAATGTCCAATAAACATTAAAAGGTGCTTAACTTTTAATTATCAATCAAGAGAATGCAAATTAAACCTGCATTGAGATAATACTTCATATCTGATTGNTCAAAAAGAGAAAATAGTCAACCAAATAGAAAAAAAGATTTCACAAAAGAGGAAATACAAATGTCCAATAAACATTAAAAGGTGCTTAACTTTTAATTATCAATCAAGAGAATGCAAATTAAACCTGCATTGAGATAATACTTCATATCTGATTGGCAATAATAAAAGTCTGACAATACTAAGTATCGGCAAGCATGTAGAAACAACATGAGTTCTCAAGTACTGCTGATGGCAATGTAAAACTGGCATAATCACCTTGCGAATAGTTTGGCATTATCTAGAAATGAAGACAGCAATTCCACTTATGTTCTAGATAAAGTTGAGTACACACGTATCAAGATACATTCACAAGAATAGCATTGTCTGTAATTGTCCAAACTGGAAACCACCCAGATATCCATGAACAGGAGTCTGGATAAATAAAAGGATACACTCATATGACAGAATACTATACAGAAGATGAATGGGAAGAACTCTACCTACGTACAAGAACATGGATCAATTGTGAAAACAATTTGAGTGACAGAAGCCAGACACAAAATAATTCATACAAGTCTCTTATGTAATGTTCAAAGGCAGGCTGAACTAATCTATGTATTAGAAATGCCTACTTAGACGGTAAAGCTGTGTGCTGTGCTTAGTCCTTCAGTCGTGTCTCACTTTTTGCAACCCCGTGAACTGTAGCTGGCCAGGCACCTCTGTCCACAAGGATTCTCCAGGCAGGAATAATGAGCAAGAAACAGGGAATTCCCTGACAGTCGAGTGGTTAGGAGCCTGTACTTTCACTGCCGAGGGCTTGGGTTAGATCCCTGGTCAGGAAGATGAAAGAAAAGCAAGGAAGGCATTATCATAAAGCTCAGAGAGCAGAGAAGGGATGTAATCAGGAAGGGGCCACACTGGAGACTTTTGAGGTATTAGCAATATTCTATTGCTTGAACTCAGTAATGGTTACATGGATATTTACAATAGTTATAATTCATTAAGCTATACAATTATGTATTGTTGCTTTTCTATGTGGGTTATATATTCCTAATAAAAAAGGTTTTAAATGTTTCTTACAACTCTGAATAAAGCATTCTAATAATAAGCATTCTAACGTGATATATTTACTTTTCTTCAAAGATGTAACATTGTTCTTTTGAACATAAGAGTAGAACTTTTTATGTCATCTTTTAAATGCTACCAAATAGATCCAGGAGAATGGGAGCATTTTTCTCATTACTGAGAATGGTGAAAATGCAGAGAGGATGTGGTTGGTAGTGGATATTTTCTCACATACTTTAAAAAATCTTTAGTATTCTAAGATAGATGGCTTGGTAGGAAGGAATAGAGACTTGTTATGATTCTGTGGCCTGAATGAAATAATAGCACAAAGACTGTCATGTTTCTGAGTCCCACTACCTTTGTACCTTGAGAATTCTTCCTCAAGAATAATACTTTCTCTGATAACAACAGTCATCAAAAATAAGCCCCTGAAAAGATATCCAGTGTCACTAGGCATCAGGGCAATGCAAATCAAAACCACATGAGATGCTGCTTTCTCACTAGGATGACGGTCTGTGGAAAGACAGATAAGAAGAAGTGCTGGTGAGAGGTCAGAAAGTTGGATCCCTTCTACATTGCTGGTGGGAATGCCAGATGATTCAGATGCTTGGGGAAACAGTCTGGCAGTTCCTCAAGTGGTTAAACAAAGTTAAAATTTGATCTAACAATTCTATTCCTAGGTGTATATCCTCGAGAAATGAAAACCTGTGTGAACACAAAACCTTGCACACAAATGTTCATTGAGCACTATTCGTAATAGCCAAGAAGTGGAAGCAAACCAAATGTCTATCTAATAACTGATAAACAGATACATAAAATGTGATATAACCTCACAATGGAATAGTATCCAGCCGTAAAAAGGAATGAATTACATGCTACAACATGGATGAAACTTGAAAACATTATGCTAAGTGAAAGCCAGAAAAAAAGGTCACATTTTATATGAAATGTCTAGAATAGACGAATCCATAGAGTCAGAAACTAAATTATTGGCTGCCTGGGGCTGGGGAATTGAGGGGGCTAGAGAGTTACAGCTATGGGGTAGATTTCTTTTTGGAGTGATGAAAATGTCCTAAAATTGATTGTTGCAATGATTGGAGAACTCTGTGAATATATAAAAACCATTGAATTCTATACTTTAAATGGGTGAATTACTAGTCAGTAATGATTTTTTAAAATATGTCCTCATAGCACTGTGCTACTTAACATTTTTAAAGACCTATCTTGGACCAAAATACCCTAGTTTAAAACACCAGACTTCACACATCAACACAGACACTGTCTGGATAAGTCAAAAAAGTATTAATACCGCAAACTCTTCTTTGGATATTGGTGTCTTGATTAAAGGAATCTTCGCCAGACACTTCACTGACACTAGTTTATATCCTCACATGGCATCTGGGGCGGCGCACCCTGGGAAGATTTGGAGAGGTTAAATGTTGCTGTGTGTGCGTAAAATGTTTGACATATTATTTTGAAAAGGAAAATGGGAAAAGAGAACTAGAATGAAATCTCCACCACAGGTGTAGTCTCAGGTCAATTTTAGGAAAAAAGTTGAGGATCTGAAAACTGATTCCCTTCAAACTATGCTTTCTGAATTTCCCTTGAAAAGACTTCATGTATTCCAGTTTGAAGACTTGGATTATGGTACAAAAGTCATGCCTTTCAAGACCATAATCTCTGCTATGAATTGCTGAAGCTCTTCTAGCAACAGAAGCCAAGAGTTGAGCTCTGATTCCTACATTCAGCTGTGCCAACCTCCTCAGGGCAATAAACCCTGAAGCTTCAGCTTCATGGTCTAACTTTGAAGGAGCAAGTAAGGACCACATTGGTTAATACATCAAATTATAATCTCACTATTCTAAAAGGAGAGGAAGGAAGGAAATCCCACTGCAAGGAAAAGAAAGAATGTTGAGAAAAAGACAACAGTGTCATCGGGAGACAGTTTGGTGGTGTACTGGGAACAGAAGCCAAACTGAGTGGCTTAGAGTTTAGTCTGGAACCAGAGAGCAGAGGCAACATTCAGGAAGCTCAGCTAAGGAAAGCGATGGGCAGATAGCAGGAGCTGGACCTCAAAACTGAGGAGGGTTTGTCTTCAGGTTAGCAGAACCTTGAGAATATTTCTGGAATGAAGAGAAGACATCAGGAAGGGAATGTGGAGAGGGAGGGAACTAGAGAGCCTGGCAAGTTGTAAGGAAACAGGACAAGACAGGAGATTGCTTTGAATCCTGGAAGGACACCTCTTCCTCAGAGGTGCAGAAAAGCAGTGGAATGTCTGGAGATGTTTTTTTGGGGGACAACAGATTACTTAAGGTGCTAGATCGTCTGACCTCTATTTTTCTGGAGTTCTGGCAGCAAAATGAGAGGTAAGTGGCTGAGAAGAAACAGAAAGAAGGGCAGGGCCCCAGGACACCAGAAAGGTTGGAGAATCAGCAGTAGGGAATGGCCATCTGGTGTCATAAGAGGTGACTGGGTTAGCCAAGCCTGGTGGGGTGGGGGCAGGGCAGCTGGGCTTAGCTGTGTGGGTCCCTAGGACCCTCTTCTTCCAGCTGGGAGATGCACCGAGGTAAGCAGAGGCATGGGCTGCCCAGGAATGGAGAAGAGAGAAATGTGGGGTAAGTTCCCAGCGGAGAGAGACTCAGCTGTGAAGTCCAAGGTCCTGGACTGGAGGGAGCAAAGTAAGACCTGGGCAGAGGGGTAGGCTTTGAAGAGAGAGGCCACCCTTCAAGGAAGTCAAGAAGCTGTAGCTGAGTGGGTGAAGCAGGATTGAGTGGGAAAATGAAAGGGATGGAGCAGATGTGAACCATGAGGATATGTAAAGTATCCCACATGTATAATACAGTAGCCATTAGCTTCGTGGGCCTTGAGGTATGCAGTCAGTCCAAAATGAGCCATGCTGTAAGTGTAATACACACTGGGTTCTAAAGACTCAATATGCAAAAAAAAAAAATGTTAAATACCTCATTAATAAATGTTTCCATTGATTATTTGTTTAAATGTTAATTTTTAGGTATATTGCATTAAATGAAACATATTATTAATTTTACTCATTTCTCTTTACCTTGTTCATATGGCTACCAGAAAAGTTGAAATCCCGTAGGTGGCTTGTGTACTACTCCTGTTGCACGGCATTGATGGACACTCTCTCCCAGGGACAGGGACTGTCTGTGTCATCGCCCGAGCACCCAGCACAGGGACCTGCGCAGAGAGGCCCCAGTGAGTGTGCGTGTGTCTGTGTGTGTGAACTGATGAGCAGATGAGTAAGTGAACTCATGAAGGGACAAGTGAATGGATGAATGAGGAGTATATATGGTGTTCAAGGACTTGGTCAGTTTTTTCTAAATTGTTTAGGATTATATGGAAACACACAAATGAAACGGAAACAGGTAGTTAGAACTGAGGAGAGCTCACTAGGCTTTGAGGTAGGGAGTCCCAAAGAACATTTTATGGAACCTAACTTAATATCAGAGTCCAAGAACCTAGACCCTTGCCTCATCCCTCTTTTCCTTTTTTTTTTTCTTTTATAAAGATGCTCCTCCAGCACTTTAATACATGCCAGGGACTGTCCTAGGCACTTTGCACATCACATCACCCAGTGAGGCAGGTGCTCTTATTGTCCCCCCATTACAGATGAGGGAACTAAGGCACAGAGATGTTAATAACTTTCTCAGGATTTCTCAGGAAGTGGTGGGACTGGCATTTGAACCAGGCCCTCTTTCCCCAGTAGTCAGACCCCTGACTACTAAACCATCCTGACTCTCCTCCCATCATCTCCCTTATGTCTCCAATAGAGATGTAGGTTTCTTTTTTCTCCCTTTACTCACCTCTCTTCCACTCCCAGTTCCTCAGACCTTGTGTTCCTGGAGAAACTTCCCAATGAACCTTGCTTACTGGAAACATGTAAGTAACCCTCCAACCTGCCCACAAATGAGGCACAGCATAGCTGCATGGTCCAGCCCAACAGCCAAGCAACCCTGCCTCCTCTCCTGTCCCAACCCCACACCCTCTGCCCGCATCCCCTAGCATGGCTTACCACCTTCTCCCTCCCTAACCCAGGAGGCTCCTCTCCCAGACCTGGGATTGGCCCTCTCCTGCCTTCCTGGGCAGACTCAGAAATGAGTGTTGGAGGAGCCTGAGGCTTCACAACTCTAAGCAGGTGCTTTACCTGTCAGTCTAGCATGTGTCTCCAAGGTGACTACAAGGGTATAGGATAGGGGGCCTTTCAGACATCACGTTGGCCAGGGCCTGCGAGATGCCTTGATCTCACCCACCCAGGATCCCCTTCCAGCCTATCCTTGGATCCCTTCAATGATGGAGTAGTCCTGAATCTTCACCCACTGGGAGCCAGTGCCTGAGATACGCCTCAATCCCACCCACCAAGGACTCTCTCAGCCTCAGCTTGGATCCCTTCAGTGACAGGGCAGCCCTGAATCTCCCCCGACTGGGAGTAGCCAGAGCCCAGGATCTCTACCTTCGGGGCCAAACAGAGACTAAAAAGGAACCAACACCTTCCTCTCTATTTCTCTCTCACTAAATTGTGAATAATAATGCATTTACTTATTCTCCCACTTAAAAAGTTGTTTAAATCCTTTGAAGAATCTTGCAAGGCAGCTTGGCTAGACAGCAGGCAGGACAGTCCAGTGCCTCCGGTGGAGGGGCCAGGGTCTTCCACTCGCCTGTCTTTTGGTCCAGCAGGTAGGCGTTTGGATTGATGGTATAGTCCTTTGCCTGGACATCGCTGGTTGTGGTGACACCTCCACACACAAACACTTTGTTGTCTCCAACAGAGCATATTGCATGGGACACATCCAAGGGGCAGTTGTTGGGCAAAAGAGGCACTGAGGTGGTTGTCTTGTTGGCCTTTACCTTCTGCAGGTTGATCTCCACACTCTGCCGGTGGCTGTACACGCAGAGGATGTTGTCCTGATGAAAAGAGAGCAGGGGCCGGTGGTTGAACTCAATAGGAAAGGTGATACACTGGACCACCTCCCCAGTGTTGGTATCGAAGCAGTCCACCACCCCAACCCGGGAGATGTAACCCTTCACCAGGCACCGCCCGGTGACAATATACAGGTTCCGGTCACCCTTGGTGATCACAGCTGTGCCATCCATAGGGATGCTCATCTTCCCTGCAAGGCACCAGGTCTCCTTGCGCTCATCGTAGCGATAGATGTTAGAGACATAGCGCCTCGGGGCAATGCTGCCTCCCACTGAGTACACTGTCCCCCCGCAGGTCACCATGGTGTGGAAGACAAGCCCAATTGGCAGGTCGGGCAACTTGGTCCAGGAGTTGTCATCCATGTCATACCGCCAAGCCGTCTTCAGCCCTGAAATCTGCTCAGTGGTTCCACCAGAGATGTAGATGTAGCGACCAGCAGAGGTGGCACTCAGTGCTGCTGCCCGGTAGGGCATCTCTGAGAGCTTCAACCACAGGTTCTCCTGGATGATATAAGCAAACACTCCATCATTGAACTTGCCGTGGGCCTTCTGGCCACCTAGGATGACCACTGAATCAAGCAGTGCTCCTTTCCGCTGGTAGCTCAGCAGACTGGTTGGCCTCTCCTGTTTGCGGTCCACAAGGACACTCTCAATCAGGGTTGAGTGGGCTGAGCTGTTCTCCATGCCCATCAGCTTGTTGCTGGCATACATTAGCGTCTTGTTGGAGACAGCATTGAGGTTGATGTAATTGAAGAACTTCTTGAAATACTTCTCCCGCTCATCCTTCCGGAAGTATACCCACTTGATGAGTGCATTGAGAGCCTGGTCTTCGTTGAGCACATGCAAGTTTTCATCTCGGAGCAGGCGGCCGAAGATGACAGGTGGACAGCGCATGAAGTGCGTGTTGCCCTCAGGACTGGCCCAGTAGTGGAAGTTGTCACGAATGCCAGAGTAGGCCAAGTCTGACACCTCTTTGAGCTCAAACAACTCAGCCAAGAAGAGGTAGCGCAAGCAGTTGGCACGGCGGATGGACTTGATCAGGAAGTCATTGCAGTGAATTCGGAGGCGGGGTGTGTTGAAATACTGGGCCCCACGAAGGAGCTCTTCCACATTCTGTTCTGAGATCACCACCTTGCCACTGTAGAAGTAGTCTAGGAGCTGGTCCACTGTGGTCGGACTCAGGTAGTTGGGGTCAATGGTGATAAAGAGCTCGTCGGTGGTCTTCATGTCATGGTTGGAGATGAGGTTCTTCACCAGTGGGGAGACTGCAGCCAGCACATTGCGATGTGCAAAGAAGACGTGGTGGTCCACAGTCAGGGCTATGTCCCAGTACTCTTTGCGTTTTCTCTGTTTGTTCAGGTTCTGCAGTACGAAGCTGTTGTAGTTTTTCTCAGTGAATTCCAGTTTCATGGTGCTTCTTGCTGGGTGAGACAGAAGATCAGCAGTAGGTGCTGGAGAACAGACTTTCTCAGGCCTTTGGGATTCAGATTGATGGTTGTTTGCAGAGCAGTTGATCAGGGAGGAGTGGGAATAAGAGAGAGGATGATGTCATAGAATGGATGATGTCATCACAATGCAGGCCCCTCTCCCTGAAGCCTTTCTCAGAGGCACAGGGCTTTTCTCCCCTCTGATGGCTCTGATCTGCCAAGGCCAGATACCCTGCCAGGACCTAGTCCAGGGCCCAGAACTCAGGAGGAAACTCAGAGATGGGTCACAACTCCCACCTGGGACCTTCAACCTCACTTCAGGGCTGCTTCTGGAATGTTAGGGCCAGTCTGGGCGGGGCTAGTATGGGGAAGGCTATTGCGAAGGCTGGGGTAAGGAATTTTACATCATCTAGAGGAATGTACATTGCACTGGAGGGAAACCGAGGCCCATAGAAGAGCATGAACTTGCCCAAGTTCACGTAGCTAGTTGGAAGCAGAGCAGGGCCTGAAATCCAGTCCTTCTGGAACCTATCCTTCCAGGATGCTCCTAACTACTCAGCTTTCCACTGTCTGTGATTCTCAAGCCCCAAAGCACCTTTCACTGCCAAGGCTCCTGGATATTGGAGAAGAAAAAGCTGTGTCCTTTGGCTTCTGACCTTTGCAGCTACAGACATCATTCTTCACATTGGGTCGGCCAAAAAGGTCGTTCGGTTTTCCGAACGACCTTTTTGGCCGACCCAATAAAGCGGAGAGGTGGCGGCCCCTCAGGGAGCAAGGACGCAGGAGTTATTCTCTGACCGGGGGATGGGAGGGCCCTCGAAGCCCTGATTATTTCAGTTTCACGGAAAATCGGGCCATTCTGTCCACACTTCCAAGTCTCTGCTGCTGCTTGTAAAATATTGGAGGCTGGGATAGGTCAGCTTTCCCCATCAGCTGGGGACTTGGACAAGTTTCTCATTCTCTCTAAACCTCCCTTTCCTCCGCTGTGAGATAGAAATAATAGCTGCATCCGCTTAAAAGATGATTAAGAATTTACAAGAGAAAAGGACAGGAAAATGTTAAGCCCAGTGTTTGGTTCGCAACAATCGCTCAACAGATGCTAGCTGCCATTTCACTGGTTCGCCAGGCTTCGGTGTTCCCGGCTGGCTGCTCCTTTCCTAAACACTTGTGGTTCTCTGTGATCGTCGGCAAGTCTGGAAATCCCCATCGCCTCGGGGTGGGCTCCGTGCGCCGCCTCAGCCACGCGGTGGCGCTGGAGAGTCATCTCCCGCCTGGGAACGGCGAGCTCATTACCGCCCCGGCGCCACCCCTTCTTCCCCGACCCGATCGCCGCAAAACACCCTGTGCCCATTTTCCAGACAGAGGTAAAGCCCCAGATAGCGGGCGCACGGCCGAGCGACTAGAAAGGAGACATCCAGAACTCTAGGCGTCCCCCTTGGGGCCCCGCCGGGTGCCACGTCCACGGCCCACCCCACCTCCGAGCCGGCGTGGGGCTCCCCGAGTTCCCGTGGCGCTGCTGTGCCCAGGAGGGGATAAGGACCAGCCGGAGCCTCCCACGGAAGAGGGCCGGCTCCTGCGGGGCCCACCCGGACCAGCTTTCGGGGCTCCCAGCACCCGGCTCAACAGCAAGGTCGTACAGAGAAGGCTTGGGCTCGGACCGCACCCTTGATCCCTGAGCCCCACTCCTGACCGTCAGGCCGTCTTTAGCGTCCTTACTAGGAAAACTCGCTGCAGCCTTGGGAATGTGAGCCTGCCAGCTCTTTCCCTCCCAGTGTAGTCAAGTTCTCATTATTAACTGCCGATCTTTCTCTCCTCCCTTCATTCCAGATCTGGCTTTTTCTTAATTTGAAAATTATTTTAGACTACTTACCTTTTAATGCTATATTTGTTCACCTTGACGTCTCCAGGGTGAGAAGCACTCAGTCTCTTGAGATACGTGTCTGCACAAGGCTAGAATCTTCTGTTTTCCCCAAGGGAAGAAGGTTTGGCTTTCTGCCCTTCCACGGACTAGCTCTGACGCTTAGGTGAGTTCCATCTGGTCTCTTCTCTCCCTGTGAAGATAATTAAGCTCTAATTGCTTCTCCAGCTCTGATCTCTGGAGAGGAGAGGCCGCTGTGATTCAGGTGAAGGATGATGCCTCTTGGTGCTGAGGCCAGACACTTATCACTTCCATTGGCTTCCAGGCCTGCCCACCCAGGGGTAGGGGATGAGTGGGTCATCATCACTCCTTTGCCCCCACCCCAACGTTGATGGAGGAGGTGGCCATGCCCCTGTTTTTGTTTCAGGTCCCAGAAACCATGGCCAGAAGATCTCTCATCAGTTTAAGAAAGTTAGGTTTACAGGGTGTCCTGGAGACCTTAGAGAATCCAGTAGGCTTATTTCCATGTGTCAGACCTTGTAGAGCTAGACAGATTGTGGCCCAGAGAGGGGAAGGGGCTCATTCAACTCAGTTCACAGAGCTAGGACTGGAAGCCAAGGTGCCTGACTCCCTCTACCCTCTGGCTGCAAAGGAGAGGTGGCAATCTGGCTTGTCTTCTGCTCACGTGGAATTTATGGTGGTGGTGATTTAGTTCCTAGGTCATGTCCAACTCTTGCGACCCCATGGACGATAGCCTACCAGCTCCTCTGTCCATGGGATTTCCCAGGCAAGAATTCTGGAGTGGGTTGCCATTTCCTTCTCCAGAGGATCTGCGTGACCCAGGGATCGAACCCACACCTCCTGCATATTGCAGGTATGGCAACCCACCCCAGTACTCTTGCCTGGAGAATCCCACGGACGGAGGAGCCTGGTAGGCTACAGTCCACGGGGTCGCAAAGAGTCGGACACGACTGAGCGACTTCACTTCCACTTCCTCCTGCATTGCAGGCCGATTCTTTACTGACTGAGCCATCAGAGAAGGCTTTGAACTTGTAGGAGTTGCCATCTTTACAAAATCCANCGGAGGAGCCTGGTAGGCTACAGTCCACGGGGTCGCAAAGAGTCGGACACGACTGAGCGACTTCACTTCCACTTCCTCCTGCATTGCAGGCCGATTCTTTACTGACTGAGCCATCAGAGAAGGCTTTGAACTTGTAGGAGTTGCCATCTTTACAAAATCCATTGTAAGAAATTAGATTTGTGCTCACTCACTCAGCCAGCTTTGTTATCTGGCTTATCTTCAGCTTAGAAAGCTCCCCTGGTCAGCTTGTTCCTTACTCCAGCCAACTGAAGAAACAAGACTCCAACCTAAAGGGGCTGGCTGCCTGCCAGGGTCCATCAGGTGGTTAGGTATACGTGTGTATTGGGTAGAGTATGTCCCTAGGAGCTACAGGATGTTCAATGACTGGTTGCTGAGTTTGTCTTGTTCGTGGTAGCTGCCCAGGTATGGCCAAGGCCCTCAGCTTCTTGCACAGGTCAGCATTTTCTGTTGCTGGAAACTCCCTGGAGGGTGGGGGTTGGGGGGGCCTCTAATATTCTATCCTTCTGGGCACCATCAATTAATATATCAATTTGTTGGGAAGCCCTGAAAAAAATGAAGGGTATGTTTTAAACATAGATTTGGCCTGGAACTGGAAAGGATAAGAAGAGTCTTCCTGTCTTTCCACCTGTTTTATACCTCTTAACAACTGGCTTTCTCACTTCCGTATATTTCCAACTCATAACTGGGCTTACACATAGCTTTGACTTGCCGTGGTCTTAATTCAAACTCATAGCATCCTTATTTTTTCAGTTCCACTGGTCAATTCTCTCTGTATTTCTTAGCTCAAATTCCTGGTCTATGGCCAGGCTAGAGATTGGCTGCCATGAATCACATGTCCACTCTAGTCCTGTCAGCTATGAGACAGTAGGTCACGCGATTCAAAACAAGTCTACAGGGGAGGGGTTGGAGGCATTCAGAATCTTGAGCTACCTAAGATGGGAACTCAGAGTTATTGATTACCTTAGTTACTGGTTAAGAATCAGGCATGAGCAACTTCCCTAGCGGTAAGACTTTGCCTCCCAATGCAGGGGTTGAGGGTTTGATCCCTGGTGAGGGAACTAACATCCCATATGCCTTGGGGCCAAAAACATAAAACAAAAAACCCAGAAGCAATATTGTAACAAACTTGATAGAAGATTTTTTTAAATGGTTCATATCAAAGAAAACCTTAAGAATCAGGCATGAATCACATGGGAGTAAGACAGTACACTAAAGAAGATTTTATTACTGTCCTTGGGTGAGATGAAGGGCGCAGCAGAAGCCTGTGTTCGCAACAGAGACCTTCAGGAAGCACGTCTCAAAGGCTGGCCCGCAAAGACTCCCAGCCCTGCTGTCTCACTACCTGGAAATGCCATGGTTTCAGGGACACACAGCGTGGCCCTTCCCACCGGGACCATATGGAGTCTTGATTTTAGAGGACTTTGTATAGTCTGAGGCAAAACGCAGAGCTAAGTTAGCGTCTCTAAGCCCCTGCATGGGATATCTCTTTGGAACACTTGGGCCTGTGACACATTCCTGGAGGAGCAGCAGCGCAGCTGCAGTCACAGCTGCCAGGAACAGGCTGGGGCTCCCGCCCTGTGTTGGGGGAGGGCACAGGCTGGAGGGCTTCCTCTGGGGACCCTGAGTGAGCTCACCCTCACCCCCGCGCTCACTGACTTCATCATCCAAGGCTGCTTGGCCAAGAGCCCAGGCAGAGTGAGGGCTTTCTTCCAGAACAGGCCCCGGGCCACCAGGCAGAGTGGGGGGTGGGTGAGTTGCAGGCCTAGCCTGCTCTCCAGAAACCAAGGTGGTGCTGGAGGGGCGGCATAGTGAGCTCTGAAATGCCAGAGGGCCTTTAGAAAAAGAGGGTGGGCCAAGGGTGGTGGAAGATAGGAAAATGCAAGGAAGTCAAGCCTTTTTCTCCATCTGTTCTTTGGCAATCCTACTAGAGAATTCCAGGAGGCGTGCAGATGACATCATGTCTTACAACTGAGAAATCTCAGTAATTCCATGAAATGGAGTCCCTGCCTACTCTGTATTTCGGATGGAAACCGCTTTGTATTTACATGTTGAAAGCTGTATTTTTGTCACATTTAAATGAGGGTTTAATATTCTTAAAATCTACCAAAAGTAGATTACAATGCATGAAGGTCCCATAAGATGAACTTCACTTTCTCAGCATCACAAACAGCTGGAATACAGAAAGTCTAGGGATTAGGGATGGATATAAGTAAGAAGGTACAAAAAAAGTTTGCTTTAAAAAATTCTTTAAAAGTTTAAAAATTGAGTTTTTCCCCTCAAAGTCCAAATAATTGCAACCCAGGGAATCATCAAGATAAAGGCTTTGTATGCTCATTTCTTTGATGAGAATGATTTCATGCACAACTGTCTAACCAAGTGCGTGTGCAAGAGACTCAGCATCACACACACAAGCACACACACCCACAGGGACAGACACACAGCTGAGTTTTGTTGTTCTAGGCACTTCATATCCAAGTTCTTAAGTCTGCCACCTTCCCATTCCATTGGACAAATTACTTCTTTGGAGGCAGGACATTTTCCTCAAAGAAGCCCTGGTTGACGACATTTCCTGCTGGGAAGTATCTGGCCACCACAAAAGAGGACCCGTCACTTGCAGACGCCTTCCCCACTCCCATCTTCTTTGTATTCTTCCATACCATGGCTGTGAAGTGTCCTGTAGGAACAGGCATGGGGAGAGGGAAACAGGCTAGTTAGCAAAGCCTGGAGAATGGTGTTCCAAGGGACTCTTGAACTCTGTACCATTCTGCCATGCGGGGGGAAGCTTGATCTTCAACTGCCAATCAGAAGAAGGAGATACAAGACGCTGACTAATTTTCAAACACATTGGGTCCTCTCAATCAGCCAAATAGACCCTACTCATCCCACTATCCAATGCTCAAAAGTTTCATGGTCTCCTAGAGATTATGGCAAAGCCCAGTGACCTCAACAATTAGAAGGTCACCCTACCTGGCACCTACTTCCACCCCTCGCCCCAAACCACACTTTCAGGGTCACCAACGATCTCTGTGTTCCTTCCCAGTGGTCACTGGTTGTCTTCATCTTACTTGACATCTCAGGAACATTAATAGAATAGATTCCTTCCCCCTTCAAAGGACTCTCTTTTGGTTTCCTCTCTTGGCATTCACCCCGCATCACTCTTTTCCTCCCCCTCTTGCGTCCCACTTGTGAATATTGGAGGACCTGCATTTCCCAAGGTTCAGTCCTGGGCTCTCTTTTCCTGTTGCCCTCTTCAGACAATTTCATCTTTCCTTGGCTCCCAAATATCTTTGTCCAGCCCAAATCTCTCCTCTGTGTTCCAAACACAACTACTTACTTGACATTTCCACTCGGATGATTCACAGGCATCTCAAATTTAACCTACCCAAACCTCACTCTTAATTTTGATCTCTCCCATTTCCATGACCAGTACCTTTGTGCACACAATCCTCAGGGTTGCTCTGCATTCCTCCTTCACCTTCATTTCCCCAAACACTCATTCAATCCTGAAGAATCATAACTTCAAAATACATCTCTAGTCCTTTCATTCCCAAAACCATGGTCTCAAGCATGAACTTTTCTCTCTTGGATCACTGCAATAGCCTTTGCCTGACTCTCCAGTATCCACCCTTGCTTCCTCAATTTACTATCCATTGATGTAGCCAGAGTGATCATTTTGAAACACAGATCATATCTGTGTACTTCTCTATGTAAAAATCCTTCCATTGCTTCTAGTTGCACCTAAAATGAAAATGAATGCTTTGGTCCAGTGGCCTCCTTTCCATCCCTGGAACACATCCAGTTATTTCTTACTATGGAGCCCTTGCACACACTAGCCACTGTATGTAATGCTCGTCTGATGACCAGTGTTTTCTTATCCCTTAGGTCTTGGCCCAGACGTCACTTGTTCAGGGAGGCCTTTTGCAATCACTCTCATTTCCTGAACACCTCCCTCTCAAGAAGGCCTTACTGTACTGTTTCCCCCTCACAGCATTCTTACCATTTGCAGCGATATATTTGCTTGATTACTTGCTAAGCACTTGGGCCCTTCACTAGGCTATAAGCCCCATATGGGCAGGAACCAGACTGATTTATTTATCAAAGTATGTGCAGTACCTGGCACAGCCTGACACATGGAATGTGAAATAAAACTTTGTGGAATGAATAAATGGAATGAATGAATGAAAGGCATATGGAAGAACCAACTTGGACTAAGTTCTGCCATCATTGGAAGTTCAGGCCTTGTATGTTTTGAGCTCTTTGAGACCCAGACAAGTTAGAGCCTCCTTCTGTTCCCTCTGGTCTGAGCCACATAGCTAAGTTCCTTCTCAAGCTATTGCTGGCCCCTCCAGATGCTTCTGTGGCTGCTGAAGCTTCCCAGCATCATTCTCCCACTGCTCAGGCTGCCTGTCCCACACTCACTGGTCTTCTCCAGCTGCTAACATAGCTTAGCTTCTAACTCTGCTCTTGTTTTGGGGTCAAAGAACTGATGCTGTAACGTACTCTTTGCTCAATGACCATAAATTCTCATCTCCTGGGAGCAGAGATCAGGAGTTCATCCTTTTCACCTTTACTGCTGAAGAGTCAGAGAGATCCTTTGACAGGTCTGTGGGATATTTACTTCCATGTCACAGTATGGCATTCATTTTCTAAAAACAACCCTGAAGAGATTATGTTTCCTTTTTGAGAGCAGGCACCACATGTCTTCTTGACCAGTGGGCTTGGTACACAGTAGATGCTTAATTAATATCTGATGAAGAAAGGAAGAGACAGAGGGAACGAAGGAGGAGGAAGATTGTAATCAGAGTAGCTAAGCTTCCCACTGGGTGGTTAAGAAAGAGGGTAACCACTTTATACTCATTAAGATGGAGATATATATATTTTTAATAACAAATGTTATTTGTTGATGGGGATGATGGGGAGAAATTGGAACCCTTTTGCTTTGCTGATGAGAATGTAAAATGGTGCAGCAACTGCGGGAGACAGTATGGCAGTTCCTAAAATAATTAAATATAGAATTACCATATGATTCGGTAATTCCACTTCTAGGCATACACCCAAAGGAACAAAAAGCAGGGATTCAAATATTTGTACACCAATGTTCATATTATTCATAATAGCTAAAAGGGGGAAAGAAAACAACTGCCCATGGATAAACAAAATGTTGTTATATGAGTAGAATAGTCAAATTTGTGGAGAAAAGTAGAATAGTCGTTACCAAGGCTTGGGCAGGGGGTGGTAGGAAGGGATAGGTATTGTTGTTTAATGGGTTCAGAGTTTCGCTTGGAATGATGACAATGTTCAGGAGGTGCACGGTGGTGACAGCTGCACAACAATATGCGTGTACCTCATCCCAGTGAACTGTGTGCTCAAAAATGGTTAAAATGGGGCTTCCCTGGTGGCTCAGTGGTAAAGAATCCGCCTGCCAATGCAGTAGACGTGGGTTTGATCCCTGGTCAGGAAAGATCCCACATGCCTTGGAGCAACTAAGCCCGTGTACCACAGCCATTGAGCCTCTGCTCCACAACAAGAGAGGCCACTGCAATGAGAAGCAGCTGTCATGTATCACAGCTGGAGAGCAGCCCCCGCTCGCTGCACCTCGAGAAAGGCCCATGCAGCAAGGAAGACACACCACAGCCAAAACCAAAATAAATACAGTTTTTAAAAACTATAAAAAATGGTAAATTTATTTTAAGTGTATTTCACCACAAAATGAAATAAAGAAAGGAAGGAAGGAGACAGGACTGGTATCTACACTCTTCTAGTCAGGGAAGAGACAAAGTTTCCCATTGTGTCTTGTATTTGGTAAGGACTAAATAAACATTCATTGATTAAACTGTTTTTCTCCTATAGATGAACTCTACTTTTATAATTTAAAAAATTTATTTATTATTTTTATTTGGCTTCACTGGGTCTTAGTTGGAACATGTGGGATCCAGTTGTCTGAACAGGGAACCTGGGCCCTTTGCATTGGGAGCTCAGAATCTTAGCCACTGGACCAGCAGGGAAGTCCCCATTTTTATAATTTTAAAATTTAGCCATTATTTCTTTGTCTACATCTCTAAAAGATTTGTGATTACTAAAGTCTTTATGAAAACAACCAAACATAAACACTAACCTTTGGGGCTGCTGTGATCTAATCAAAGCAAGAATTAAAAGGAAACAAACATTAACTACAGTTATGCATCCTGACCATTTACCATTAAGCCCATGTTAACTGCTGCTCAATACACCCTGAGTCTCACCTCAGAAAAGAGGAAGCACTATTTTCCAATTCATCCTTGGTCCTTAAACTTTTAATCACATCTCTTTCATCTCCAGCTCTTCAGCAGCTCTGCCAGGTGTCACTGCTTCTACGGACTGTCTTTCCATTAAGGCTCACACCCTTTTGCCCACAAGCCTTTTCTCCAAGAGATCACATGCTTTGGCCACTGACCTACCCACTGTCTCCATCATCCAGACAAGGAAGAGCTGTCATTTATCCACTGGTTGCCAAGAAAATGATTACAGACGCCACATGCACACCAGCAGTATGAATGTCCGTGGAAGCCTTTTCCAAACAGATAAAACTCGGTCATCTTTCCTCTGACTTCAGAGGTTTCAGTCTGCACACAGATGATTAAGTCTGGGTATTTAGAGATGAATTAGAGGACACAACTTCCTTAGCAACCATCAGATACACACTGGTTTCTAACCCTAAATTACTAACAGCTTCCTTCTTTTTCTTTTTTTTCCTAAAAGGATCACATCCTCTTTCCTGCTATGAACCCAAACTTTCCAGAATATACATCTGAAAAACACATTAAATAAGTTACAGTATATCCTTGCAAGAGAATAAAACAGAAAGCTCTTTCCCGATTGATATGATACAATCTCTGTCAATCTGCTGTGTGAAGAAAGCAAGTGTGAAAGAGATCATCTACCTGACACCAGAGAATAAAAAAAGGAAAGACCACAAATGTTGGTTTGAATGACTCTAAAGGATACATAGAAACTGGTATTACTGGTTTGGAGGCAAAGCACTGGAAGTCAGGGATGGAAGGAAGACTTTCCACCTTATACAGCTTGCAAATCTCACGTCATATATACGTATTACTTATTCAGAATAAGTCAACAAGCCTATGCATTAAAAAAAAAAAAAAAAAAGCCCAAAATAAAGGAACTGCAAGAAGCTATTTCTCTCAGCAGAAACAGAATTGTGTCCATCACAAGACTTTGACCTGGGTAGGGGTGGGGTGGGGTCAGGGGTATTTTGAAGGCTCTTTCACCTACAACATAGGCCCAGGTCAGGGACTCCCTGAGCCATGATGCAGTGAGAAGCAGCTCTAGGAATGGCTGACGCAGGGGGGACAGGCCTGAGCATTTTTAAGAGTCTTGCAAAACCCCTGCTTCTATCACCACCCAAAGCTGTGCTCCTGTCCAAGGGTCAGGCTCTGTGTGACCCCAGGCACTGCCCACTGGTGCCTGGGATGGAGTAGGGGCTGTTGGCTCTAGGCTTTTCCTCTTGAGGGGTGGGAGATGTAGGATAACAGACAAGACAGAGGGTCAGTGATCATGGAAAGTTGAGACCAATCCCCAGCTCTGACACTTGAGAAATTCCTACCTTGCAGCAGGGACCATGGAAAAAGCATCAGATTGAAGACAGAAGGTAAAGAGAAGTCTTTTCCTCTTTCTGGGCCTCAGCTTCCTCCTCTGCAAAATGGGTGGAATAAAGCTCCAGCTCCAAAAGGTATTGCAGGTTATGTGACCGTGGAGGTGGAAACGCTTTTTACTATCAAGTGGCATGTACACATGAGCAACACCAATAACTTGCTCTGACACATGTGTGATTGCTCATGAATCTTGCTCACAGGATGAAATAAAACATCTGGACATTGATCTTTATGAAAAGAAGACCAAGTTCTGCCTACACGTTGTTAATCACTGGTAGGAGGTTGTCATTGTTCCTGCTTCACCTCTCAGATCTAATTACCACAGAACCAGCAGTTCTCTCCCAGGGACTGGCTGCAGCCTCCTGGTCCTGCCCCACAGGACTGATAGGAAATGCCTTGGTTCAGATGCTGCTACCTCTACCCACACGATTGCAAGAACCCCTGCCCCAAAGGGTGAGCGCAAACCACAGGAAACGGTGACTGGCTCTGAGAACATGTCACTTCCTGCTTCTGAAGAGTCCTGCAGATGGTGGGAGGCTGTAAGTGTCTCCACCCATGGGTGGGATGGGGTGGGGTAGAGGAATAGCCGGATGAACAATCCTCTGTTCAGTTCCTCTGGTGCCTTCTGGTCAGAGGAACTCCCAGCTCCTTCGAAACCATCCTGGGCCCTGGGTGGACGTGAATCAGTTCTGAGCAAAGACGAGCCTGGTGAGGCCTGTGAGGGGTAGGGGGAACTCAGAGCGGCTACCCAGGGCTTTGGTAGGCTAACCATTCGATGCTCACATGGGAGGTCCATGGGAAAGTCTGGATGGTCCCATGGCCGGCTCCCTGAATCTAAATCCCGGCTCTCAGAATGTCCCATAGAGGCCACCACCTTGTGTCTCTCCCTTGGGGACAGGGAAGGACAGGGAGCTGCCCCAAGTTCATGCAACTCATAGTGCCAGAGCTGAGACTAGATCCAAAAATCTCTGTATTCCAAGCTCACCTGAACCACAAACTAGTGTGTAAAGGAGAAGGGAGAATACTTGGGAGGTTATGAGGAGGGGGTATGGGGTGGGGGGAGGATGTGAGGGCAGGAGGGAGGAGGGTGTTAAGACCAGGGGAAGGGAAGAGTCAGTGGCTCAGTTTTCCTGATGGCCCCAGGAAGCCACTGGCAGTTTAATCAGAAGAGCAGCATGGACAGAGAAGGTCTTAGAATACTCTGGCTCCTGGAGAGCAGGCCCAGAAGCAGGATGACCGATGACAAGTGCTGAGGCACCACTCCTGAAAGGACACACTCAGCAGCTTTTACAGTCCACAGCCTCTTCATGCCACACCCCAGTCACCTGAAGAGCGCTGAGCTGCTGGGGCAGGAACATCCTGGAGAGCAGGCCCAGAAGCAGGATGACCGATGACAAGTGCTGAGGCACCACTCCTGAAAGGACACACTCAGCAGCTTTTACAGTCCACAGCCTCTTCATGCCACACCCCAGTCACCTGAAGAGCGCTGAGCTGCTGGGGCAGGAACCGGCGGCTTGGGTGCTCTTGGATGGAGGGGTGTATGTATGTACGTATGTACGTGTGTGTGTGTGTGTGTGTGTGTGTGTTTTCAAAGAGGTGGGGATGGTTTTGCCCTCTGGGCAAAGTCAAACCAGAGAAATATGGAAGAAGTGAAACAGAAGGAAAGTGATTGATTTTTAGGGGGTCAGACCCAGACTGCAACCCCACCCCGGGCCAGGTCACTGCTGTGTCCACATCACTCACCTGTCCCAGAGGTGAAGCCAGGCTGCTGAAAGTTGTAGTTCTTGATCTCACTGTACCATCTATCAGCCACCTCCTTTCCTGTAAGGAAAAGACACTGCTGACAACTTAGCAGCAAAATTAACCGACTCTCTATTCCTTCCATCTCCCATTAGCTCCAAAGCACCCATCCCTCAGACATTTCATGAAGCACCAACGGGCTGACATGGGGACTCTTGCCTGTGAGCACATCCAGGCTGAAGGGAGGGCCTTCTTGGGGGTTGGGAACAGCCCTGACCTGAGGTCAGGGGGCCTGCATCTGTGTCCCTGTCCTGCCACTAATTCGCTGTGCAATCCTGGGCAAGGCCTGCCCAGTTCTGGGCCTCTGTACAACAGGGCTGAATGCAACATACTCCAAGGGCTTCTAACAATGCTGTGAGCTTTCCGGAGACTCTGCCCTCATCCCACCGTGACTCTTGCTCCTGAAATATCCACAGGAGGAAGTGTAATTGGGCTGGTGGGTCAGGGTCTCTGCTGCAGGCAGAAGGGCCCTCTCCTGGAGCATCCACTGGTCACAGCATTCCCCTGGGAGCAGTTGAACTCAGGGCCAGAGGGCTAGGAGCCTTGGGCCTCAGGGCAGTAAGTCTTGAACTTTAACAAGTGCATGAATCACTCTTGTTAAAATGCAGCTTTGGACTCCGGCAGATCTAGGCAGAGCCTTCAGTCTGTCTGCACTGCTAACACATTTCCAGGTGCTGTGGCTGATCCATGGACCACACCTGGAGTGGCAGGGCCTCTGAGAGCAGTGGGAAGCTTTTCAAAATTACTGATGCCTGATACTGATTGTATCAGTGTCTTTGGAGGAGAGATCAGGCACTATACATTTTAAAAGCACCACAGAAGATCCCAGGGTGCAGCCAGGATGGGGAACTGCTGCCCTAGAGACCACCCACCCAACCCCTCTCTGTAGGGATGGGGACACCAGGGCCAGGGAGGGTAGCAGACTTGCTCAAGGCTCCACAGGGAGCCCTCGTGAGGCTGGGAGGGAGCCTCATCTCCTGCTGGCTCTTTCCCACCCCTCTCCCTTCTTCCCATCCAGGCCCTCAGCCTAAGCCTGGGGAGGGTCTGCAGGCCTCAGGCTCCACCCTCCTCAGGGGCAGGCCCACGCTTCTCTTGGAGAGCTCTGCCTGGAAACATAGAGACTGTCCAGGGCCTCCCCGGGGAACCCCCAGGAATGTGAGGCCAGGGAGGGAACAGTCATTCTCCTGCAGGGGAGGGAGCTGGTCAGAGTGCGAGGTGGCTCTCTCCAGCATTTTTCCTAAAAAGCCACGCCAGCCCTATCAGAGCCAGGAAGCTCCACAATGTTTGGTCAGTGTGGTGGGATCACCATCCAGGCTGTGACCTTGGGTGAGGAATTGACTTTCCCATTATTATTACTTCGTCCAACATGGAAAAAAGCTCTATTGCACTTTTCTCATGAAAACAGTTAATACACAAGCACTGAAAAGACTTTTAGAAGAACGTGAGGAAAGTAAAATTCTTCTGTAACTGGGGATGCTGCAGTGCCCACGGGGTCAGGCTGAGACGCAGCACACAAACGGTCTTTCCCCTGCCCCCACTCTCAGCTGGGATATCTTCTGAAGGAGGTGCGGGGGCGGGCAGTCTGACTCATCTCTGTGTCCCTGGCACCCTGCACAGGCCTGGCCCTGAGCTGGCCACTGGAGCCCTTGTGGTGAACTGCAGTCAGCCCCTGGGGGCAGACAGAGAGCTCTGGGGTTCCTTTCCCTTTCTGGGCAGGTAGCGGCATCATGGTGGCACTATGAGGGCACTGGGGCCAGGACGCCCAGCTCAGGCAGTGGGTGGGGGGCTGAGGAATGACCCACCTGTCTGATCGTAGGATGCCCATGCCAAGTTCTCTCCACACTGGCCACGACTGGACTCTGGGCTGTGCTTGAGGATCCTTGTGCTGGCCAGGGCCTCTGAATACCTGCAGGAGTCCACGGTGTTTCCTTAGAGCGCGTACAGCTTGGGGAAGCCTCAAAAGTAGGAGCCCTGACCTAGTGTGGCTGAGCTTCCGTCCCTGCCCTGGGCCCGTGGAGGCAATCAGGAGCATCACACCTGCATCGCTTCTAAGCTCCTGCTCCAGTTCCACTCTACAGAGGAGCAGACTAAGGCTCAGAGGAACAATGGGACCTGCCTAGGTAAATGGCAGAGGGGCTAGTCAAGTATGGTTGTTTGCCCCCCAAGCCCACATCTCTCCTGCATCCTAGCGCCCATCCATGACTGCAGTAGCGTTAGCACCATGAAGGGCCTTGGGCACTGTGGGGCACTCACTGCTGAGCCTCCCGGTTGAGCTTCTTGCAGAGCTTCAGTGGAGGGACACCATGCTGCTTCCGGTACTCATTGTGGGCCTTCAGGACCTCGTCATTAAACTGCTTGGAGGCTGCAATGAGTTCAAGATGGAGACCATCTCAGTGAGGAGAAAAGAGCCACGGGAAGTAGGAAAGTACCCTGCAGGCTTCAGAGCATGGCCCAGCTCAGACCTGAGGCCACAGGGCCAGGCTTGCTGCCCCAATCTCTGCACACCAACACCCCCAGGACTATGTAGGGCCCCATGGGGCATGTAAGGAATCTGGGTCTTTATTCACGGTAATGGGAAGTGACTGACTGGGGGAAAGGGGGTGAGCTAAGGAGACCTCTGTTTCTGGAAGACCCTGCTGGCTGCTGAGTGGAGGACGGGCTAGAGGCGCAGAGCAGATGGAGAGGGGGGTACGGGACAGGGAAGAGCAGGACATCTGAAAGAAAATGTGTGAAGGAGACTGGACATCTCAGATGGGACCTATGGTGCATGCTACGGGAGGACTGGGAAGGGCTGGAGATGGGAGCTCAGAGAGAACAGGCCTAGGCCTGGCTGGAGTGCAAGGGTAGCTGCACCGCCCCAAGACAGAGGGACAGATGGACAGAGGAGGACCGACCAGGGCAGGACAGCATCAGGAAGTGGAGAGAGAAAAGCGTGTGGGGAAGAACGCTGCGGTGTGATCAGCTGGCCTCAGCAGGTGTAGGAAGGTGTGCCCAACTGGGTCACAACCTCAGAAGGAGCAAAGCCAAGGGGGCTGGAACTGGGAGAGGAGAAGTGGTGAAGTCAAAGGTAGGCCAGGTCAGTAGTGGGCAGAGGTCATATCAATTCAAATCTCAAATGGGACTATATCTATCCCACATCCTCCATCCATCACTCATCCATCCACCTATGGATTCACGATGTAAGCAGCAGCATCCAATCACCCATCTATCATCCATCCAACCCCAACTCATCTATCTGTTCATCTGCTCTCTGAGTATGTCCTCTGTGCCAAGTCCCATACCATATGCCAGAGGTTTGGACAAGTTAGCTATGTCCTTCCCTCAAAAAGCTCATACCCAGAAGGGAGAGAGTCTTGAAAACAACAGCCAGCAGTGTGGCAGGTCAAGGTGCAGGTGAGCACAGTTCAAGAGGAACTTGGAGAAAAGCAGCCTAACATGGTCAGGCCTGATTTGAGGCCCCACAGATGTTTGAACAGGAGCTGGCCAGGCTAAGACTCTGAAGGTGCTGACCTCAGCCTTAGGAATCTGGGAGGAGCCCCTGCCATCACCATGGAAATGGTTGAGTTATGTGTGAGGGCCACGGGGGGTCCACAGAACTGAGATAGTCCCCTCTGGCAGGAGCCTGTCCCTGAAGCCTGCTGTGGGCAGAGGGTATAAACCAGAGGATGAGAGAAGCACCCCTCCATCCACTGGCCCGAGTCACCATCCCCAGCCACCTTTCTCCTCCTCTGCGGTCTTTTCCCCCACAGGCCGTGGAGATGAACCAGCAGGGGTCCTCTTCCCCCTCCCTCAGGTCTCCTGGGCCTTCAGATTGAATCCCACTGGGTCGCTAGGGGACTTGAGGGAAGAAGACCCAGGGCTTGCCCTCTGGAGCTTTGGGCTAGACACTGACGAGGAGAGGGAAGGAAACTGTAGGCCATGCCAGTGGTGGGCAAGTGGTCACAACCTCCACACTCTGGGGACTGGTGGGGCAGTCTGGTGGGGTCCAGTCATAGTAATGGGGAGTGGGACAGGGTGGGAAAAGGGTGCCAAATGCCAGGATCTGGGAGGTCTGGATTGACAGGCAGAGATGGGGAGATGCTGTGACAAAGGCATGGAGGTGAAAACTGTGGCCATGGTAACGGGTCATAAGGCAGAGGGTGGAGCTACCACCTGAAGTCTTCAGGCCTCTGTGGCCGAGAGGCCCGCTGAAAGGGAAGGTGCTACTGAATGAGTACAGAGTTTCAGATCTGCAAGATGAAAAAGTCCTGGAGATCTGCTTTATAACACTGTGAAGACACTTTACTAAAAAGAGGTTAAGATAGTGAAATCTATGTCATGCAATTTTTACCAGAATTTAAAAAAAGATTTTGGGGGACTTCACTAGTGGCTAAGACTCGGCACTCCAGTGTGCAGTGGTCAGGGAACTAGAACCCACATGTCACAACTAAAGATCGCACGTGTCACAGCTGAGACTCAGCACAGCCAAATACGTAAATATTAGAGAACAAATGGGGGTTTCACATGTTACTCTGGATAATGGAGTCACAGAGGCTTTTAAAGAATATCTCAGGTGGAAGTGGCAGGAATCACAGCAACTCATGGGAACCACACTGGAGCCTCACTAACAGGACGCTAAGGAGTCAGCAGGGTGGCACAGTGGCCAGAAACCCATGGGCTCCTGGGCGATGTGCTGCTTGCCCTGTACAAGCCAGCGTCCAGCTGAAATTCTTCACCCAGCCCCGCCCTCACCTTCCATTAGAGTCAGTGACAGTCTGAAGTGTGTACAGAGGTGGTGATGAGGTGAAGAAGGGGCTGGATATGTGGTCTCATAAGGGATGGTAGCAAGAACTGGAGAAGATCAGACTTTGGAAGATGCAGGACAGGACCCTGCTGAATTCTGGGGCCCCACAGGGCAACGTTGGGAACAGTGGGTGGAAAGGCAGGATGACAGATTTCAGCTCAGCCTAAGAAAGATCTCTGTCTCCAGCAAAGCTTTCTGAAGACTGAAAGTGCTACCTCACAAGGTAGTGAGCTCTCCAGCACTGGGGGCATACAGTTCCTCTCAGAGGAATTCAGGCAGTGGAGCCCTGGTCAGATGACTTTTAAGTCACTTCCAATCCTGAGGGTGAGGGTGAGAGGAGGCAAGATGACCGACTGACCCCGGACTTGCAGGAGTTCAGTGTGTGTGTGCATGCAAGGGCGAGTGTGGGTACACACAAAGTGGTGGAGGGGCTCTGAGTGACAGGCCTGGCTAGGCCCATCCTGAAGTCCCTTCCAGCTCCTGTGTACCAGGCAGGCCACGGTGACCACAGATGTATCAGGGAAGGCTCCCTGGAAGAGATGAGGAGGAGGCAAAGGTACAGAAAGAGCCAGGATTGCAGGGGTCTGGTATAAATTGTGCTGTGAGAAAGAGGTGGAGTTAAGGGGAATGGGTGGGTCACTAAGGCAAAGCCAGTTTAAAGATAGCCCTGTGTGATACAATGGACCCTGGACTGCTCAGGCCCTGAAGTCTCCTTGGCAGAGAGGGACATATAAGGCTGCTAAAAACTAGGTCACCGCCTTCCCAGAATGTGGGAAGTACTGAAACAAAAAGTGAAAGCTCCAGCACCAGAGTTTCTAGGAAGGGGTCAGCAAGGTTGCCCTCTCTCTCTGTCACTGACTGGAAAGCCTGGGGGCCCTATAACCATACCCCTGGCTGACGCAGGGGTTCCCTCCCACCACAGCAGCCAGTCCCAGCTCAGGTGGCTCCTCTGAGCAGAACCCAGCCCCAGGGAGGCAAGATACCGCCCAATGACCACACCCAGCAAGAGACACACCCACTTCTGCAGAAAGACCTGAGGACAGATAAACACCAGAAAAAAGAGCGCCAAAGAAAACTCACCCATCCCCCATCAGGCAGGGAGAGACCTCAGAGTCACCCCACCATGGGGGAGGGAGGGTTATGGCTTCCTTTTGTAAGAGGGCAAAAGAGCATTCTCAGGTGGCTTAGCAGTAAAACAAAAAAAAAAGCCCATGTGCCAATGCAGGAACAGTAGGAGATGTGGGTTCGATCCCTGGGTTGGGAAGATCCCCTGGAGGAGGGCATGGCAACCTACTCCAGTATTCCTGCCTGGAGAATCCCATGGACAGAGGAGCCTGGTGGGCTTCAGTCCAGGGGGTCACAAAGAGTCAGATGGCTAGGCCCATCCTGAGCACACACGCTGGCAAACTGCGGCTCAGAGAGGTCACACAGCCTCAGGGTACCGGCCTGGAATGAGGGAAGGCCTTCCTTTTGCTTGTTGGCCAACCATTTCTTGGTGCCAGGCCTGGGCATCATCTGATTTACTTTTCATCACCTTTGCTGGAGCTTTCACCACTGTACCCATTTTTTGGATGAGGAAACAGGCTCAAGAACATACTCTGTCCACGTTCCCACAGATGGTCTAGGGGTAGGCCCACAAGGAGGGGAACCCTGCCCTGAACCCCAGCCCACTTCAAGGGTCACCAGACAGAGGAAATCACTGAGAAAAGGGGGCCACCAGACCCAGTGAGGTTGACAGCTGCCTTCAAATCTGCCTTCCTCAAAGAGGAGGAAGAGGGAAGAGAAGAAAAGAACTAAGATTTCTCAAGAGCCTCCTCTGTGCTAAGTCCTTTGTAGACAGACCTGCCCGAGTCATCCCAGAGGAAAGCCAAGGGCTCTGGAGAAGCTCCAGGGGGCACAACTGGGGCTTGAGGTCAGCGCTGCTGGAAGGGGCTGCCTGGGCCTGGCTCCTATGGCCAAGGGGAGGGGGCAGACCAGGGCGTCTCTGCTAGGTAGAAGACAAAGGCGTCTTGGGTAGGGCTGGACTAGGGGCTCTCAAAGGTCCTTAGGGCAGAGCTTCTAACTATGGAATAAAGACTCTGAGGAGGTCCGCGCCCCTCCTGCCTCACAACTGTTGGCTGAAACAGGCCCCTCCCTCAGCATTCGTCCTCTTCTGGCCTCCAGAGCCCAGCTGACTCATTTCTCAGCCCTCTCCCAACTCCCCATCAAAGAGGCCCTGGACCGGCAGGGGCCAGAGCAGGAATTGTGAACAGGCCCCTTCTGTCCCCTGGCAAGAGGCTAGAAAGCCTTTGGGGCAAAGCTGGTTTTGCTAGTTTATCAGGAAGGAAAGAATAAAAAGCGGATTAAAAAAAAATAAAAAGAATGAGTTCCAGATGGGTAGCTTTTTTAGCCTGGGTTCCAGGACATTCAAGAGGCAAATCCCAGCTCTGCCTTTTATTAGCTGTGTGATCTTGGTAAAGTTGCTAAATCACTCTGTACCTCATTTCTTCCATACACAAAATGGGGATAACAGTATCTACCTCACAGGGTTGTGAGAATTAAATAAATCAATCTTTGTAAATGGTTTAGATCAGATCTGGAACAAAGTGAACAAACTATAATTCAACTAAATGTCACTATAAGTCATTACTGTTGGGCAGAGACCCATTAGCCTCCTGGCTTTGGGGGGAACTCCCCTCCCTGATTTTAATGGGAGCAGGGCTGCTGGTATTTAACTCGGTCTTTGATGACCTTTTTCAGTACCTCTGAGCTCAGGTACTTCCTGAGTAAAAAAGTGAGCACAAGAACAGATGAATGAGATTCTCATACCAGCACTGAGGAAGCCTGAGGACATGATTCTTCTCATTAAGACAAGGAAATTTTGGTCTTTGGGAGGACATGTGACTTGCCCGAGGTCCCACAGTGAGTCCACACTGGAGTCAGATCCAAGAATGTCCCTCCCTTGCCCTGGATCTCACCCACTTTCCACCTTACATACTTCTTTCTGTCCCTAAGCAAGAATGACAGGGTATGGCTTTGGTTGCCCCTGTGTGGGCGGATGGTGGTCACGGAAGAACTGAAGGAGGCAGGATGGTGGTCACGGAAGACCTGAAGGAGGCAGGGCAGGGAGAGCGCTTGTTCTGCCAGCAGAGAGGCGGTCTCTCTCCAGTCCTGCCCACCGCCACCCAGGCCTGCCTGCCAGCATGCTGCCCTGTTTCCTCATCTGTGTGAGAAGGAAGCCTGACATCTGTGGTTTTCAAAATAGCTTCAAAGCAGGGAAACCCTTTTTTGAACCTTTCTTTAGAATCAACAGATGAAAACAGAACTGTGGAGACTAACCTGCCCACGCAGCTTTCCCCTGGAGATGTGTGAAGGCCCTGCTCTGTAGAAAATTCCTGGATAATTTGGTCCCTGGATGTCTTTCTGCTCTGATGACCTTGGGCTGGGAGATGTGGATTGAAGGACAGTAAGGTTCTTAGCGATACAGAGTGTGTGGTTGTCCTTCAGGGCTGGAGTCCAGGCTGAGGAGCAGGGTGACAAATGATCAGTGTGGCAGACAGGTCAGCACCCAGCTGGGAAGTCAGAGAACTTGGTGCAAATCTGTTTGTTCAGGGTGTGAGCTTGGGCAAAGTACTCAACCTCTGTAAATCCATTCAGCTGATAATAAGGGCCTCACAGGTTGTTACAAAAGTTGATAATACATATGAAACACCCGGCTTCAAGCCTGGCACACAGTAGGAGCTGAATAATTGGCAATCGCTGTTATTAGGGACCATATAAGAGGCTTCCATTGAGCCCCAGGCTGTTGCCTTTCTCTGCTCAGCTGCAAACTGAAGCCCAGCAGGAAGATGTGGGCCAGGGGCTGGACCTAGGAGTCTCTGAACACTGGACTTTCAGAATTTAAGCTGTGTTGGTTATGAGACACTGTTCCAGCAATGCTTACTACCCTAGTAGTTCTGCTGTATATCTGAGGTTAAAGATTAAAAGGAGATGGGCTCTTGTGCAGTGATGAGGAAACTGAGGCCCAGAAGAGGCAAGCTCCTTACGAAGGTCTTTATGGAACCACAAAGAGCCCCTCTGTGGATGCACATCTGTGATGCTGCCTGTCCTTTGGGCACAGACAGTTTCAGGCTGGTGGCCTGGAATGACAAGTTTGGGCCCGTGTAACCCAGAAAAGTAATTTTCTCTTGGGGATCCTTAGGGGAGCAGGATACTATCCAGGGGGCTCAGAGTCTTTGGAAGGAGATGAGTAGAATGCATGTGGCTGCTGCTGCTGCTGCTGCTGCTGCTAAGTCGCTTCAGTTGTGTCCGACTCTGTGCGACCCCATAGACGGCAGCCCACCGGGCTCCCCCGTCCCTGGGATTCTCCAGGCAGGAACACTGGAGTGGGTTGCCATTTCCTTCTCCAATGCATGAAAGAGAAAAGTGAAAGTGAAATCACTCAGTCTGTCCGACTGCTAGCGACCCCATGGACTGCAGCCCACCAGGCTCCTCCGTCCATTGGATTTTCCAGGCAAGAGTACTGGGGTGGGGTGCCATTGCCTTCCCCATGCATGTGGCTAAGGGCCAGTATTCTGGAAGGTCCCCAGGTCTGTGGAGGTTAACGACGGGAAGGAGGTGGAAACTGCCTGAACTGGTTCTAACTTGCTTTCTGCCACCATCCTGGAGACTCTGCATCTCCAGTCCTAGAAGGTGTCATCACCTTCCTGCACCCAGACTCACACCACTGACCTTCTCTTCTTATTTACAAGTTAGTCACCAAGTCTGCTTGAGGCTACCATCTTGAAAATCCATCCCTGCTTCTTCTTCAGTCCCTTAGATGTTTCTGTTATCTTTTGCTTGAGTAACTGCAACAGTTTCTCCCTGACCCCCACCTCCACTCTCTCTCCATCTGATCCACCCTCCACCGTGGAACAATTCTGGTCCCGCAGCTTTTAGATCAATGCCTTTCAGTGGCCCCCCAGGTCTCATGGAGAAAGTCCAAAGTTCCAAGACACTCGAGAGTCTGACCACCTCTTCCAAGAATCTTCACTGGATGCTTGGGAAAGAGATCCATCCCCACCCCTACCCCACCACAAGCTCCCACTGCTCTTCACCTGCACCTGTCTTGTGGCGTGGATCACTTTCCACCTCTTGCTAGAGTGTAGTGCCTATCTATCTACAACTAGCTTTCTGATGCATTTCATAATCCACACAAACACTCCTAAAGGCAGGGGCCATGCCCTCTGCAGCACTAGGTCCACAGGTTGATACAGAGCTGACAAATGATGGAAGGGAAGAACAAGGGAGAGAAGGAAAGATGGAGGGAGGGAGAAGACGGATGGATGAACAGAGAAAAATGGGCATTCATCAGTTCTGGAAAACTGTTTCTTAGGAAAGAAGCCAGAAACAACTGATTAGAATGTAGCTTTAGATAATTTGTGGACTTTCTCCTAATCTGTAGAGAAAGGGACTAATTTCCCAAATAGGGATTTCAAAGGGCCCTCTCACATCGGCCATGCTCTCCCCCATACCCCACTAGCCTGTTCTTTAACTGCATAATAACTATGCTACCTTTCTAGTCTGCAAGAGACCCTGGGGATATACTGGCCATCTTCTTTGTATAAATGAGGAAACAGGCACAGAGAAGGAAAGGGCTTTGCTCAAGATCACACAGCAAGTGGTTAGAAGGGCCAGGGCTGAAAGCCAGAGCTGCCACTACAGATAAGGCAGGCTAGGCCCAATGCTAGAGAAAGTCACTTACTCCAACATTGTTACCTCAGAAGTAGAGGACAGATTCAGGAAGAGATCCACCATCTGAGGCTGACAACCTCAACTTTCCATGAAGTGGGGCTTTTGAAATCTGTTCATTCAAAAGCCTCCTGTGAGGCACGAACTATACTGAGATAGACATGGCTCCTGGCTGTCAGAAGTGGAGTTGGTGGGAAGCAGGTCTTTGGCTGGGTAAACTCCCAACCTGATGGCTGGGATGGCTGCAAGGAAGAAGACACCAGGTCAGGAATTGGGGTGTGGTACTAGTCTAGGTGTTGAGCCTGGAAGGACGGGGAGGATTTTCAATTTCGCCTAAGTGGTGGTGGTGGTGGTGAACGCTGGGAAGGGGAACGCAGGGGAAGGGTCCAGTGAAATAGCTGAGCACAGAGGCAAGAAAGGGGTGATGGCAGCTCCCTGAGAGCCCCGCGGTGGAGCTGAAGGGTGTGTACTCGTTCGCCTGCAGACTATGGGATGGAAGTTGTTCGGGAATGACAAGAGGAGATCTGGGTTTTAGAAAGTTCAGCGTGGCAGCCACCGTGGTGAGGATGGGCAGCTGACAGGTCAGAGAAGAGGGAAGCCGTGGTGTGTACTCCTGTGTAGCCTGAGTCTGGCACAGGGTGGGAGGGGGGTGCTTAGAGGGGAAGGCACAACGACAGAAGAAAAGGATGCTCAGAGCTGTCTTTCGCAGGGTTGGTCCGGGCAAGCTGCTTTGCATCAAGAGATGCTGTCACAGTTCTGTGGCTTTTTTCCAACTCTAACCCTGTCCTGAAACAAAGCAAAAGCCACGCCTTGGCCGGACTCAGCGCTAATCCCATCAGCGCCTGGAAGCCCTCCCTGACGCAATCTCTGGCTCGCAGACAGGAGGACCCTCCCTCTGTCTCGTCTTCGCTCCCTCTCTCCCGGTGGCCCAACGGCCACCTCGGCTTCCTGGCTGCCCCGGAAACTGCCAGCTCTGTGAGNACATGGCTCAAATTAAATTGTAAAAGGCTCATTCTGGATGCTGTGCAAATGGTCTGTAGATGGATATGGTTGCCAGAGACCAGTTGGTTTAGTCACTAAGTTGTGTCTGGCTCTTTTTAACCCCATGGATTGTAGCCCACGAGGTTCTTCTGTCCATGGGATTCTCCAGGCAAGAATACTGGAGTGGGTAGCTATTTCCTTCTCCAGGGGAACCTCCTGAGCCAGAGATCAAACCCTGGTCTGCACTGCAGGAGGATTCTTTACCAACTGAGCTACCAGGGAAGCAGAAACTGTTTAAGAGGCAATAATATAAGAGATTATGGAAGCTGTATAAAGGTCAGTTTCTGGAATTACTTTGAAGCTGACAAGATTTGTTTGTGGAAGGGGTGTGTGTGAGAGAGAAACAGGGGAGTCAATGATGAGGATCTATGAGTTGGGCCAGGAAGCGGGAAGGATGGAGGAGCCATTTTCTGAGTTAGTGATTCCTCCTAGGAATCTGAGGCAAGAGAAATTCAATTTGGGACATGTGATGTTTGAGATGCCTTTTAACATCCAAGTAGATATGGTAAGTAGGCAGCAAGAAAGGAGCATCTGTAGTTGAGCAAGGTCTGGATTGGTGACAGAAGTCAGCAGGGATTCCCCTCCATGCTTTCACTGTGGTGGCCTGGATTTGATTCCTGGTCAGGGAATTAAGATGCTGAAAGCTGGGGGAAAAAAAATGTGGGTAGCCAAGTGCTGATTCTGAAATGCTCTAACCTTCAGAGATCTGTACATGAGCTATGGGCAAAAGACAATGGGGAGTGGTTTGGGCAGTGATAAAGTGGAGTTCAAAAATCTTGCCCAAAGAGTGCAGCCACCTCAGAGTCAGCTGATTTCTGCTATGAAAAATGCATGAGCTGCCCCGGTGGTATCAGAATTCCCCAACAAAATATATTTCCAGATCACCTGTCCGTGACCTCTGCCTTACAGGCAGGAATCTGGAAATTTGGTTCTGGGTTCACCTCTGCTCTCCAAATTTGTCATACTATCTGATCAGTCTCATCTCTGCTTACAAGCTCAGGTTTTGCAAAGCACCTAGTGGGTGATATTGTGGACCTGGGTTCTTTAACTCATAAATCTAGGCTTTACCTTGAAGGACCAGTGGTGTGCTGGTACTGGCTCCTACTGGCTTGCGAGAACCAATTTTAGATTTGCTGAAATTTTGCAAACTGGATGATAAACACAGCCATTCTTAAAATTAAATGATATAATAACCAACAAAGACCTACTGTATAGCACTGGGAACTATATTAAATATTTTGTAATAACATATATGTGAAAAAAATATGAAAAAGAACATATACGTATATGTATGACTGAATCACTTTGCTGTACACAAGAAACTGGTACAACATTGTAAATCAACTATGAGGTGAGGTGAATTCGCTCAGTCGTGTCCAACTCTTTGCGACCCCGTGGACCGTAGCCTACCAGGCTCCTCTGCCCATGGGATTCTCCAGGTGAGAATNATGAAAAAGAACATATACGTATATGTATGACTGAATCACTTTGCTGTACACAAGAAACTGGTACAACATTGTAAATCAACTATGAGGTGAGGTGAATTCGCTCAGTCGTGTCCAACTCTTTGCGACCCCGTGGACCGTAGCCTACCAGGCTCCTCTGCCCATGGGATTCTCCAGGTGAGAATACTGGAGTGGGTTGCCATTTCCTTCTCCAGGGGATCTTCCTGACCCAGGGATTGAACCCAGGTCTCCCGCACTGGAGGCAGACGCTTTAACCTCTGAGCCACCAGTATACTTCAATAAAAAATTAAATGACAAACATAAATACTGAAAATTCATCACTTCCTAGTTATTTTCACCACATTTTGTTCTGTGTGCTTCTGAGGTTTTTTAAAGTTATTATTATTTTTTTAACTTCAATTGCATCTATATTCTGGAAATACTATATAGTGGTGTATTCTCTTCCTAACTCTGCTTTTAGTGACTTCATGTTGGTAACTTTAAAAAGGCCCATGGTGGGAATATTTACACCACAAAAGTACAAATCAGGGCTATTTTCCATGGAAAGTCAGTTTGAAGCCTTTATTAGAATATTGCTGTGCACATGTCATCCTCAGGAATGCATAACAAGTGTCTGATAGACACTGTCTATACAAAATGTCTGATGCATGACAATGGTAGACAGACATGGAGAGACTCAAGTTCAGACTGACTATTCCCTAGTTTCTGACAAAGTATTTGCTTGATGATCATTTAAGAAATAAGTGTAAGAAATTGCTGTGTAGATTTTCAGAGACTGGCTTTGGAGAAGCCACACCTACAATGTGTACCTCCTGCTTTTCCAGCCACAAAAACTGGTGCAATGCACCAGAGAACTGTGTTCTGATGAGTTCTCTGGAAAGCAGCTCGAAGTTCTGAGTCAGTGTTTCCTAAATTCCCCACTCAGTGACAAGCCCTACTATAAAAATGCAGTTGGAAAGGGTACCTTGTTTTCCCTAGAGCTCAAGGAGCATTAAAGAGAAACAAAGTATAATTAGGACAGTGGGGAAATGGTTTTTAGAGAGCAAAACATATATAAAAAATTTAATTCCATTTTTTAAAAAGTCTATGTCTTTGCAAGCAATAAGTCTTCAACCATCAAGAATTCAAGTTAAGCGTTAGGTAGCTCTCATGTGGGTGAGTGTGCTCAGTCACTCCAGTCGTGTCCAACTCTCTGCAACACTATGGACTGTAGCCCTCCAGGCTCCTCTGTCCATGGGATTCTCCAGGCAAGAAGAGTGGAGTGGGTTGCCATGCCCACCTCTAGCAGATCCTCCTGACCCAGGAATCTCCAGTGTCTCCTGCAACGCAGGCAGATTCTTTACTCACTGAGCCACCTGGAAGCCCCTGCTCTCAGGTAGGTAAAACCAAATGAGGCTCACTTTCTCCTTACAGGTTTCCTGAAGGTAACCTTTTCCCTTACTTTTTACATTCCCTTTCCACAAATAGAGTTGGTTAAAAAAAAAAAAAAAAGTATCTGTTACAATGTCCCAGGCTTTATCATTCATGGCAAATCTCTCTGAATTATAGGCTTTTCCTCATAGAGACCATTTACAGTGGGCATAATACAAGGCTGTGTTCAGTCATGGCACTCTTTGAACTAGCTGTACCATGTTATTACCACACTAAACTGGAGTGGCCAGTTTTGCTATAAATAAATATTCTCCTCACTGGGTAGATGAAAATCCTTCATAGCAGTTCCTGTATTACTGATTTTTTGGTTTCTAGCTTCTCTGTTGGGAATGACTTTTGAGTTGTTTTGAAAAGAGAAGTCTTGTAAACACTTGACTGTTGGCAAACTTGAGAAAAATCCGATTAGCAGGGAATCAATAACATTATTACTCAGTTGGGTTCCCTGTAATTCTTCTGTCTCTAGGCCAGGTGGATGGATGGGGGTGAGGAGGTGAATGCTTTCAAAGAGATCGTGTGTTCTTCCTGGATTCCATTTATTTCTTTGCAACAGTCCTTTAATTTTGTGGTGTTGGAAATGGAGCTAATAATGACAGTTTGAACAAGACTGGCTTCCTCTCTGTGAGGGAGAACAAAGCAGAGATTATTGGCTTTGACAAAGGTGGCTGGAAGCTTAATCAACCACTCTGAGACGCTCTACCATCCACGTGAAATCAAGTCCAGGAACTCACTAGAATGGCACGGCTCCTTATACAGCATTAGAAGTCCATGCACATACCATATTTTCAGGTCAGTGATTTGATTGTTGAAGCTGTTTGTCTTGTTTTCTTTTCCCATAAACCCTCTGAAAGGGCAGGACACCTCAGACACCATCTGATTTCCTTCACTACCATCTCTTGGGCTCCTGCAACCACATCTTATTGCTCTCGGGACAGCTTCCTGGCCAGGCGCCCCTGGCAGGACACGTGTGCACCCAAAGATGAGTCTGCTATGTAGATCAATGCTGAGTTCCCATTTCCTGCATCTGTGCTGATATTGCTTTCTTATGAACTGGCTCTCACCTGGGCCTCAATCCTATTATTTAATCCTCAGTTTGTCCATTGTTGCCCCAAGGCTGAGTTAAAGATGCTTCCCTAAGCTAGACTTCCTGTGTTTGAGTTTCAGATACCTGGTAACACTCTCCATTTTTGCCAGGTCTGCCTGACTATGTAGCACATACCCTCTGATGACCAGATTGCAGGACTTTTGCCTACCTGTTTGGGCTTTTAATCTATGATGGCCTGGCTTTTCGTCCTGGTTGCACAAGTGAGCCACAGGTGTCTATACATGTCTAGGACCCCCTCGGAGGAATTAAGATTTAATTAGTCTCAAGGTGAATACTGACTTCTTTAAAAAATTAACACTCCTTGTTAAGGGCTGAATTGTGTCTCCCTCCATCCCCTACCCTAATTCACATGTTGAAGTCCTAAACTCCAATACCTCAGATGTGACTATATTTGGATACTGGGTCTTTAAATAGCTAATTAGGTTAAAATGAGGTCACTAGGGGGTCAGAGTCTAATATGACTGGGACCCTTATAAGAAGAGGGAATTGTCTAGGACATAGTTACACACAAGGGGATGACTGTGAAGAAGACGCAGGGAGAAGACAGCCATTGACAAGCCAAAGAGAGAGGCCTCAGGAAGAAAACTACCCCGCTGACACCTTGACTTCAGACTTCTAGCCTCCAGAACTGTGAGAAAATAATTTTTGTTATTCAAGCCCCTTACTCTGTGGTATTTTCTATGACAGTCCTAGCAAGTGAATACCGTCCTTAAACAGATTCAATGAGTAGCCAGGACTAATCTGGTTCTGACATTTTAGCATTCATCAAGTCACCTCCTGTAGGCATGTACTTAGTTGCTCAGTCGTGTCCAATTCTTTGCCACCTTATGGACTATAGCCTACCAGGCTCCTCTGTCCATGAGAATTTTCCAGAATACTGGAGTCGGTTGCCATTTCCTTCTCTAGGGGATCTCCCCAACCCAGGGACTGAACCTGCATCTTTTGTGTCTCTTGCATTGGCAGGCAGATTCTTTACCACTGTGCCACCTGAGACGTAAGCTACCTGGTTGTTGTTCAGTTGCTAAATCATGTCCAACTCTTTGCAACCCCATGGACTGCAGCACACCAGGATTCCCTGCCCTTCACCATCTCCCTGAGTTTGCTCAAACTCATGTCCATTGAGTCGGTAACACCATCCAACCATCTCATCCTCTGTCATCCCCTTCTCCTCCTGCCTTCAATCTTTCCCAGCATGAGGGTCTCTTTCAATGAGTCATCTGTTTGTATCAGGTGGCCAAAATATTAGAGCTTCAGCTTCAGCATCAGTCCTTCTAGTGAATATTCAGGGTTGATTTCCTTTAGGATTGACTGGTTTGATGTTGCATTCCAAGGGACTTTCAAGAGTTTTCTCCAGCACCACAGTTAGAAAATATCAATTCTTTGGCACTCAGTCTTCTAGGATTAGTTAAAACAGAGGTTGCTGAAGTCACCCCTCAGGGTTTCTGATTCAGTACATCCTGAGTGCAGACTGGGAATCTGCATTCCTGTGAGGGTCCAGGTGATGCTGATGCAGCTGGGCCCAGGACCCTATCTGCAAACAACTGCACTAACATTATGTGTTGCAGTTGATCTTCTGTGAGTCTCCAACCTCCCCTGTCAATTCTGTGCTGTTATGAAACAGCCTCCATGCCCAGGGTTTGCTGGGTCCATGGTTGAGTTAAGATTATTACAAGTTTATGCCCTTGATTCAAACATATATATCCTTAGTAAAATGGAAATTTGGGGGAGAAAAAATACATGTCTGGGAAGGGCTGTGATTTCAAGAAGTCTGTATATATGCTTGTAAATTTATGTATCTTTCTACAAAGGGCTTGAGGCAGCTACTAAAATTTGGGAGAACTGGGTCCTTTACATTTGAAGACTTAAATATATATTCCAAATTTAATATATTAAATATCAAATGCATCCTATACATTTCTGTGAAATTAATATTTACTGTGCTGTACTTAGTTTCTCAAATGTTCCGATTCTTTGTGACCCCATGGACTGTAGCCCGCCAGGCTCCTCTATCCATGGAATTCTCTAAGCAAGAATCCTGGAGTGAGTTGCCATGCCCTCCTCCAGGGGATCTTCCCAACCCTGGTCTCCCGCATTGCAGGTGGATTCTTTATTGTCTGAGCCACTAGGGAAGGTCATTTCAAAAAGTTTTTCCTCTCAATAATTCATTCACATCATTTTGAAGAGTCAGTAATTATAATATTAGTAATGCTGTTTCAGATTAGAAGGGTATTTTGCACTGCACCAGGAAGGGGCTGGATGTGGCACTGCCTCTCATATTACCCCCTTTAGTCATGCAAGGCCTGGTTACATGGGAACTTTAAAGTTCTTTCTTCCGACATTCTCCTCTTTGACTCTGGGGGAGCTGGCTGATGCATGAGGATTTCACTATCTGAAGCTGTTCCCTCCCTTCCTTGTTTCTCTAAAAGATTCTTTAAAGTTCAATTTGACTGAGACTTCCCTGGTGGTCTGCTGGCTGAGACTCTGCATTCTCAGTGCAGGGGGCCTGGGTTCGTTCAATCCCTCATTGGGGAAATGGATCCTGCATACCACAACAAAGATTGGAGGTGCTTTGTAGCCAAATAAATATAAATTAGTTCAATTTGAACAACCCATCCTTTTCACCACTGTAGAGGGGAAGACAGCCTTAGGCTGTGAATTTCTTGAGAGTTATCTTTATGCCCCCAATGAACAGGATTAAGTATGCAATAAGTATGGATTAAATATGCAATAAATAGGGCTTTCCCAGGGCTCAATGGTAAAGAATCAGCCTGCAATACAAGAGACACAGGAGACATGTGTTAGATCCCTGGGTCAGGAAGATTCCCTGGAGAAGGGCATGGCATCCCACTCCAGTACTCTTGCCTGGAGAATCCCATGGACAGAGAAGCCTGGTGTGCTATAGTCCATGGGGTCGAAAAGAGTCAGACGTGACTAAAGTGACTTAGCATGCACATTTATGCATGCAATAAGTAATTGTTTACTCAGTCAGAAAATGAAACTTGTATTCTGATAGAATGTTATTTCTCACTTTTCTGGATTTTTATATGCTCTTCCTTCTGGGCTACATGACCCCCTTCTCTACCTAATTTGGGCTTCAAGATTTAGGACAAAGACTTATTCTGAACTGAGCTTACACCATAGCAGAGTACATCACTGTGGTGCTCCTTCCCTGCGCTTTGAAATTCAGTGGCTATTGATTTAGTAATCCCATCAATAAGAGCTAACCTTTAGAAAGCACTGTGCAAAGTGCATTCAAAAGCATAATTTCATTTAATGTTCACAAGAGTCACATGGGGCTCTTAAACACTAGGCTCGCTCCTCAGTCCCACCTGAGAGTAGACATAGCCAAACATCTGGAGATGAATCCTAGGCGATAGCATTTTAAAGAACACCCCCTCCCTTATTTAAATATACAGTCAACATTGAGATTGCAAATCACTGAGTCAGAAGGCCCACATCTATGGTACAACACTTAAGACTTCTCTTGTTTGAATGAGCTCTTACAACCAGTTCAGTTCAGTTCAGTTCAGTCGCTCAGTCGTGTCCGACTCTTTGCGACCCCATGAATCACAGCACGCCAGGCCTCCCTGTCCATCACCATCTCCCAGAGTTCACTCAGACTCATGTCCATCGAGTCTGTGATGTCATCCAGCCATCTCATCCTCGGTCGTCCCCTTCTCCTCCTGCCCCCAATCCCTTCCAGCATCAGAGTCTTTTCCAATGAGTCAACTCTTCGCATGAGATGGCCAAAGCACTGGAGTTTCAGCTTTAGCATCAGTCCTTCCAAAGAAATCCCAGGGTTGATCTCCTTCAGAATGGACTGGTTGGATCCCTTTAGTCCAAGGGACTCTCAAGAGTCTTCTCCAACACCACAGTTCAAAAGCATCAATTCTTCGGCACTCAGCTTTCTTCACAGTCCAACCCTCACATCCATACATGACCACAGGAAAAACCATAGCCTTGACTAGATGGACCTTAGTTGGCAAAGTAATGTCTCTGCTTTTGAATATACTATCCAGGTTGGTCATAACTTTTCTTCCAAGGAGTAAGCGTCTTCTAATTTCATGGCTGCAGTCACCATCTGCAGTGATTTTGGAGCCCCCCAAAATAAAGTCTGACACTGTTTCCACTGTTTCCCCATCTATTTCCCATGAAGTGATGGGACCAGATGCCATGATCTTCGTTTTCTGAATGTTGAGCTTTAAGCCAACTTTTTCACTCTCCAC
>SJYX01018387.1:56174-111020 GCA_006410675.1 Oreotragus oreotragus
TCCCCATCTATTTCCCATGAAGTGATGGGATCAGATGCCATGATCTTCGTTTTCTGAATAGATATAGGTGATTGGAATATATATATACAAGTTGGAAGGGACATTGTGAAGCAGGCCCTCATATGTAGAACAGTGCTTAGACTTGGAACTTTCAGGTCTTTAAGGGTCTTTGTAGTAAAAGATCTTCTAGATATCCCCCTATTCTGTCTATATACAGTATGGTCTTCAACCTTCTTATTCACATATACCCTAAGAGAAATTTAGAAAGCCATGTACATAATCACATATTTTTCTTCATAAATTTAAAGAATTGGAAGGGATATAGTGTCAAAAATAAGTATTGATATATTTTAAGCTTTTTCTTTTATATTAGAGTATAGTCAGTCAAAAATGTTAATATAATTTCAGGTAGATAGCAAAGGAACTTAGCTATAGGTACTGATATTTTTGAAATCAGACCACTATAGATCATTATATCACTTATTTAAGTGTTTCTAAATACTTAACTGCAGCAGCAATTGCGATTTTTATATCAACTATCATTTCACTTTTTAAAAAACTGTATGAAAAGAAAGCTGTGGTACATATACACAATGGAGTATCACTCAGCCATTCAAAAGAATACATTTGAATCAGTTCTAATGAGATGGATGAAACTGGAGCCGATTATACAGAGTGAAGTAAGCCAGAAGGAAAAACACCAATATGGTATGCTAATGCATATATATGGAATTTAGAAAGATGGTAATGATAACCCTGTATGCAAGACAGCAAAAGAGACACAGATGTATAGAACAGTCTTTTGGACTCTGTGGGAGAGGGAGAGGGTGGGATAATTTGGGAGAATGACATTGAAACATGTATAATATCATACAAGAAACGAATTGCCAGTCTAGGTTCGATGCAGGATACAGGGTGCTTGGGGCTGATGCACTGGGATGACCCAGAGGGATGGTACGGGGAGGGAGGAGGGAGGGGGATTCAGGATTGCGAACACGTGTACACCCATGGTGGATTCATGTTGATGTATGGCAAAACCAATACAATATTGTAAAGTAAAAAAAATAATAAATTTTAAAAAAGAATAACAACAAAAAAGAAAACCTCTTGTATTTTGATGCCTTCTTTTTCTTTTTTTAATATTTTTTTAAAATCAAAGTATAGAAGGCAATGGCACCCCACTCCAGAACTCTTGCCTGGAAAATCCCATGGGCGGAGGAGCCTTGTGGGCTGCAGTCCATGGGGTTGCTAAGAGTCAGACACGACTGAGCGTCTTCACTTTCATTTTTCCCTTTCATGCATTGGAGAAGGAGATGGCAACCCACTCCAGTGTTCTTGCCTGGAGAATCTCAGGGACGGGGGAGCCTGGTGGGCTGCCATCTATGGGGTCACACAGAGTCGGACACAACTGAAACGACTTAGCAGCAGCAGCAGCAGCAGCATAGTTGATTTACAATGTTGTGTTAGTTTCAGGTGTATACCAAAATGATTCAGTTATACGTATACATATATCTATTCTTTTTCACATTCTCCTCCCTTATAGCTTATTGTAAAATATTGAGTATAACTTCCTGTGCTATACAGTTGGTCCATGTTGGTTATCTATTTCGTATATATTAGAGTGTATATGTTAATCTCCACCTGCTAACTTATCCTTCCCCCACCTTTCCCCTTTGTTCACCATAAATTTGTTTTCCAGTTCTATGAATCTATTTCTATTTTATTATTGTTGTTGTTCAGTTGCTCAGTCACATCCAACTCTTTGTGACCCCACAAGCTGCAGCACACCAGGCTTCCTTGTCCCTCACTGTCTCTCAGATTGTTCAAACTCATGTCCATCAAGTCGGTGACACTGTCTAACCATCTCATCCTCTGCCGCTCTCTTCTCCTCCTGCCCTCAGTCTTTTCCAGCATCAGGGTCTTTTCTGGTGAGTCAGCTTTTCACATCAGGTGGCCAAACTACTGGTGCTTCAGCTTCAGCATCAGTCCTTCCAATGAATATTCAGGGTTGGTTTCCTTTAGGATTGACTGGTTTGATCTCCTTGTCATCCAAGGGACTCTCGAGAGTCTTCTCTAGCACCACAGTTTGAAAGCATCAATTCTTTGGCACTGAGCCTTCTTTATGGTCCAACTCTCACATCTGTACGTGACTACTGGAAAAGCCATAGCTTTGATTATATGGACCTTTGTCAGCAAAGTAATATCTCTGCTTTTTAATATACTGCCTAAGTTTGTCAAAACTTTTCTTCCAAGGAGCAAGCATCTTTTAATTTCATGGCTGCAGTCACCATTTGCAGTGATTTTGGAGCCCAAGATGATAAAGTCTCTCACTGTTTCCACTGTTTCTCCATCTATTTGCCATGATATTATGGGACCGAATGCCATGATCTTACTTTTCTGAACGCTGTTTTAGGTCAGTTTTTTCACTTTCCTCTTTCACCTTCATCAAGAAGCTCTTTAGTTCCTCTTTGTTTTCTGCCATAAGGGTGGTATAATCTGCATATCTGAGGTTATTGATATCTTCATTCCAGTTTGTGTTTCATCTAGCCCAGCAAATTATGTACCAAATTATGTACTCTACATATCAGTTAAATAAGCAGGGTGACAAGATACAGCCTTGACATACTCCTTTCCCAATTTTGAACCAGTCCATTGTTCTTCCATGTCCAGTTCTATTTCTTCTTGACCTGCACACAGGTTTCTCAGGAAGCAAGTAAAGTGCTCTGGTATTCCCAACTCTTAAAGAATTTTCCACAGTTTATTGTGATCCACACAGTTAAAGGCTTTAGTGTAGTCAATGAAGCAGAAGTAGATGTTTTTCCGAAATTCTCTTGCTTTCTTTATAATCCAGCAAATGTTGGCAATTTGATCACTGGTTCCTCTCCCTTTTCTAAATACAGCTTGTACATCTGGATATTCTTGGCCACGTACTGTTGAAGCTCAGCTTGAAGGATTTTGAGCATGACCTTGCCAGCATGTGAAATGAGCACAATTGTGAGGTAGATTGAACATTTTTTGACGTTGCCATTCTTTGGGATTGGAATGAGGACTGACCTTTTCCAGTCCTGTGGCTATGGCTGAGTTTTCCGAATTTGCTGGCATATTGAGTGCAACACTTTAACAGCATCATCTTTTAGGATTTGAAATAGCTCAGCTGGAATTCCATCACTTCCACTTGCTTTGTTCATAGTAATGCTTCCTAAAGATCATTTGACTTTAAATAACTTCATTTGCATCATTTTTTTAGATTCTACATATGAAAAACTCATATGATATTTATCTTTTGTCTGGCTTACTTTGGGTAGTATGATTATCTCTAGGTCTATCCATATTGCAGCAAATAGTATTTCATTCTTTTATGGTTGAGTAATATTCCATTGTGTATATGTTCCACATCTTTTTTATCCATTTATCTGTCAATATCCTGCCTGTCAGTGTCCTTCCATGTCCTGCCTGTTGTAAATAATGCCACTATGAATGTTGAGGAGCGTATATCATTTTGAATTAAAGTTTTGTCTGGATATATGGCCAGGAGTGGGATTGCTGGATCATATGGTAATTCTATTTTTAGTTTTCCAAGGAACCTCCGTCCTGTTCTTCATTGTGACCACTCCAATCTACATTCCTACCAACAGTGGAGGAGGGTTCCCTTTTCTCCAGACCTTCTCCAGCGTTTGCTATTTATAGACTTCTTAATCATGGCCGTTCTTACTGGTGTGAGTTGTAGTTTTGATTTGCATTTCCCTCATAGTTAATGATGTTGAGCATCTTTTCATGTGCCTTTTGGCTATCTGTATGTCTTCTTCAGAGAAATGTCTATTAAGGTCCTCTGTCCATTTTTTGACTGGATTGTTTTGGCTTTTGCCAGTCCATTCTAAAGGAGATCAGTCCTGGGTGTTCTTTGGAAGGAATGATGCTAAAGCTGAAACTCCAGTACTTTGGCCACTTCATGCCAAGAGCTGACTCATTGGAAAAGACTCTGATGTTGGGAGGGATTGGGGGCAGGAGGAGAAGGGGACGACCGAGGATGAGATGGCTGGGTGGCATCACCAACTCGATGGACGTGAGTTTGACTGAACTCCGGGAGTTGGTGATGGACAGGGAGGCCTGGCGTGCTGCAATTCATGGGGTTGCAGAGTCGGACATGACTGAGTAACTGAACCGAACTGATTGAGGTGTATAAGCTGTTTGTATGTTTTAGAAATTAGGGGGCAAGGGGACACGAGTCAGAAACGTCTAGGCAAGTTTAGCTCTGTACATCCAGTGTGCCATGCTGTGTTTTTGCCCTTTATGATGTGTGCATGCTCAGTCATGTCCGACTCTTTGTGACCCTATGGACTGTAGCCTGCCAGGCTCCTCTGTCCATGAGATTTTTCAGGCAAGAATTCTGGAGTGAGTTACCATTTCTTTCTCCAGGGGATCTTCCTGACCTGAGGGCTGAACCCGCGTCTCCTGCATTGGCAGGCAGATTCTTTACTACTGAGCCACCTGGGAACCAAATTCACATGTGAAACTTTATGGCGTAAAGACTCTGATCTCTGCTGGGTAATTCTGAGGAAAGTTAGGACTAATGCAGATTGGAATGACGACTTTTGAAGATTCTTCAGTTTTGCCAATGAGCATCATCTTATGCTGTCACAGCAGTGGCCGTCTACCTTGGGGGCCAGCATCCTCTGTATAGTTCTGTTGTTTCTGGATCTGGGAGGCTGGCACAGGGCTCCTTCTTCCTGGTTTTTAATTTATTTTATTGAAGTATAGCTGATTTACAATGTTGGGTTAATTTCTCACTGTATATAGCAAGTGACTCAGTATATACAGATATATGTTCTTTATTATTTTCTTTTCATTATGGTTTATCACAGGATATTGAATATAGTTACTATCCTGTACAGTAGGACCTTGTTGTTTATCCATTCTAGATGTAATAGCTTGCATCTACTGATCTTATTACAAGGAAATACAGTAGTAAATGTAAGACAGAGAAATCTAATTGGATTAGACATTGAATACAGATTTTAGTAATGTGACATTGAGAACCTTATCTTCAGGAGGACGGAGACAATACTTCTTTTTGTTCATTTTTAAAATTTTACAGTGTTGTCTTGGTTTCCACCATACGACACTGTGAATCAGAGACTGCTTCTTAACAGACACCCATTTAAACTGCCTTTTGAGAACTGCTTACTGGCACAGTTGTGGCATGAGATCTGCTTTTGTAAAGTAGGAAAGAAAAAAAAAAAGAAACCTCTTAAACTGCCTCATATTGTCTTGGACCAGTCTTTAAGAGAATAGTCATCCTTTGCATTAGAATTGTGGCAGGAAATGTGCATACACATCTGTTAATTTGTGTTTGCTTTAGCTACTTCAGGATGCCCGACACATCCGGAACAGTGGAGACCAGGAAGCTGGAATAGCACAAAGGCTGTCCCAGCTGGCTTAGCAGTAAAGAATCCGCTTGCCAGTGCAGGAGACGCAGGCGACAGGGGTTCAATCCCTAGGTCAGGAAGACCCACGGAGGAGAAAATGGCAACCTATTCCAGTATTCTTGCCTGGAAAATCCCATGGACAGAGGAGCTTGGCGGGCTATGTCCATGGGGTCACAAAGAGTCGGACACGACTGCATATACACAGTGACTACAAACACATCACTGACCACCCTGTGCTGGGCAGGAGGGGAGACTGGGCTGGATGGACCAGCCCAGCCACCTCTGCCAGAGTTCTGCCTACACAGAGGATGGAAGAGCGGATGCAGGATGTGCTTGGAAAGCCTGAGCTCCCCCTCCCCTCATACTCACTCCAGACAGGAAGGAGTCTCACGTCCACTGCCTTCAGCTACTAATGTTAGCTTCTAGAATCGATTGATGATATGCCTTTTCTCTCATTATTCAAAATCAATAAGAAACTTACCGATGACATCACTGCAAATTATGACTACTTTTAGGGAAATGTGTCCTGTTTAAATGAGTCACATTAATGCAGACACCATATAGAAGGGGTCAACACATAACTCTTACTAACCAAGCTCAGTTAAATGTGAGGCCCATTTAAGTCTTAGCATTTCTTTTTTCTGTTCCCAGTCTCCTGAAGGATGTGATAATTAAAAGTAAAATGGAATCAAACTGCATGGATAATTGGAAAACTAAATCATCACTTTCTGGTAAAAATATTTGCATAACTATATTCTATTTCCTGAACTTGAAGGAAATGCTTTCAGTTTTCACCACTGAGAATGATGCTAGCTGTGGGTTTGTCGTATTTGGCCTTTATTATGTTGAGGTAGTTTCCCTCTGCGCCCACTTTCTGGACAGCTTTTCATCATAAAAGTGTTTTGAGTTTTGTCAATAGCTTTTTCCTCCATGTATTGAGATGATCAGATGGTTTTTATCCTTCAGTTTGTTAATATGGTGCATCATATTGATTTATATTGAAGACTCCTTGCCATCCCTGGGATAAATCCCACTTGATCATGGTGTATGGTCCTTTTAATGCTTTGTTGGATTCTGTTTGCAAGTATTTTGTTGAAGATTTTTGCATCTATGTTCGTCAGTGGTATTGGCCTATAATTTCCTTTTTTGTGGCATATCTTTGGTTTTGATATCAAGGTGATGGCCTTATAGGGTGAGCTTGGAAGCGATTCTTCCTCAGCAGTGTTTTGGAAGAATTTGAGAAGGATACATTATCTAAAGGTTTGATAGAAATTTGCCTGTGAGGCCATCTGGTCCTGGACTTTCATTTGTTGGAAGATTTTTCATCACAGTTTCGATTTCAGCACTTGTGATTGGTCTGTTCTTATTTTCTATTTCTTCCTGGTTCAGTCTTAGAAGAATCTGTCCCTTTCTTCCAGATTGTGCATACATATATTTGGAAATGGGAAACAACATGCTTATCTGCTAAAATCTTGGGCTTTGACACAGTGAAAAGTATGGCAGCCCTCTGACCTTGAAAATGAAAGGAACCAGGCAACTGGTAGTCTTTCTCCCAGGGAACCACGCAGATATAGAAGCATAACCATGCAAATATAAAAGCAAACATCAAAGTAAGAAGTAAATGTGTCTTTCTGATATCAAGTATGGGGAGGAGAGGGGACAACCTCAGATCAGGAGACAGAGAAGAAAACGGAAAAAACTGTGCTGGGGTGAGCCCAGCCATGGCTGCCTCTGAGCCCGGGCACTCGGTGCCTGAGACTCCAAGGGGACATTTGCTGTCCCTGCTCCACCCAGATGCCCCTCCTCCTTCACTCCTGGGGGTTTACACCTGCTGATCTTTTCAGAGAACTGCTCTGCTACCAGAGCTACACTGCCACACGTGAGGAGACAACCAGAGGCTCCAGGAGTTTACATCCCCGTGTGGCCCGTGGCCATCACTGACAGGTGTAGGGGAGTAAGAGCCTGCTTCCCTGCCTGGAAGCTGGACAGACTTTGCTGGGTGGTTAACACTCAAGAGCCCCCGCCTCAGAATTCGGCTTAGGCAGGAGCTTCCCCTGCACTCACCCCTTTGTTTGGCTTCCCACACTCCCTTCCCAACAGAGAGATTTCCTCATAAATCACTCAAACACAGATCCTCCTCTTGAAACGTCTATTTCTGGACATCCAAGACTCCATTCTAATGTTTTTGGAAAAAGGAATCTAAACGTTAAAACCCTCGGTGGCGTTTCTAATGAAAAGGAGAACTGATGGGTTTTGCTTGCAAAATCTGGGGTCTGAGAACCCAGACATAGCTAACAAGCCAGTATAAATTGTTGAGGACAAATTTACACTATGTGCTTTTAAAAACCATAATAAAAGTTGTTATTTCAGTGGCAGTAGATGTGGAGGTGGTGAAAAGGCAGGGCTTTAAGGATTTTGGATTCATGAATTATTTTTATGTAGATTTTTTAATTTTATGTATTTATTTTGGGCTGTGCTGGGTCTTCGCTGCGTGCAGGCTTTTCTCTAGTTGTGGCGAGTGGGGGCTACTCTCTAGGTGCAGTGCACAGGCTTCTCATTGTGATGCCTTCTCTTATTGCAGAGCACAGGTTTTAGGGCTCACAGGCTTCAATAAGTGCGGTTCCTGAGCTCTAGAACACAGGCTCAGTAGCTGTGATGCATGCGCTCAGTTGCTCCGTAGCATGTGGAATCTTCCTGGATCAGGGATCGGACCCGTGTCTCCTGCATTGGCAGGCAGATTCTTTACCACTGAGCTACCAGGGAAGCCCCATAGATATTTTAAATAAAAAGGTTTTTTCTTTAATGTTTGACATTGACTTTTTTTAACTGAAGTATAGTTGATTTACAATGTTGTGCTAACTTCTGCTGTACAACAAAGTGACTCAGCTACACACACACACGTGTATATATATATATATATACACACATTCTTTTTTATATTCTTTTCCATTATGGTTTATCCCAAGACACTGAGTATAGTTCCCTGTGTGAGACAGTAACACCTCATTGTTTATCCATTGTATGTACAAGAGTTTGCATCTGTTAATCCCAAGCTTCCACTGCATCCCTTCTCTCCTCCCTTTTGGTAACTTTAAGTCTTTTCATTAGGTCTTTGAGTCTGTTTCATAAATAGGCTCATTTGTGCCGTGTTGTAGATTCCATGTAGAGGCGATATTACATAGCATTTGTCTTGCTCTCTCTGACATACTTCACTTAGTGTGACCATCTCTAGATCAGTTCATGTGGCTGCAAATAGCATTGTTTGATTTGTTATGGCTGAGTAATATCCTGCTGTATGTATGTACTACATCTTTATCCATTTATTTGTCAGTGGGCACTTCAGGTTGTTTCCATGTCTTGACAGTTGTAAATAGTGCTGCTATTAGGGGTACGTGTATCTTTTTGAATTATAATTTTATCCGGATATTTGCCTGGGAGTGGGATTGCTGGATTGGATAGCAATTCTATTTTTCATTTCCTGAGGGACCTCCATACTGTTTTGGTTGCCACTAACTCTTGAACAACACTGGTTTGTACTGCCTGAGTCCACTTGTACACAGATTCTTTTCAATGAATAGGTACTGTGCTCTCCATGGCTGGTTGAGGGTGCAGAAAATATGAAGGGCTGAGTATAAATTATCATCAGATTTTTGCCTGCATGCAGGTTGGCATTGCTAACTCTCGTTTTGTTCAAGGATCAACTCTCTACCACCTAGCTGCAAAGTCAGACATCATGGAGCACATGTAGGGTTTTATTTCACGTGCAGCTAATGCCGGTGTTTCCTTTTCACCAGCAACAGGTTCATTAGCCCTGATCACCTCACACATTCTTATCACCTTTATCCCGCTTATAATCCAAGTGTGCTAGGTACTGCACTCTTCTGCTTCCCAGCTTTTGTCCACACTTCCCCACCCTGCCTGAGGCCCCAGACAGCTGATCTTGATGGAAAGCATTTTCAGGCCCTTTTGCTTTCTGGCTTCTCACTGGATTTGGCAGGTGGAGGTACCATCAAGCCAGTGAATAGCAGGGGAGAAAGTGAGGTGTTTATTCCCTGATTCTCTCCCTGCTGGACCGCACATTGACAGCGTCTGCTTTATTCCACCAAACTCCTTCCAGACAAACCCTCTCTGAAACCCACAGCTCCTGCCAAGCGCCTGCCTCTTGCTCATCGAGGAAGGCGGCAGCTTCTCACTGGCTTTGGTCCTGCAGCATCTGCCCACTCCCTGTTGGTGCCCTTTCCCCGATCCACACCTTGGCAAACACCTCCCTCGTGTGTGCTCAGCCACTAAGTTGTGCCTGACTTGACTCTTTGTGACCCCAAGGACTGTAGCCCGCCTGGCTCCCCTGTCCATGGGATTCTGCATGCAAGAATACTGGAGTGAGTTGCCATTTCGTTCTGCAGGAGATCTTCCCCACCCAGGGGTCAAATCCATGTCTCCTGCATTAGCAGGAGGGTTCTTTACCACTGTACTACCTGGGAGCAAGCACCTCTCTCAACCCTCCTACGTTATAGTTCCCTGTGCCATCTGTTTCCTGCACGATCTTGATCCATCCTCTGTTGACAAAATAAACCAAGCACAGAGTCACTCCAGAAAATGTTTTGAGTTGTGAGTAACAACTTTTTCCTGTTCAGGGCTCAAGCTCTACATTAGAACCAATATCTGTATCCTGACTGTAAATCAGGCTTCCAAATTAAGCTATGTCATTTCCAATCTGCATCTTGAAAGCTTGTGCTAAAGAGAAGTGTCTATGTTGTGAAATCCTGCCACAGACGGCTGAACATGCATCGAGGAAGAAGTTTCCCCATGTCAGAGGAGAACTGAGGAGCAGGGATGGTGGGGGGCAGGGTGGGGGGAGTTGTGGAGGGTGGCTTGCTAGAAGAAGCCAGCCTTCAGCAGCTGGTGTCAGGGTGGGTCAGAGCCAATCATGAGGGGTTGGTTCAGGTTGTTCTGAATGGTCCTCCCAAAAGGACCATTCAGGACAGGTGATGCCCACAAGCAATGGGGCCATCAAGAATCCTCATGGTGATTAATGCAAGTCTTGGCCTCTGGCTTCCATAAACTCACAGGGAAAATCAAATTTCCCATCAGATCTCTCCCCTACCTGGGGCCAGGGAAGCCTGATGTACATCCCCTCGGGATGCAGGCAGGGGAAAGAGTTATCTCAAGGAAATATAATTACTTGGATTTCCAGAGCAGCCTCACCCTCTTTCCAACTGCCAAATATCAGCTAACCCACAACAGAGGCAAGGGAGAGGGGGACAACCTGTGTGCAGCCCCCAACCATGTGCTGGGCACTCTGCACCCTCTGCCTCACTTAGAGTGGCTGTCCGCCTAACCCTGCAGGGTGGCTGTAGTCAGAGGAGCCCTCTAGCCTTCCCGATGACACAGAAGTCAGAGGCAAAGCCTCTAATGCTAATATTCCAGGGTCGTAGAACAGCACCTGGCCTTTCCTAATTCACTTATCAAAGCAGAACAAGAGGGTTTGGGGGAGGGAAGGACGGAGAAGGATGCATAAACAGGTGAGGCAGAGGAGATGTTTAGGCTGGTGAAATCTTTCTCTATGAGACTAATGATAAATGAGTTTATACAGTTGTCAAACCCCCATAGCACTGTACACAGCACAAAAGAGGGAAGCTTGTTGTAAACCATGGTTGTAGGGCAGGAGGCAACAGGAAAAAGTCCTCTTGAGATGAGACCCTCAGGATGGGATGACACTGTAAGAGGATGGTTTTGCCACTCACAAATGTACATTTCATTGTTGTTCAGTCGCTAAGCTGTGTCCAACTCTCTGCAACCCCTGTCCCTCAGTGTCCCCCAGAGTTTGCCCTAGTTCATGTCCATTGAATCAGCGATGCCATCCAACCATCTCATCCTCTGTTGTCCCCTTCTCCTCTTGCCCTCGATCTTTCCCAGCATCAGGGTCTTTTCCAATGAGTTGGTTCTTCGCATCAGGTGGCCAAAGTATTGGCATTTCAGCATCAGTCCCTCCAGTGAATATTCAGGGTTGATTTCCTTCAGGATTGACTGGTTTGATCTCCTTGTGGTTCAAGGGATTCTCAAGAATGTTCTCCAGCACCGAAATTCAAAAGCATCAATTCTTTGGTGTTCAGCCTTCTTTATGGTCCAACTCTCACATCCATACATGACTACTGGAAAAACCATAGCTTTGACTGTGCAGAGCCTTCTCAGCAAAGTGACGTCTTTGCTTTTTGATATGCTGTCTAGGGTTTGTCGTGCCCTTCCCTGCAAGAAGCAAGTGTCTTCTAACGTCACAGGTACAGCCACCATCTGCAGTGACCTTTGAAGCCCAGTAAGAGAAAACCTGCCATTTCTACTTTCCCCTTCTATTTGCCATGAAGTGTTGGGACTGGAGGCCCTGATCTCCATCACCTAATCAACCCTGAGAACTAGCCCTGTGAACTAACTGAGCGAGATCAGTGAGGCCGAGACGCAGTCATTGAAACAGAAAATGGATTGATCTGAGGCCCCCAGGGTGGTACGAGGACTTGGAATGAGCCAGTGACCTGCTCTGTCTTGTCCTAACTCCAGCTTGAAAACGGAGCAAAGAGAGAGTCCTGGTGGCTGAGGCAGAAGCTCTTCCCCTCCCCAACCCTTACAGCATTTGGAAGACCAACTTTTCTTTCTCTGCTTTTTCATTCCCAGCTCCTGGCTGAAAACAACATATTTACTGAGCACACCTACTGCCTGCGGGACACCATACAGGCTGGATGACAGGCTTCAGAGGCTCAGTAGATCTATGAAGCCTTCCAGGAGCTCTACACCTAGACCAGCAGCCAAGAAAGGGGACTGATGGTGCAGGTTCAGAGAGGTGGTGTGCCAGGGGTGACACTGCTTGGAGGAGGCAAACCCTGAATGCCACTGGGAAACAGGGTTAGGGCTTAGAGGCAAACAAAAACTAGGAGGGCAGCCCAGGCAGTGGTGGGTGTGTTTAAGATGCGTTTTCTGGGAGGTGGTAGCAGAGGACTTCCCAAGTGGCGCTGGTGGTAAAGAATCTGCCAGCCAATGTAGGAAATCTAAGAGCTGCGAGTTCGATCCCTGGGTCAGAAAGATTCCCTAGTGGAGGGCATGGCAACCCACTCCAGTATTTCTGCCTGGAGAATCCCACAGATGGAGGAGCCTGGCAGGCTACAGTCCATAGAGTCACAAAGAGTTGGACTTGACTGAAGTGACTTAACACACACGCACAGCAGAGGACTGTAAGGAGTGAGAGAAGATGGTAAAGGATGGTAAACGTGGTAAAAGATGGTAAAGGAAAGCGTCCCTTTATTCTTGAGTGCCAGGCTGAAGATAACACAGACCACCCATGTTTCCTGAGCAGTGCAGAGAAGTATCTTGTATTAAGGGATCACGCTGGGAGCCAGCTCTTTACCCCTCACTCTGTCCACATCCCTCCCCAAGTGGCTTTGCAGGTCTCCCACGCAAGCACGAGCAAGAGTGCTTCCCCGCCCCTTACCTTCAAGGTCAGCTCTAAACCTTGCTTTGGTGAAAGAGGTCTTAGCAGACGTGGCACAAAGCTAGCATCTGCAGTGGGTCCATTCCTCTTATACTTCTGTCGCTGCCGTTGTAAAAATACGCCCTGGGTCTGTGGCTGGCCAAGGCATCCTGCCCTGCAGACCAGCAGGCTCGCAGGGAGACGTGCTTCCCCAGACAGTTCAGTCAAAGCAGAAGAGCTCAGTCATGCCCCACTGAGATCAGCCACCCCCCAGCAACTTGGGATGCAGGAACTAGTCCAGTTGAGATCAGGAGAAGTGTATAGCTGACCTGCAGATGCAGGAGCTAAATAAATGCTTTATGTTGTATGCCACTGAGACTTTTTGTATGCTTGCTTATTACAAAGTAACAGCTAACTGATACATTCAGCATATTTCCAACCCTCCCCCGCCAATTACCCTGCCAAATTTGGGGAATTTTGTTAATGAGGCTGGTCAATTTGCAGATGATGTGGACACCTATGAAACTAAAGTTGAGGAATATTACTCTCTTCTTTTCATGGAAGGAAGGGCAGGACAATGCTGGGAACAACCGTGGAAAAGGCATACTGGTGGCTCAGACAGTAAAGAATTTGCCTGCAATGCAGGATGGGTTTGATCCTTAGGTCAGGAAGATCTCCTGGAGAAAGGGAATGGCAACCCACTCCAGTATTCCTGCCTGGGAAATCCCATGGACAGAGAAGCCTGGCGGGCTACAGGCTACGGGGCCATAAAGAGTTGGACACAACTGAGCACCGCCACCAACTCTCCCTAACCTTCTAGAGGAAATAATACATTTTCTTGGAAGTTAGTAGCATTCCAGAAGGTTCTGAGAGGCTTTCAGCTAATCTTGGGAAGTTGGCAAGCAAACTTTTCTAGAAAAGTATACATTGAAAGCCCCCAAACTTAGGCTTTCTTAGACACAAACACACCCCCTTCCAAACATGAAGATTTCTCAGACTTCTCAGTACAATATGATAAAAACATGCTTTTATTATATAAAAATAATTTTTATAACAAACTGACCTTCTTCAACATACAAAAACCCAAGTTTCTGAAGCTATAACCAACAGTATGTCTTGGGCCTATTTAACACAATTTAATTCTCTGATTTTAAAATGTTGGCTGACCTTAGCTATTTTAATAGGTAACATGGCATAGGCCTCACAGCTGTCAGCAACTCTGTTATTAGAAAAAAATATACAATTTGAACATTTCAATCTGAGACCTTATCTCCTCTTCATGACAGCTGGTTCCAGGCAAGCTTGCGCAGAGCAGCTGGAAGCATTTATTGCTTCTTCAGGGCTGTTAGCTGTTGAGAAAGAGAGAGTTAGTTTTCCCCAGAACTGACTGAACTGAACTGAACTGACATTCAAACCCTCCCTAACAATCCTGTCACCCTCCAGGCCCCGCCCACCCCGGCTCCAGGCACTGCCCACCACGCGTATGTCCGCAATTCAGTTCCCGCAGGTACAGCTCAGCTGATGTCCGGGGTTGTCCTGGGAGACATGTTCCCCGAGGCTGAAGTCATCCATTGGAGGAACCAGGACACCTAAGGCAGAAGTGTGACATGGTTCTTCTTTAGGACATTTGTGTCCAATCTTTTATGGCATGTGTAGCAACATGCACGTGATCAAAGCATCAGAGCACCTTTTCACTCTTTGCAAAGTATGTACATAAGCCTCACCCCGTCCTTCAACAAATCTGAGCCTTTTCCGTTAACAGCCCTGTCCTCTGACCACCCAGCATCCTTAGCTCTTCCCTCTCCCCAGCCCCTGTCCAAGCTCCAGCCCACCCTTGGGCCTGGTCCATACACACGCCCACCACCCTGACCACTAGGGTGGGATGAAGTGAGTCAGGGACTCTAGATGAGGATCAGGGACGGGGTTGCACACTTCATCCCAAAGCTTTTCATTGCCATGAGCAAGAACATCTTGTTACAGGGACGAACATCTTGTTACAGTGACACAGTTTTTATCTAATCTGACAGAAATATTGAGAGGCTAAACCTAGCAGGGCAGAAAACGAGAAAGATACCAAACCTAGATTGTGGAGGAAAGCATTTCTCAGAAGCCAGTACAACTCTAATCCTTCGGGTGCGAGGTCAGGAAGCAAGCGACAGAACCAAGCATTGCTGCATCTTGTGAAACTCGGGTCACGCCCTGATCAGAGCCAAGCTGGCTCCTCTGCCTGACCGCAGTGCCCTGGAGACAGGGACCGATTTCCAGATATTCCTGCCTCATCCGAGAGAGTTTTAAACGTGAGATGGCTGGCAGCGCCACCTGGTGGCCCCTTGATGATGTGCCAGCCTCTGGAGCCTGGAGATCTCCAAACGGTTCAGAAAAGTCAAAGCTTTACTCTGCCTTTAATTCTTTCTCCCGCTTACTCGTTGTTGTTTAATTGTCAAGAGTTTTCTGGTCCCAGTAAATATCATGATGAGGAAAAACTCCACCAAACCTCAGTTCAATATGAAATAAAGCAGGTTGCTCCTTTTTCCGTTGCTGGGGTGCACTGCATATCAAATCAGCCAGAACCAGTGCTGATATGTGCCAGCCCACATGGACGGCAGTGCTGTGTGTGGTCACCCCATCTTTCCTCCCTCCAGTGACTGCGCAAAGGCAAGGGAATGAGGACTGGGAACGAGAGTCTTACCTGGAAGCCACCTAGGGGCTACAGCACAGCCTCACCCTTCAAGTGTGACCCCCGAGGGCTGTCCTCAGCCCAACATGATGTGCCCAGATTGTTCCAAAGACTTCTCCTAGCCTTTTCCAGTTGTCTTTTCAGTTGTTATCGTTCAGCTGCTAAGTTGCGTTCAACTCTTTGCTACCCCGTGGATGGCAGCATGCCAGGCTTCCCTATCTTTCACTGTCTCCCAGAGTTCGCTCAGACTCATGTCCACTGAGCCAGTGACGCCATCCAACCATCTCATCCTCTGCTGCCCCCTTCTCCTCTTGCCCTCAATCTTTCCCAGCATCAGGGTCTTTTCCAATGAGATGGTTCTTTGCATCAGGTGGCCAAAGTCTTTCCAGTACATCAGAGAAAAAATTCCCTTATAATTAATGCTCATTTCAGTGTTATTTTTTTAATATATATATTTTTTAAAATTTTAGATTTTTTGACCACTCCCAGTGGCATGTGGAATCTTGGTTCCCCGACCAGGGATCTAACCCATGCCCCCTGCATTGGCAGCATGGAGTCTTAACCACTAGACTACCAGGGAAGTCCCATCTCTGTGTTTAAACACCATAAGGAGAAAATATTCCAGCTCTCCACAAAACTCTTACTGAGAACATGAGAGAAAGTGTGGGTAACTAAGCAACAATGCCTCTGAGGACAACTGCCTTAGGTATGATAAGTGATTCCATGAGGGTGTGGTCTTTCTGCTCAGATCAGTACAGATAGTGACTATTTCCAGATAAAAATACTGATGAAGCCCCTGCCACGATCATCCTGATCATGCCAGAGAAATCAAAGCAGAGAAGAGGGACACTGAATGCTATGTAGAGTGAGTGAGAGAGAACTCTGAAATATTATAAGCAAGGCAGGCCGTTATGGTATTGTAAACACTGGGCAGAATACTCTTTTGGGGGAAAGATAGTAATTCATGTTTTACTTGGTGCTGTTTGGTTGTTTATCTTGGATTTCATGCAAGTAGCCTTTGTCATTCTTTGCCTCAGGGATTTTTTTTTTTTTTGCAGAGTGGGATGCAGAAGTGACTCAGCTTATTCTCCTGTCTCCACAATGGCTCCCTGTTGAGGAAATACTAGGTGTCCCAGAGGCAGTGGAGAGAGGGTTGCTGCAAGGACAGAATGCCACGCAGGGTCCAAGGGGAGACTTGTGAATCCGTGAGACTTGGGGATGGCTCTGCAGGGGGCCATGAGACCTCAAGGGGACATTAGGGTTGGAGGGCTAGACAAATGGCCCAAAGCCCCCATCCTCACCTAAGACTTTGGTGCTCCAAGCTGAACCTGAACAGGCCTGAGGGACTGGGACAGTCGGTGGTCTCCACATCAGCCAACGTGGATCCGTGATTCATGATCAGAGGGGCCTCCCCTTTCCTCTAGCTTCCGTGGTGGCTCAGTCGGTAAATAATCTGCTTGCAATGCAGAAGACCGCCTGCAATTCAGGAGACCTGGGTTCAATCCCTGAGTCCGGAACATCCCCCAGAGAAGGAAATGGCAGCTCACTCCAGTATGCTTGCCTGGGAAATCCCATGGACAGAGGAGCCTTGTGAGCTACAGTCCATGAGGTTGCAAGAGTTGGACATAACTTAGCAGCAAAACCAACCTTTTTCTTTATCTCTGTAAATGATCCCAGGGTGGAAAGATGCCCACAGTAACACCCAAGACAGAATTTCTTGTCCACCCAGCAGAGTGAGGCTACAGGAACAGAACATAAAGACGATCCTCTCTGCCCACTTAGGATGACAGATTCAGATTCACACCACTCCAGACACTGGTAGGCGCTCTGGTAGGCAGAGTCTTGGCAGAAACCAGCCACTAGAATAAGTGGGACCCAGGAGGAAACATGAAGTGGAGACAGAAGACAAAGATTCAGAAGTAACGAATTAAAATCCAAGCATTTAAAGCTGGGAGCCACACAGGGTCCCTGTGATGGACCTAGACAGGCTTGGTGTTTGCCCACGTTAGTGAAGGGTGACCCCCAGATCCTTAATGAGGGTCCTGGGAGTATAAAGAAGAGCCTGTGACTCTCAGCTACAGCTCTAGTGCACTCTCCCCCTTGTCTTCTGAGATCTCAGTAAAATTGGCCTGAGCTGCTTCTCCCATGAGCTGGGGGAGATGTGGGAGAATTTCCAGGGAGGTATAGTCAGGGCTCCTGCCTCTCAAGAAGCCTGATGGGGCTCTGAGAAGTCAGTATTTCTCCCTTTCCAGACAGGCCAGAGAGAGCAAGTTTCATCCTCTCACATACAAACTGTGTTACTCCATCCCCCTTTAGACTTCAGTTGTGTTCTCAAAAAGCAATTACTCAGTTGTCAAAACTAAATTCTTAAGATCAATGCATTTTATTGGATGTTAAATAGCCCTCGACCTAAAAGAAAGAAAAATCAATACTTGCTATGAGTGTCCCTGAAATCTGGAAGCATATGCCTGGAGAATCCTATGGCCAGAGGAGCCTGGTGGGCTAGAGTCCATTGTTCGCAAAAAGACACAACTGAAGCAACTTCACACAGCATGATATATGTATGTACATCATGATATATATGTATATTTATATCATGCATATATCAATTATGTATATACATATATACATATACATAAATAAGTTTATATATTTTGTATGTATTTTGATATATATATCAAAGACATCTTCAAACTGTAAAATGTAATATACTACTGGCTATACTTCCGGACTTAGGACTCCCCAGGGTTGGGTTAGGTTAATGAAGACTGAACATACCCTGCATTCCTCTCACCCTAGAGTGTGGCCTCCACTGTTCTCCACACTAGAACTATGTGGGCAGGACATGCCCAGGTGAGCAGCCCTGATACAGCGCTGGCCCAGCGCTGAGCATAGAGGTGGAGCACCCAAGGGGCAAAATATCCATTACGGGCTTGTTAAACTTCATTGGTAGACTTCCCTGATGGTCCAGTGGCTAAGACTCCATGCTCCCAATACAGGGGGCCTGGGTTCGACCCCTGGTCAGGAAACGAGATCCCACATGCTGCAACTAAGAGTTTACGTGCCACAGCTAAAAATCCCTCGTACCGCAGCTAACAATCCCTGCACTGCGACTGAGATCCAGCACAACCAGACACATGCATACTTACATGCTGTGTTGGGAGAGAAAAGATCTAAGCTCTATACCCATCTACTTGCTCCCTTGAGCAACTTTCTTTCTCCTTGGCATTAAATATTCAGCTGGACAAAGTGACAGCTTATCTTTTATGACTAATTCTTTATTTTCTCTATCCCAAAGAACTCAGGGTGATCGTCCTTATATAAGTGAGGCACCCTGTAAGTACCTATTCTTTAAGATGTTCCTATTCCAAGTTTCCAAATGGGAAACCAAGGCTTAGAGTGGTTGAGGCCATATACCACATTGAAAACAAAATATCTTACAATCTCTGTACCACTGAAGGGAGTGCATGCTGGATTTCCATGTTGCTAAGGGTAGAAGCACAGATGCCCTTTTAGAAGCACTTTGGCCTGATGGAAAGGGCAGAACAGATAGAGCTTACACCTTTGTAGGTGGAAGGCTCTGGAGAAGACCATCTTGGGAAAGCCACCTGCCCATGCCTAACGAGGGTAGGAACTCTCCCCACAAGCCCACGCCACTAGTCAAAAACAGAGCACAGCCTGAGGAGCGGCCACCGGCCAGCGCTACACTGGGTTGAACTTCGCCGACTCAGCCTAAATAAGGCCATACAGAGCGGGGTGTTTTCAAAAGATTTTAAAACAGCAAACTCACTGAATGCAACACCAGCAAATTGTGTTTGAAGTGGACCGGCGCACCCTGTCTGATTCTAAATGTCATGAGTGCCATCTGCTGCCCAGATTGTGAAACGTCTTGTCTCTTCCTTCATCTTCAGCAATAAAGTTTAAACGCAGTGGATCCCAAACTGCATAAGTATGCTGGGGATCTGACCATCTCTCCAAGACGTGTGAACTCTTTATGTTTTAACTTCCATGATAGCCTTAAAAAGTTAATACATACATGTGCCAGATCGTCAGCCTGAAAAAGGTAAAACATCAAACCAAATTCCAGGCCTTTGTTTTACATTTGTTAGGTAGGATATTGCTGGGAGATTGTGTCCACTGCTGCTGTTTTAATTCTTGCCTCTTAGTGAAGTAGATCAGACATGGACTGACTTCTTAAGGAAGCATTTTTACTAAGAAGGAAAAGCCAAAGGACCCAGCTGTGAGCTCCATAGCAATTGTAGAAAAGTCCTGTTGGAATTACATCATTGTAGGGCTCTGGTTTTTCCAGTGGTCATGTATGGATGCGAGAGTTGGACTGTGAACAAAGCTGAGTGCCAAAGAATTGATGCTTTTGAACTGTGGTGTTGAAGACTCTTGAGAGTCCCATGGACTGCAAGGAGATCCAGCCAGTCCATTCTAAAGGAGATCAGCCCTGGGTGTTCTTTGGAAGGAATGGTGCTAAAGCTGAAACTCCAGTACTTTGACCACCTCATGTGAAGAGTTGACTCATTAGAAAAGACTCTGATGCTGGGAGAGATTGTGGGCAGGAGGAAAAGAGGACGACAGAGGATGAGATGGCTGGATGGCATCACCGACACGATGGACGTGAGTTTGAGTGAACTCCGGGAGTTGATGATGGACAGGGAGGCCTGGTGTGCTGCGATTCATGGGGTCCCAAAGAGTTGGACATGACTGAGCGACTGAACTGAATTGAGGGCTCACAGTGGTCTTTTTGGGGTTGTCTGTTTAGCTATGCCACGCAGCATGGGCAACTTCCCTGACCCTGGATCAAACCAGTGCCCCCCACATTGTAAGCACAGGGTCTTAACCACTGGGTCATCAGCAAAGTCCCAGGGCTTACAGTGGTCTGAGCATATGTGACCCAAAAGAATCTGAGACAGAACAGCAAGGAGTATATGCGCAGTGCAAAGACAATTTTGTGGAAGCATCGTCCATCCCACTGAGTTGTTAGAGGTTATTGATGTAGCTTTATTTGGTTAACTTGTAATTTTGCTTTTACTTTTATGGTTGCTTAGGACTTACAAGAATAGGAAATGTGTACCTAGTATTGTTTGAAATATTTAAGTTTCATTATATACAACGATTTACTTCATCTAACTGGTCCCCGTTTCTATCCCTCACCTCAGTACACACACATATACAGTATTACTTGTTGAATGAATTATGTCAACACAGAGGGTTGGCTGGACTTTTTTTCTCTAAAAAGGATCCATATATTACTCAATATTTGTCAGGTATTGGCTGCACTAGAGCTATGCTGTGTAACAAACAACGCCCAAATTCTAATGGCTCACAATAACTCTCTGGTTTTTTTTTTTGTCCACCAGTCTGCAGGTCAGCTTCCAGTCTGTTCCTGGTGTCATTCATCTTTGAACAAGCTCACGCTCTTTATTTGTGGCAGGTGGCAGAAGCACAGGAAGCCCAGAAGCAGGTAAGCCTGTTTACAGCCTCTGCTCACATCATCTTTGCTCACATCCTGTTGGCCAGGGAAAGTCACATGGCCAACATCAACCAGACAAGGATGTAAGTTTCTCCCTCGGAAGTTGAGAGAAGCCAGGATAAGGGCCAGGAAGGAAGGTAGGGTTGTGGACAAATCCTGTAACCTATCACAGACTCACATTTTAGACATATTGCCTTTAGGAAAGGAATCATTCATATGCCCATTTCTCCCTTTAAAAAGTACAGAATCTCCCATCCACGGGGTAACTAAATCGATGCATTAATTCTCTCCTCCCATTTCTTTTTTTTTTTTAATTTGGCTGTGCCAGCTCTTAGTTGTGGCATGTAAGATCCTTAGTTGTGACGTGTCAACTCTTAGTTGCAGCTTGCGGCCGCAGGCTTTAGTTTCCTGACAAGAGATCAAAACTGAATTGAGAGTGCAGAATACTCCCCTGTATTGGGAGTGCAGAATCTTAGCCACCGGACTACCAGGGAAGTCCCTCTTCTTCCATTTCTAAAGTCTCTATCAAAGTAACTAATTGAGCTTAGTGTCAAAAATTCTAAATTGCAACAGAAAATCAGAAGAGAAGCAAACACAGGCCTAAAACTTAAAAACTGGAAAATTACAGACAAAGGGAACCCTGGAACCAGTGCTGGCCTTTCCACTGTCTGCTAAATGGGCCTTTAAGAAAAACCCAACTATAAATGAAGTGATGGGATCCCAGGAAACCCACTGCCAGCACCCGATGGAATAGGGTTCTTGGCTGGGTGACCTCACTGTCCACAGAGCTCACCCTTGCTCTGAGCCTGTGGGAAGCAAGCTCAGATACACGGGCCTTGCTGAGAAAGGCTCCCACGTGGCCAGCTGGGCTGATCAGTGAGCAGAGCCAGACCCTGCAGCTTTGGTTAGCTGACGTGGGCATGGCAGGGAAACGCCCGACACACAGGAGGCACTCCCGAGGCAGGGGTCTCCCTCCATGGAGAGGGACCTGCTGCAGGGTCCAGTCCCTCTGTAGGGATGAGCAGTCAGAATAATGACGAGATGTACAGAACGACTCCACAGTTTAAAAGCAGCAGCCCACAGTGATCTAAACAGGGTGATTCTGACACGTGGGTTAATACATGAATGAACTAGAATACAGGTGGTCCCTGGCTTCCAGCGGTTCATGGCTTCTTGACTCCATGGTGTGGCACGGAGAAGTGCATTGAGTTAGAAAGTTGGTTTTTTACTTCAGATTTTGAATTTTCTGGGCTGCTGCTGCTAAGTCGCTTCATTCATGTCCGACTCTGTGCGACCCCGTAGACAGCAGCCCAACAGGCTCCCCTGTCCCTGGGATTCTCCAGGCAAGAAGTACACGGGCCTTGCTGAGAAAGGCTCCCATGTGGCCAGCTGGGCTGATCAGTGAGCAGAGCCAGACCCTGCAGCTTTGGTCAGCCGACGTGGGCATGGCAGGGAAACGCCCGACACACAGGAGGCACTCCCGAGGCAGGGGTCTCCCTCCATGAAGAGGGACCTGCTGCAGGGTCCAGTCCCTCTGTAGGGATGAGCATTCAGAATAATGACGAGATGTACAGAACGACTCCACAGTTTAAAAGCAGCAGCCCACAGTGATCTAAACAGGGTGATTCTGACACGTGGGTTAATACATGAATGAACTAGAATACAGGTGGTCCCTGGCTTCCAGCGGTTCATGGCTTCTTGACTCCATGGTGTGGCACGGAGAAGTGCATTGAGTTAGAAAGTTGGTTTTTTACTTCAGATTTTGAATTTTCTGGGCTGCTGCTGCTAAGTCGCTTCATTCATGTCCGACTCTGTGCGACCCCGTAGACAGCAGCCCAACAGGCTCCCCTGTCCCTGGGATTCTCCAGGCAAGAACACTGGAGTGGGTTGCCATTTCCCTCTCCAATGCATGAAAGTGAAAAGTGAAAGTAAAGTCGCTCAGTAGTGTCCAACCCTCAGCGACCCCATGGACTGCAGCTTTCCAGTGGGATTTTCCAGGCTCTGTGCTAGTCCTCTATAATAGGTCCTCTCTCATGATGCTGGGCAGAGGTAGCTCCCAGTCAGCCATGTGATGAGGGTAAACAAAAGATAACACCTACAAGCATTCCATTCCATGTTTCACTTTCAGTACAGGGCTCCATAAATTACGTGAGATATTCAACACTTTATTATGAGTATTTATTGACTTATTTGGCTCTGCGAGGTCTTCGTTGCAGCATGCAGAATCTTTAGTTGTGGCATGCAAATGCTTAGCTGTGGTATATGGGATCTAGTTCCCTGAGCAGGGATTAAACCCAGGCCCCCTGCATTGGAAGTACAGGATCTTAACCCCTGGACCACCAGGGAAGTCCCCACAGTTGTTATAAAATGGGCTGTGTATTAGATGATTTTGCCCAGCTGTAGGCTAATACAAGTATTCTGAGCACACTTAAGTTAGGTTTGATTAAGCTATGATATTCGGTAAAGGTGTATTAAATGCATTTTTGACTTAAGATATTTTCAACTTATAATGGTTTTATTGGGATACAACCCCATCATAAGCTGAGGAAGATCTATATAGTCTAGATATAGACTTAGAGCATAAGGAAAGTTAGCATGTGACAAAAAAGGTATTCTTTAAAATGAAACAAAAAAATGGATAAATCAAAATGTGTGTCAGGATAGCTGATTAATCATCTTTGGGAGAAATAAATCTGAGTTTCCTACCTGAATCCTTGCACCAAAATTAATTCTAGATAGATGAGATAATTATTGTTTAAAAGTTTAATAAAGATACAGGCCTGCTAAGTCACCTCAGTCATGTCTGACTCTTTGTGACCCTATGGACTGTAGCCCACCAAGCTCCATGGGATTCTGTAGGCAAGAATATTGGAGTGGGTTGTCATGCCTTCCTCCAAGGGATCTTCCTGACCCAGGGATCGAACCCACATCTCTTATGCCTCCTGCATTGGCAGGCAGGTTCTTTACCTCTGGCACCACCTGAGAAGCCCATACACGTACACATAGAAAAATATTTTTTAATATTTAGTCATAGTGTGGGAAAGGTCTCTCTTAGCCCTACATTAGCCTCAGAACCCAGAACAGAGGAGACCAGGGAGTCAGACCATCAGAAGAGGATCATTTTTCTCTCCAAAGGCAAACTTCTCAGAAGTTCCACGGAGCAGTGGATAGAAAGGAGGAATCAGCATTTAGAGGGGCACCAGAGATACCCTGGGCTTCCCAGGCGGCTCAGCAATAAGGAATCCACCTGCCAATGCAGAAAACACAAGAGACACGGGTCCTGGTTGGGGAGATCCCCAGGAGGAGGAAATGGCACTCCATCCTCTCCAATATTCTTGCCTGGAAAATTCCAGGGACAGAGGAGCGTGGTGGGTTACAATCCATGGGGTCATAGAGAGTTGGCCATGACTGAGCACACACACAGATACCTAGTATTTCCTTCCCAGCCCATCTCCTCCTCCTAGAGAAACCCAGTGTACTCCAAAAGGGGCTGCCCTGTACCCTGTGGTCTCCCATCAGACCCATGCTGACTGATCAGAGGGTATTCTCAGGAGCTTATAAATGGACCCAGAGACAGTGGCCCTGCTGGCTCTGAGGAGAGAAGCTTCAGGGTAATGGGGACCTAAGAGCTAGCGTGGGTACCTTGACATCCACGGATGCTACAGAGGCAGGCCCAAGAAGCTGGGGTGAATCAAGGTGTGTGCAGGAGCAGGTGGGGGTGCCCACCAGTTCAAGGCCACTGGGCCTCAAAGAGACAGCAAGGCTGGAGTGCAGTGACTCCTGTTCTCAGGAAAACCTTTTCTACGAGCAATACACCCCCCTCTACCTGCTCGTCTTCCTCGCAACTTCACGACGTCGGGAAGATGCAGCTTATACAGACGTGCACACTAAGAAGAGTGCCTTAGAAAGGAAGGGACAGATAGAGGCCAGTGTGCAGAAGGAGATGTCCCCGCAGGCTCTGACCTGTGCAGGAGTGACTGGAAGGAGCAACGGAAACACAGCCTGGGACCATAAAGCGCGCAAAACCAGCGCACAGTGCCTCCGAGCCCACGGCAGGGATGCTGCGGGGAAAACTTGGCAAAAGGAAACACTCAGGAGCGGCAGCCAGAGGACGAAAGGTCCTGTGGTGCTCCTCTTATTTTCAAGGGAGTTCGCGACGTGGAGAAAACGGTGATGTTCAACCCTTGAGCGATATCTATGAGGGCTGAAAACGCCAAGCCTGGTGGCTTGAAAGCAGCTGCCTCGGAGTCACAGAGGCCAGGCCCCTCCAATTCCAGGCAGGGGAACAGCTCTTGAGACTTTTCAAGACGATCTCCTTGGTGCTGATTTTCACCCCTGAGGGCAAGCGTGAATAAAGGAGCATGATGAAAGGACTCACCCTNGGCTTGAAAGCAGCTGCCTCGGAGTCACAGAGGCCAGGCCCCTCCAATTCCAGGCAGGGGAACAGCTCTTGAGACTTTTCAAGACGATCTCCTTGGTGCTGATTTTCACCCCTGAGGGCAAGCGTGAATAAAGGAGCATGATGAAAGGACTCACCCTCAGATCTGAAGGCTCAGCTCCCCACCTTAGTGAGAGTGCCATGTTGATGCCGTTGGGCAAAAGTGGGGCCTTTTACAAAAATAGAATCAAGCTGCACCGGTGGCATTTTGGGAAACAAAGACTCTTCAGGGAAAAAGAGATTTGGGTTTTGTTTTTTAATGAGTGCAACAGTACAGAGCATCCCAGGGCCACAAGTAGAAAGTCAACAGTTGAGCCTCAAAGAAATGAGGAAAAGGAAACTAAGAGGCGTCCAGCAGGTCAGAGCCACTGTCACCCCTGCTGGGATGTTTCTAGCATCCCAGAAACATCGACCGGTCAGGAATGTGAGCTGAAGGTAATTTTAGTTGCTGCTGACAACTGAGGTGGGTGGGGAAGTGGGCATCTCCCTTTCTGTACGTCTATCCAGGAGCCCGCAGCTCCATCTCATCCTCTCTTCTCCTTGATATTAGGGCTGGAAAGGGTCTTTGAGACACAGCCCAGCCCTCTGCTCTTGTGTGGCCCGATAGTGTCCTGAGATATTAATTTATGATACATCCTCCCCACACGTCCCCTCCCTCTTTTCTTCCGTTCAAGATGGTTTCAGGGTCCATGGCAAGACAAAAAGAGATGCAGGCCACAGGATCTTCTGCTTTTGTTTCTAAAATCTGTGCCCAGGATTAGGGTGAGGTCAGGTGAAGCAGTGTCCCTGGTCCCAAAATTTAAGGAACCACCCAAACACTTAATAATCAAGATAAAGTAATGTTCTACTGCAATAGTTTTTAAAAATCAAATGAAAACCTTCATAAAAGCCACAGTTTTTAACTTCGTAGTCTTATATTTAATGGCTGAAGAGGATACCTCATTCCCCTCATCCTAACCCTAGCCCCACCTGAGGAAGAATTTGGAGGGTGTAGGGAGGGAAAAAGGAGTTTTCAGAAAGAGAAGGAGGAAGGAAGCATCTCCCTCAAACCAGACAAAGAGATTCTTCCCAGTTGAGGAAACAGGACCCTCTTGGCCCTGGGAGCCCCGGGCCTCCACCTGGAGACCTGGTGAGAGGTGGGTGCTGTTGTCAGGCATGTCCAGCTCTGCGACCCCATGGAAAGCAGCACGCCAGGCCTCCCTGTCCTCCACTACCTCCTGGAGTTTGTTCAAACTCATGTCCACGGAGTCGGTGATGCCATCCAACCATCTCATCTTCTGTGGGCCCCTTCTCCTGCCCTCAGTCTTTCCCAGCATCAGTGAGAGGTTGGGCCCCAAAGAAGAATAATTAGTTCACCACAGAGGTAAGAATATGGACATCTGTACAAAGGATTTCCAGGCCCAAGAGTGGCGAGGGGGCACCATAGAAGTGGGCTGGGATGGTGGATGTGTCCACAGTGACCCCAGGCACCTGGTCACTAAAGGATGCTCACTCCCTAGGACTTGACGTCACAAGACCCCAGAACGGTGGTCCAGTGTGAAGAGGATGTCTGAGATCACTGCCCACCAGCCAGCAGAGTGGAGGTAAACACATTCAAAACACATTTAAACTGACAGCAAATAAAAAGTTGTACAACTGGCTTAGGACGAATTGTATTAATACCTGCCAAATCCAGATTGGGAATCCAAAGTCCAAAGCTTGATTAAGCAGCCTTTACATCCAGATTGGAGTTTTTTGTTTTTTGTTTTTGTTAGAAAAAAGACCAGGTGAATCTATATTTGATGGAGAAGCATCAATTTCAGCATGTCAATTTAAAATGACAGCCCTAGTTTTAGGAAGAATGTTTATTAAAATCATATTTTCTGTTTCCCATTACCTCCCTGATGCTCCTGCATAAATCTTTTCTCTCTGTCAAATGCCTGGCAGCGTTTGGGGACGGCTGATGAGAAATCAGAGCAATCTGAGAGCCATCTGCCTTGCCACCCCCCCACCCCCACCATCACTTCCCNGAGGAGCGGCCACCGGCCAGCGCTACACTGGGTTGAACTTCGCCGACTCAGCCTAAATAAGGCCATACAGAGGGGGGTGTTTTCAAAAGATTTTAAAACAGCAAACTCACTGAATGCAACACCAGCAAATTGTGTTTGAAGTGGACCGGCGCACCCTGTCTGATTCTAAATGTCGTGAGTGCCATCTGCTGCCCAGATTGTGAAACGTCTTGTCTCTTCCTTCATCTTCAGCAATAAAGTTTAAACGCAGTGGATCCCAAACTGCATAAGTATGCTGGGGATCTGACCATCTCTCCAAGACGTGTGAACTCTTTGTGTTTTAACTTCCATGATAGCCTTAAAAAGTTAATACATACATGTGCCAGATCGTCAGCCTGAAAAAGGTAAAACATCAAACCAAATTCCAGGCCTTTGTTTTACATTTGTTAGGTAGGATATTGCTGGGAGATTGTGTCCACTGCTGCTGTTTTAATTCTTGCCTCTTAGTGAAGTAGATCAGACATGGACTGACTTCTTAAGGAAGCATTTTTAATAAGAAGGAAAAGCCAAAGGACCCAGCTGTGAGCTCCATAGCAATTGTAGAAAAGTCCTGTTGGAATTACATCATTGTAGGGCTCTGGTTTTTCCAGTGGTCATGTATGGATGCGAGAGTTGGACTGTGAACAAAGCTGAGTGCCAAAGAATTGATGCTTTTGAACTGTGGTGTTGAAGACTCTTGAGAGTCCCATGGACTGCAAGGAGATCCAGCCAGTCCATTCTAAAGGAGATCAGCCCTGGGTGTTCTTTGGAAGGAATGGTGCTAAAGCTGAAACTCCAGTACTTTGACCACCTCATGTGAAGAGTTGACTCATTAGAAAAGACTCTGATGCTGGGAGAGATTGTGGGCAGGAGGAAAAGGGGACGACAGAGGATGAGATGGCTGGATGGCATCACCGACTCGATGGACGTGAGTTTGAGTGAACTCTAGGAGATGGTGATGGATAGGGAGGCCTGGTGTGCTGCGATTCATGGGGTCCCAAAGAGTTGGACATGACTGAGCGACTGAACTGAATTGAGGGCTCACAGTGGTCTTTTTGGGGTTGTCTGTTTAGCTATGCCACGCAGCATGGGCAACTTCCCTGACCCTGGATCAAACCAGTGCCCCCCACATTGTAAGCACAGGGTCTTAACCACTGGGTCATCAGCAAAGTCCCAGGGCTTACAGTGGTCTGAGCATATGTGACCCAAAAGAATCTGAGACAGAACAGCAAGGAGTATATGCGCAGTGCAAAGACAATTTTGTGGAAGCATCGTCCATCCCACTGAGTTGTTAGAGGTTATTGATGTAGCTTTATTTGGTTAACTTGTAATTTTGCTTTTACTTTTATGGTTGCTTAGGACTTACAAGAATAGGAAATGTGTACCTAGTATTGTTTGAAATATTTAAGTTTCATTATATACAACGATTTACTTCATCTAACTGGTCCCCGTTTCTATCCCTCACCTCAGTACACACACATATACAGTATTACTTGTTGAATGAATTATGTCAACACAGAGGGTTGGCTGGACTTTTTTTCTCTAAAAAGGATCCATATATTACTCAATATTTGTCAGGTATTGGCTGCACTAGAGCTATGCTGTGTAACAAACAACGCCCAAATTCTAATGGCTCACAATAACTCTCTGTTTTTTTTCTGTCCACCAGTCTGCAGGTCAGCTTCCAGTCTGTTCCTGGTGTCATTCATCTTTGAACAAGCTCACGCTCTTATTTGTGGCAGGTGGCAGAAGCACAGGAAGCCCAGAAGCAGGTAAGCCTGTTTACAGCCTCTGCTCACATCATCTTTGCTCACATCCTGTTGGCCAGGGAAAGTCACATGGCCAACATCAACCAGACAAGGATGTAAGTTTCTCCCTCGGAAGTTGAGAGAAGCCAGGATAAGGGCCAGGAAGGAAGGTAGGGTTGTGGACAAATCCTATAACCTATCACAGACTCACATTTTAGACATATTGCCTTTAGGAAAGGAATCATTCATATGCCCATTTCTCCCTTTAAAAAGTACAGAATCTCCCATCCACGGGGTAACTAAATCGATGCATTAATTCTCTCCTCCCATTTCTTTTTTTTTTTTAATTTGGCTGTGCCAGCTCTTAGTTGTGGCATGTAAGATCCTTAGTTGTGACGTGTCAACTCTTAGTTGCAGCTTGCGGCCGCAGGCTTTAGTTTCCTGACAAGAGATCAAAACTGAATTGAGAGTGCAGAATACTCCCCTGTATTGGGAGTGCAGAATCTTAGCCACCGGACTACCAGGGAAGTCCCTCTTCTTCCATTTCTAAAGTCTCTATCAAAGTAACTAATTGAGCTTAGTGTCAAAAATTCTAAATTGCAACAGAAAATCAGAAGAGAAGCAAACACAGGCCTAAAACTTAAAAACTGGAAAATTACAGACAAAGGGAACCCTGGAACCAGTGCTGGCCTTTCCACTGTCTGCTAAATGGGCCTTTAAGAAAAACCCAACTATAAATGAAGTGATGGGATCCCAGGAAACCCACTGCCAGCACCCGATGGAATAGGGTTCTTGGCTGGGTGACCTCACTGTCCACAGAGCTCACCCTTGCTCTGAGCCTGTGGGAAGCAAGCTCAGATACACGGGCCTTGCTGAGAAAGGCTCCCACGTGGCCAGCTGGGCTGATCAGTGAGCAGAGCCAGACCCTGCAGCTTTGGTTAGCTGACGTGGGCATGGCAGGGAAACGCCCGACACACAGGAGGCACTCCCGAGGCAGGGGTCTCCCTCCATGGAGAGGGACCTGCTGCAGGGTCCAGTCCCTCTGTAGGGATGAGCAGTCAGAATAATGACGAGATGTACAGAACGACTCCACAGTTTAAAAGCAGCAGCCCACAGTGATCTAAACAGGGTGATTCTGACACGTGGGTTAATACATGAATGAACTAGAATACAGGTGGTCCCTGGCTTCCAGCGGTTCATGGCTTCTTGACTCCATGGTGTGGCACGGAGAAGTGCATTGAGTTAGAAAGTTGGTTTTTTACTTCAGATTTTGAATTTTCTGGGCTGCTGCTGCTAAGTCGCTTCATTCATATCCGACTCTGTGCGACCCCGTAGACAGCAGCCCAACAGGCTCCCCTGTCCCTGGGATTCTCCAGGCAAGAACACTGGAGTGGGTTGCCATTTCCCTCTCCAATGCATGAAAGTGAAAAGTGAAAGTAAAGTCGCTCAGTAGTGTCCAACCCTCAGCGACCCCATGGACTGCAGCTTTCCAGTGGGATTTTCCAGGCTCTGTGCTAGTCCTCTATAATAGGTCCTCTCTCATGATGCTGGGCAGAGGTAGCTCCCAGTCAGCCATGTGATGAGGGTAAACAAAAGATAACACCTACAAGCATTCCATTCCATGTTTCACTTTCAGTACAGGGCTCCATAAATTACGTGAGATATTCAACACTTTATTATGAGTATTTATTGACTTATTTGGCTCTGCGAGGTCTTCGTTGCAGCATGCAGAATCTTTAGTTGTGGCATGCAAATGCTTAGCTGTGGTATATGGGATCTAGTTCCCTGAGCAGGGATTAAACCCAGGCCCCCTGCATTGGAAGTACAGGATCTTAACCCCTGGACCACCAGGGAAGTCCCGACAGTTGTTATAAAATGGGCTGTGTATTAGATGATTTTGCCCAGCTGTAGGCTAATACAAGTATTCTGAGCACACTTAAGTTAGGTTTGATTAAGCTATGATATTCGGTAAAGGTGTATTAAATGCATTTTTGACTTAAGATATTTTCAACTTATAATGGTTTTATTGGGATACAACCCCATCATAAGCTGAGGAAGATCTATATAGTCTAGATATAGACTTAGAGCATAAGGAAAGTTAGCATGTGACAAAAAAGGTATTCTTTAAAATGAAACAAAAAAATGGATAAATCAAAATGTGTGTCAGGATAGCTGATTAATCATCTTTGGGAGAAATAAATCTGAGTTTCCTACCTGAATCCTTGCACCAAAATTAATTCTAGATAGATGAGATAATTATTGTTTAAAAGTTTAATAAAGATACAGGCCTGCTAAGTCACCTCAGTCATGTCTGACTCTTTGTGACCCTATGGACTGTAGCCCACCAAGCTCCATGGGATTCTGTAGGCAAGAATATTGGAGTGGGTTGTCATGCCTTCCTCCAAGGGATCTTCCTGACCCAGGGATCGAACCCACATCTCTTATGCCTCCTGCATTGGCAGGCAGGTTCTTTACCTCTGGCACCACCTGAGAAGCCCATACACGTACACATAGAAAAATATTTTTTAATATTTAGTCATAGTGTGGGAAAGGTCTCTCTTAGCCCTACATTAGCCTCAGAACCCAGAACAGAGGAGACCAGGGAGTCAGACCATCAGAAGAGGATCATTTTTCTCTCCAAAGGCAAACTTCTCAGAAGTTCCACGGAGCAGTGGATAGAAAGGAGGAATCAGCATTTAGAGGGGCACCAGAGATACCCTGGGCTTCCCAGGCGGCTCAGCAATAAGGAATCCACCTGCCAATGCAGAAAACACAAGAGACACGGGTCCTGGTTGGGGAGATCCCCAGGAGGAGGAAATGGCACTCCATCCTCTCCAATATTCTTGCCTGGAAAATTCCAGGGACAGAGGAGCGTGGTGGGTTACAATCCATGGGGTCATAGAGAGTTGGCCATGACTGAGCACACACACAGATACCTAGTATTTCCTTCCCAGCCCATCTCCTCCTCCTAGAGAAACCCAGTGTACTCCAAAAGGGGCTGCCCTGTACCCTGTGGTCTCCCATCAGACCCATGCTGACTGATCAGAGGGTATTCTCAGGAGCTTATAAATGGACCCAGAGACAGTGGCCCTGCTGGCTCTGAGGAGAGAAGCTTCAGGGTAATGGGGACCTAAGAGCTAGCGTGGGTACCTTGACATCCACGGATGCTACAGAGGCAGGCCCAAGAAGCTGGGGTGAATCAAGGTGTGTGCAGGAGCAGGTGGGGGTGCCCACCAGTTCAAGGCCACTGGGCCTCAAAGAGACAGCAAGGCTGGAGTGCAGTGACTCCTGTTCTCAGGAAAACCTTTTCTACGAGCAATACACCCCCCTCTACCTGCTCGTCTTCCTCGCAACTTCACGACGTCGGGAAGATGCAGCTTATACAGACGTGCACACTAAGAAGAGTGCCTTAGAAAGGAAGGGACAGATAGAGGCCAGTGTGCAGAAGGAGATGTCCCCGCAGGCTCTGACCTGTGCAGGAGTGACTGGAAGGAGCAACGGAAACACAGCCTGGGACCATAAAGCGCGCAAAACCAGCGCACAGTGCCTCCGAGCCCACGGCAGGGATGCTGCGGGGAAAACTTGGCAAAAGGAAACACTCAGGAGCGGCAGCCAGAGGACGAAAGGTCCTGTGGTGCTCCTCTTATTTTCAAGGGAGTTCGCGACGTGGAGAAAACGGTGATGTTCAACCCTTGAGCGATATCTATGAGGGCTGAAAACGCCAAGCCTGGCGGCTTGAAAGCAGCTGCCTCGGAGTCACAGAGGCCAGGCCCCTCCAATTCCAGGCAGGGGAACAGCTCTTGAGACTTTTCAAGACGATCTCCTTGGTGCTGATTTTCACCCCTGAGGGCAAGCGTGAATAAAGGAGCATGATGAAAGGACTCACCCTCAGATCTGAAAGCTCAGCTCCCCACCTTAGTGAGAGTGCCATGTTGATGCCGTTGGGCAAAAGTGGGGCCTTTTACAAAAATAGAATCAAGCTGCACCGGTGGCATTTTGGGAAACAAAGACTCTTCAGGGAAAAAGAGATTTGGGTTTTGTTTTTTAATGAGTGCAACAGTACAGAGCATCCCAGGGCCACAAGTAGAAAGTCAACAGTTGAGCCTCAAAGAAATGAGGAAAAGGAAACTAAGAGGCGTCCAGCAGGTCAGAGCCACTGTCACCCCTGCTGGGATGTTTCTAGCATCCCAGAAACATCGACCGGTCAGGAATGTGAGCTGAAGGTAATTTTAGTTGCTGCTGACAACTGAGGTGGGTGGGGAAGTGGGCATCTCCCTTTCTGTACGTCTATCCAGGAGCCCGCAGCTCCATCTCATCCTCTCTTCTCCTTGATATTAGGGCTGGAAAGGGTCTTTGAGACACAGCCCAGCCCTCTGCTCCTGTGTGGCCCGATAGTGTCCTGAGATATTAATTTATGATACATCCTCCCCACACGTCCCCTCCCTCTTTTCTTCCGTTCAAGATGGTTTCAGGGTCCATGGCAAGACAAAAAGAGATGCAGGCCACAGGATCTTCTGCTTTTGTTTCTAAAATCTGTGCCCAGGATTAGGGTGAGGTCAGGTGAAGCAGTGTCCCTGGTCCCAAAATTTAAGGAACCACCCAAACACTTAATAATCAAGATAAAGTAATGTTCTACTGCAATAGTTTTTAAAAATCAAATGAAAACCTTCATAAAAGCCACAGTTTTTAACTTCGTAGTCTTATATTTAATGGCTGAAGAGGATACCTCATTCCCCTCATCCTAACCCTAGCCCCACCTGAGGAAGAATTTGGAGGGTGTAGGGAGGGAAAAAGGAGTTTTCAGAAAGAGAAGGAGGAAGGAAGCATCTCCCTCAAACCAGACAAAGAGATTCTTCCCAGTTGAGGAAACAGGACCCTCTTGGCCCTGGGAGCCCCGGGCCTCCACCTGGAGACCTGGTGAGAGGTGGGTGCTGTTGTCAGGCATGTCCAGCTCTGCGACCCCATGGAAAGCAGCACGCCAGGCCTCCCTGTCCTCCACTACCTCCTGGAGTTTGTTCAAACTCATGTCCACGGAGTCGGTGATGCCATCCAACCATCTCATCTTCTGTGGGCCCCTTCTCCTGCCCTCAGTCTTTCCCAGCATCAGTGAGAGGTTGGGCCCCAAAGAAGAATAATTAGTTCACCACAGAGGTAAGAATATGGACATCTGTACAAAGGATTTCCAGGCCCAAGAGTGGCGAGGGGGCACCATAGAAGTGGGCTGGGATGGTGGATGTGTCCACAGTGACCCCAGGCACCTGGTCACTAAAGGATGCTCACTCCCTAGGACTTGACGTCACAAGACCCCAGAACGGTGGTCCAGTGTGAAGAGGATGTCTGAGATCACTGCCCACCAGCCAGCAGAGTGGAGGTAAACACATTCAAAACACATTTAAACTGACAGCAAATAAAAAGTTGTACAACTGGCTTAGGACGAATTGTATTAATACCTGCCAAATCCAGATTGGGAATCCAAAGTCCAAAGCTTGATTAAGCAGCCTTTACATCCAGATTGGAGTTTTTTGTTTTTTGTTTTTGTTAGAAAAAAGACCAGGTGAATCTATATTTGATGGAGAAGCATCAATTTCAGCATGTCAATTTAAAATGACAGCCCTAGTTTTAGGAAGAATGTTTATTAAAATCATATTTTCTGTTTCCCATTACCTCCCTGATGCTCCTGCATAAATCTTTTCTCTCTGTCAAATGCCTGGCAGCGTTTGGGGACGGCTGATGAGAAATCAGAGCAATCTGAGAGCCATCTGCCTTGCCACCCCCCCACCCCCACCATCACTTCCCACCTCCCAGCAAAGTCCTTTCGGGAAGTTGGAGCCGAGAATTTATACAGCATGCTTCCTTCTATCTGATCAGGAGAGAGCCCACGATCTCACAACTGAAATTTACTTCCAGATCATGATGAAGGTATTGGCTTTCTGTTGACATAAATTACACGGGTACTACGATAGACCGAGCAGCATTTTCTCTGTGCTGCCTGGTTTTTGTAATAGCAGCTGGATTTCTCAGTGTAATTTTTCTTAAGGTCAAATTTTCTCCTCCAAGTAGAGTCAATGATATGAAACTTGTCAGAACAAATCTAGATATATCTTTATGTTCTTGCATTATTCAATTCCCAGATTCTATCAGGAAGGTAGACAAGAAGAAAATATATCATTAGCAACAAAATAAATATCAGAGGCTACTCTGTACAGTATCTGTGTAAAACAGAAAGCATACAACCCAGGGGAAGAGAGAAATTTCCATTATTTATTCCAAATACCATTACTTGCTGGAAACCAATAGAATTTCCACTGCAATTTACTTCCAGAGTCTAAGACACCATTACCGCAAGATGCACCCTAGGTTTAGTAAGAGTTTTCAAGGGGGAAAAGGAAACTATATTAAGTATTCATCAATTGTAAAATGAATTCCATTTGGAGAAATCATAAATGCGAAAAGTAGCCATCTTAGAATGGAGAAAAACAGGTAAGGAGATGCTAGCTCATTGCAACTTAGCCATTAGTACTTGCCCCAGAGGGATGGCCATGGTAATCCCACACAGGGGATAAAGGTCAAGGTCATAAATCTTGAGATCAAGACACAGAGGGGGAGGAATGTGTTTTTCCAGGTTCCCTAGGTAAAGCGGCCTGAAGGGAGGAGCCATGCCTATAGTAATAATACGGTCAGATCCTACTACCTGTGTGATACAGGTCCTCAGTCTTCTTGTCAGGGGAAATCAGGGACTTCTTTATTCATGTAACAAATATTTGTAGTGAGTTGAAAATTTTCCAGACAGTGTTCCTGACACTGATGATACCTCAAGGAATAAGACAGAGAAGTCCCTGCCTGCCTGGAGCTTAGATTCTGGCAGTGCAAGAGGAGGAAACGGGATACTCAGAAGTACGTGTGTGTATTTAGTCACTCAGTTGTGTCCAGCTCTTTGAATCCCATGGACCATAGCCCGCCAGTCTCCTTTGTCCATGGGACTTTCCAGGCAAGAATATTGGAGTGGGTTGCCATGCCCTCCTCCAGGGGATCTTCCCAACCCAGGGACTGAACCCATGTCTCTTGCGTCTCCTGCATTGCAGGCTAATTCTTTACACTGCACCACCAGTAGGCAAACCAAATAAGCAAGGTCGGTCTACACAGTGAGAAGTACACAGAGTTNTATTGGAGTGGGTTGCCATGCCCTCCTCCAGGGGATCTTCCCAACCCAGGGACTGAACCCATGTCTCTTGCGTCTCCTGCATTGCAGGCTAATTCTTTACACTGCACCACCAGTAGGCAAACCAAATAAGCAAGGTCGGTCTACACAGTGAGAAGTACACAGAGTTTAAACAAGGATGGGGCAGCACCTCTGAGGAGGAGTGGCTGAGCTGAGACCTGGAAGAGCTGGAGGGAAGTTGTTCCAGAGAAAGGAAACAACCAGTAAAAGATCCCAAAAGATGTATCACTAATTATTAGAGAAATGCAAATCAAAACCACAATGAGGTATCACCTCACTCCAGTTAGAACGGCCAGCACCAAAAAGTCTACAAATAATGAGAGAGAGGAGTTTAAGTGAACCACCTTGGAGTCGCAGAGCCTAACTCTCTTGTTTGCTGGCTGCATAACAAGTTACTTAATCTCCCTAAACTTTACTTTTACCTACAAAATTTACCTTCTAAAGAAGTTAAGAGGATTAGATGAGCTTCTGTGTATAAAATGCTTAGAACAATGCATAAGATATTTAGGTGCTCGATAAATTTAAGATTTTTTTTCAAGTCTACAAATAATAAATGCTGAAGAGGGAATGGAGAAAAGAGAACTCTCCTACACTGCTGGGAATGTAAATTGGTGCTGCTACTGTGGACAGTAGTATGAAGGGACCTTAAAAAACTAAAACTACAGCTACCACATGATCTAGCAGTCCCACTCCTGGGCATATATTCGGAAAAGACGAAAACTCTAACTCACAAAGATACATGCACCCCAGTGTTCACAGCAGTGCTATTTACAATAGAAACAAGACATAGAAGCAACCTAAATGTCTGTTGACAGACACGTGGATAAAGATGTGGTACATACAGACAATGGAATACTAGTCATAAAAAAGAGAAGGCCTTTGCAGCAACATGGATCAACCTGAACATGATCATATTGAGAAGGCCTTTGCAGCAACATGGATCAACCTGAACATGATCATATTAAGTGAAGTAAACCAGACAGAGAAAGATGAATATACAATTTCATTTATATGTGGAAGCTAAAAAAACAATACAAATGAACTGATTTACAAAACAGAAACAGGCTCACAGATTTAGAAAACAAAGTTATGAAGAAAAGAACCTACGGTTGCCGGAAGGCAAGGGACAGTTAGGGACTTTGGGAAGGCCTGTGAACACTGCTGTGTTAAAATGGGTGACCAACCAGGACCTATCGTATCACAGGACATAGAATGCTCAGTGTTATGTGCCAGCCTGGATGGGAGGAGAGTTTGGGGGAGTGTGGACACATGTCCATGTGTGGCTGAGTCCCCTTGCTGTTCACCTGAAGCTGCCACAACACTGTTAATTGGCTATGCCTCAATACAAAATAAAAAGTTTAAAGTTTTTAAAAAACAGAAAAAAGTTACCAAAGGGGCAATGTGGAGGGGAGGGATAAATTAGGAGGTTGAGATTAGCGTATACAAGCTAATATATACAAAATAGATAATCAATAAGGACCTACTGTATAAGGAAATATAGTCAATCTTATATCAATATTCAATATCGTAATAACCTATAAGGAAAAAGTATACATATGTATGTATATACACACACACTTATATATGTGGGTGTATATAGACACACTTAAATGTGTGGGTCACTTTGCTTTATGCTTGAAACTAATACTATATTATGAATCAACTACAGTTTAATTTAAAAAAAAAAAACTTTCTTGTGGCTTCTAGGAAAGCACTCTGGTTGATCTCCTAACTCTGTTCTTCTGCTCATTTCCTGTCTTCCTGATCTGTTCATATTAATAGGCCCAGATGCTTCCGTCCTTGCTCCCTTCAATCTACTCCTAATACAGCAGCGAGAGTTACTCTTAAAATATGGGTCAGATCATGTTACTCCTTTGCCCAGGACCCTCCCATGGCGTACTATTTCACTCAGAGTCAAAGTTCTTGCGGTCCCCCGGGAGGCCCTTTGTGACCTGCCTCCCTTACCTCTCCACCCGCAGCTCACTCTGTCCTCCTTGCACACTTTCGGAATACTTCTGCCTCAGGGCCTTTGCACCATCTCTCCTATCTTCCTGGAATCCCCTGTGTCCAGATATCTCATGGGTCAGCCTCTGAACTTCTTAAGTCTTTGCTCTAATTGTCATCTTCTCAGAGAGACCTTCCCTGACCACTTCGTTTAAAACTGCAGCACGTCCTCCTGTCCTGATGCCTTTTTCTTTGTTTCTTCTTAGTTGCCTCTGTTACCTCTTAGTAGTACTTTATCCTGTGTGCGTGTGTTCAGTCGCTCAGTCGGGTCTGACTCTGCGACCGCATGCACTGGAGCCTGCCAGGCTCCTTTGTCCACGGGATTTTCCAGGCCTGAATGGTGGAGCAGGTTGCTGTTCCTACTCCAGGGGATCTTTTCAAACCAGGAATCAAACCCACGTCGCTTGTGTCTCCTGCATTGGCAGGTGTGTTCCTCACTGCTAGCCCCACCCAGGAAGCTCACACTATCGTCCACTTGTTACACTTAGGTTTCACTGTTTCTCCCTCCCAACCAGGAGGTAAATTCCCCAGAAATGGGGATCTCTGTGCTTTGTTCGTAGGTATAATCCAAACGCCTCTTAGGATGATTCTAGATGTATCTTGGAGTTCGTCCTAAGGTGTCCCCTCTACCTGGAGGGGACTGTTCCCCAGACCCTGAATGCAGAAGGTCCCTCAAAGCCTACGGCACCTGGAGAAATAAGGCTGTCTAGGGTATAACCCTGGATTTGAAGCAGAGAAGGTGGATGTGGGGCTCAGCGGCCACTCCCCAGCTCTGTGATCTTGAGCAGGTCACTTCATCTCACTAAGATCCAGTTTCTTCATCTGGAACATGAGGTTAATAATAACTGTTCCTCCTTTCATGCAGAAGAGTGGTGGGAAGTGTGGCTTTAGAGCTTAAATCCCTTATGCCTCCTCACCCAGGGAAGTGGCCTACTCAATAGCACTGGGTTATGACCCAAGGTCAATGTCCGTGTTTGCCAACTGACCTTTGGGACAAAGTAATGTTTCTGAGGGAGGACACATTGTAATTTTCTTTCTTTCTTTCTTTATTTTTGGCCACGCTGCTCAGCTGTGGGATCTTAGTTCCCCAACCAGGGATTAAACCCAGGCCCTTGGCTGTGAATGTGCAAAGTCATAACCACTGGACCACTGGGGAATCTGGTTTTTTAAAATTATTTATTTTAATTGGAAGCTAATTACTTTACAATATTGTGGTGGTTTTTGCCATACATTGACATGAATCCGCCATGGGTGTACATGTGTTCCCCATTCTGAACCCCCCTCCCACCTCCATCCCCATCCCATCGCTCTGGCTCATCCCAGTGCACCAGCCCTGAGCACCCATCTCATGCATCAAACCTGGGCTGGCGATCTATTTCACATATGGTAGTATACATGTTTCAATGCTATTCTCTCAAATCATCCCCCCCTTGCCTTCTCCCACAGAGTCCAAAAGTCTCTTCTTTATATCTGTGTCTCTTTTGCTGTCTCACATATAGGGTCATCATTACCATCTTTCTAAATTTCATATATATGCGTTCATATACTATATTGGTGTTTTTCTTTCTGTCTTACTTCATTCTGTATAATAGGCTCCAGTTTCATCCACCTCATTAGAACTGATTGAAATGTATTCTTTTTAATGGCTGAGTAATACTCCATTGTGTATATGTAGCTTTCTTATCCATTCTTCTGCTGATGGACATATAGGTTGCTTCCATGTCCTGGCTATTATAAACAGTGCTGCGATGAACATTGGGGTACACATGTCTCTTTCAGTTCTGGTTTCCTTGGTGTGTATGCCCAGCAGTGGGATTGCTGGGTCATATGGCAGTTCTATTTCCAGTTTTTTAAGGAATCTCCACACTGTTCTCCATAATGGCTGTACTAGTTTGCATTCCCACCAACAGTGTAAGAGGGTTCCCTNTGAGTAATATTCCATTGTGTATATGTACCACAGCTTTCTTATCCATTCGTCTGCTGATGGACATCTAGGTTGCTTCCATGTCCTGGCTATTATAAACAGTGCTGCGATGAACATTGGGGTACACATGTCTCTTTCAATTCTGGTTTCCTTGGTGTGTATGCCCAGCAGTGGGATTGCTGGGTCATATGGCAGTTCTATTTCCAGTTTTTTAAGGAATCTCCACACTGTTCTCCATAATGGCTGTACTAGTTTGCATTCCCACCAACAGTGTAAGAGGGTTCCCTTTTTCTCCACACCCTCTCCAGCATTTATTGCTTGTGGACTTTTTGATAGCCATTCTGACCTGCATGAGATGGTACCACATTGTGGTTTTGATTTGCATTTCTCTGATAATGAGTGATGTTGAGCATCTTTTCATGTGTTTGTTAGCCATCTGTATGTCTTCTTTGGAGAAATGTCTATTTAGGTCTTTGGCCCATTTTTTGGTTGGGTCATTTATTTTTCTGGAATTGAGCTGCAGGAGCTGCTTGTATATTTTTGAGATTAATTCTTTGTCAGTTGCTTCATTTGCTATTATTTTCTCTCATTCTGAAGGCTGCCTTTTCTCCTTGCTTATAGTTTCCTCCATTGTGCAAAAGCTTTTAAGTTTAATTAGGTCCCATTTGTTTATTTTTGCTTTTATTTCCATTACTCTGGGAGGTGGGCCATAGAGGATCCTGCTGTGATTTATGTCGGAGAGTGTTTTGCCTATGTTTACCTCTACGAGTTTTATAGTTTCTAGTCTTACGTTTAAATCTTTAATCCATCTTGAGTTTATTTTTGTGTATGGTGTTAGAAAGTGTTGTAGTTTCATTCTTTTACAGGTGTCCATAGGTGTGTGGATTTATCTCTGGGCTTTCTATTTTGTTCCATTGATCTATATTTCTGTCTTTGTGCCAGTACCATACTGTCTTGATGACCGTAGCTTTGTAGTATAATCTAAAGTTAGGCAGGTTGATTCCTCCAGTTCCATTCTTTTTTCTCAAGATTGCTTTGGCTGTTCGAGGTTTTTTGTGTTTGCATACAAATTGTCACACATTGGTTTTAAAACTCAGAGATCCTGAGAGCATCTGGCTGAGGTGGGGAAGGAGTGAGATTAAGGTGCTCCAGACAGAGTAGGCCATACTCACAAGGGTGGAGGAGAGCCATGCATGCTGTGGTCAGGGGCTGCTAATATGGGAGAGCCAGGTTTTAAGAGAGTGAACCTCTCCCAGAAGTCCTCCATGGGCCCTCTGGGGACTCCCAAGCCAGCACTTTCTCCATTACTCCATCATCTTAAAGAGCGATACGTGGAATTATTTCAATGATACAGTTACATTTTCAGATCCAGTTCCTTGGGCTCATGAGGTCCGTCACAGGCCATCAAGCTTCTGTTCAAGCAGCATGGTCTCCATCTGTTTCTAGTTACCAAGAATCTTATCAGAACAGAAAGTAATCCCAGGTTATTGTCCCAATTCTGCCAGTCACCTGGGTCCCTGTCCTTCCCCTTGGTGTCTCAAACTGTATTTCCCTTTTAACAAAATGGCACAAGTTTACACCTGTTGGACCTTTTGTTTTATGGTATCTTACTGTCTTTGTTTCAGGTTTATAAGTCTGTAATTTCAGGCTGGGCCCCAGGGGTATTTCTGAAATATAATTGTGTGTTTTGTATGTGTGTGGGTATGCAGGCATGGTCTGTGGCTTTGAATATGAAGTTTAAATGGTAATAATAAAAACTGGCATTTAATGATTCAGGTTAATGGAATAACATTTTATTGATAAAAATAATAACACTGCTCACTCTTTATTGAGTGCTTGGTTTTTGCCAGCCACTAAATTAAATTGAGGTAAGGAGTATTTAGGGCTTTCCAGATGGCACTAGTGTTAAAGAACCTGCCTGCTGATGCAGGAGACAGTCAAGAGATACAGGGTCAGTCCCTGGGTTGGGAAGATCCTCTGGAGGACAACATAGCGACCCACTTCAGTATTCTTGCCTGGAGAACCCTTTGGACAGAAGAGTCTGGCAGGCTATAGTCCATGGGGTCTCAAAGAGTCATACATGACTGAAGCGACTTAGCATGCACGCACAGGGAGAATTTAAGGGAGCAACAACCGATCACACAAAGTCAGTGATGGAACCAGGTTTCAAACACAGGCAGACTGATTCAGGAGTCCATTTTGTTCTTTTTTTTCTTTAATTTTCGGCTGCTTGGGCTTCCTCTGGTTGTGGCAAGCAGGGGCCGCTCTTTGTCGTGGTGCGCAGGCCTTTTACTGCTGTAGTTTCTCTTGTTGCGGGGCACAGGCTCAGTAGTTGAGGCACACAGGCTTAGTTGCCCTATGGCATGTGGGCTTCCCCCGGACCAGGGATCAAACCCCTATCCCCTGCATTGGCAGGCGGATTCTGATGCACTGGACCGCCAGGGAAGTGCAGTCCATTCTGCCCTTCATAAGCAGTTTTGGCATTCTGGTATTCTCCCTTCTCCACTACACTTGCTCCTCTTGGGTAATAATTCCCAGGTCTTTGCTGCCTCAGCTCACTGGGGGATGAGGCTTCCTGCAGAACCTGCTCCCTTGGCACATCCCTGGATTCCAGTGCATGCTGCCCAGTTCTCTGCTGCTTACTGATTCCAGCTCAGTGGTGTCTCCAGCCACATCGTGGGAAACTGCCCTGGGAGAAAGGCCACACTTTGCAGACAAGCAGACAAGGATTCTCCCACTCCAGCCCCTTCCCACATCTCCCTCCACCCCGATTCCTCACACTTCCTCCCTTAAAATTTCCCCTTCAGCCAGGCTGAGCTGAGTTCTTGAGAGGTGCTGCTGAGAACATGCTCCTCACTTGAAATAGGCCATTTTTTTTTGGCTCCCATTCCACATCCCCCAGGAACCTTCTTGTACAAGGCAGGGTTCTCAGACTTCCAGCAACAGAAACTGACCCTTGAGAGACCTTATTGGAATAACATGGGAAAGCTCAGAGAATGTACAGAATCTGCCATGATAAGCCCCAGAAGGAGAAGAAACTAGGACCCCTGAGGAATCTGGGTAGCAGGAGTTAATGAGTGATTCCTTCAAGGAACCTCCACTGGGATAGATTTTCCACCCTTGTGTTCCTGTGTTCAAGGTCCAGTTTCCTGCAAGAAAGAGTGTGAATGGGCTGCTTTGGGTCACTTGACCACACATATCCCTTGGCCATGGCACTTTGACTGAGATTGGCTCCAAGATTCTGTGCCATGGGTTGGGGCAGTTTCCCAAGGATAATCAGGGAGCTCCAACTAGAAGGGGGAGGAAGGGGTGCTGAGCAGATGAGATCCTAGACCACAGCCCCGCTTCCCTTCTCTCTTAGATCCACATTGCTGTCTTCACTCAGGATGGCTATCACCCATCAGTCTTGCCTAGGCTTGTTATTTAAGTTGCATGCAGTGAGATCATGCCCACAGCCATCATTGGGCCTTACACTGTGACTTTCTCTCTCCTGAGAGAGAAACTTCCTCTCTTAATCCTCTTGTTGTTTTCCTCAGAGAGGAGAATGTTTGCTTCTAGGGTAGCAAACATAATCCTCTTTAATGGTTTTGGGGTTGGGGTCACAGATTCCAGTGTACACAGAAAGAGGCCAAATGGGAAATGTCAATGGGGACAGACAGTAGGGAGTACTGGGGACTGTGGTAAACTGGAGAGCTGAGCCCCACGTGGCCCAAATGAGACTTTCAAAAAGTGCAATGGGGGCCAAACAATGTCCAATGGGTGCTCATCTGTGAGCACTCTTAAGACCAGTGAACCATCAGTGTGCGACCTCTACCAGTCATTAGGAACACGTCAGAGAGACTCTTCAACTTTTTCCCCTTCACCCTGCAGTGTGGCTTCCCTGAGACCACGTGACAGCCTTGTCTGCCTCAGGGGAGGCAGGAGAGAGGAGGAGATGCCCACTGCAAAACAGAATGTAGGTTAACATGTTCAAATATTACCCAGCAGTAGCGCCGTTTGGCTCGGGTAGGAACTTGCCTTGGGCTAGACTACATCAAATTACTATAGAGCCTGGCTCAAACAAAAGCTGCTTTTGACCATTGACAGAGGAGAGTCTGGGTCAGAAGGATCAATTTTCTGATTCAATTTTCTGATGAATCAGTGAACAATCCTGAGTGGAACTAATCAGCCTTGTGCTGTGTCACCCTTTCTTTGTAACCCATGGTTGAGTGATTTGAAATCTGACCACCCTCCTGTGATTCCCCCACCTCATCTTTTTTGCCTTCCTAATATGTAGGCAAACACACTGCATATATCTGCACACAAGCACACACACACAGAGAAGAAGAGGGTGTAGAAAAGTACATTTTAGGGATAAGAAGGCTCAGGGAGATGCTAGAGGCTTCCTGGACAGAACTGGAAACAGAGAGCTGCAAGGGGATGACGACCAGTGGAAGGAATTTAGCTCTCTGCCTCCAGGGAATCGAGGTCCCGGGGAAACAGCCCTGGGTAACAAATTAACTCCAAATTCCTGGGGGATTAATGGGTAGGGAGCATTCCTAGCAACTCTCCTAGTTACTGAAGCCAAGGGAATAGGAAGGGTAATCAATTAGTTTTTCCCTCAGGATTCCAACTGATGTTCTTCCACAAAGCATTGGGTAGCCATTGTAGGTCAGGCCCGGAATACCCATCAGACTAGTTAAGGTTATCCTGGCTTCAGGGAAGACTAATGGACTTTGACTGACTTGAACAGAAAGGAGGACCATCGGGAAGCTCCTGAAGGCTTTTATGAATTCAAAGGGAAGCCGAACACCCACAGCTCAGCAACAGGAAGACAGTGGTTGTGTTGACATTGATGGGATTGTCTCAGTTAGGCTCTCAGCTCCTTGGGGAAAGAGCATGTTATGGGCCCTGTGACTGACCTTGGGCTCCCTAGAAGCAGAGAGGTGCTGATGCAAGTGACTTATTGGGGGTACGCTCTCAGGAGAAATCTGACAGGCAGTGAGGGAAGCAGGACAGAGCAAGAGAAAGAGATGCAAGTCTAGTCTCAGGCTGATCTCACTGTGGAATCTGGAGAGTGTACAGCCCTGCAGTTACCCCATCTCAAAGCATGGAGCCTGCTTGTATACCCCCAGATCCATCAGTTATTGACCGTAGGCTGCCTTCAGGAGAGGGCGTCATTTCTCAAGCATTTTGGATCAAGGTGATCCAAGAGAAGGGGCCTCTGTGGGCTGTTAGCAGCCACCGTGCACAGCAGATAAGGGATGGGTGCCCCGCCAGGCAGGAGGACCTGAGCAGAGCACTGGCTGCATCCGTGGCACCTGGCATGGGTGAGGTGTCCACCTAAGAGCAGTAAGCCATTGAGAGGGGGGTTGAGCAGAAACTTGAGTCTGGACATGCTTTTAGGGGCTGTTTCAGGGAAAGGAAACAAAGGAGTGAGGGGCGGTCATGCCAAAGGGTGTCTAATGTGTCCACTTGAATCAGTTCTGCTGAAAATGTCCTTCTGGCCAGTGATTGATACTACTTGCCTGACCTTTCTCTGTATGCATTTGAGTTTGTGACCACAGGTCTAAACCCCTTCAGGAAGATTTTTGCTAGGTGTCTAGGTATCTACCCAGAACTGGAATCTGTAGATCACTGGGTGTGAATGCATTGAGCTTTAGCAGACATTGCCAAAGAACTTCCCAGAATGACTGTACGTTTGATACTGCTGTTAGCAATGTATAAAAGTTCTAGTTGCCCCACATCCTTGTCAGTGCTTGCTATTGTCTGTCTTTCTCATTTTAGCTCTTCAGGTGGACATGTAATATTCTTTCATAGAGAATTTAATTTGCATTTCTCTGATGACTAGTGAAGTCAAGCACCATTTCATATGTCTTTTTATTAACTGATGGGAACTCTTTATATATTATGTGTATGGTTCCTTTGTCAGATATATACCTAACAAATGGTGTATATGTGTATATGTTTATATAAACAGATAAGATAGGTATAGATATATAGATTTATAGATATACATACATAAAAACACATATACAGAGTGAGAGAAGGTATATGTGATTTATACATAAAAATATAATTATATATGACATATAATTTTGTGTTTGATATAAACATGAACATATAAATATTAAATACAATATTTAATACAAATATATGTACAACATATATGCTGCTGCTGCTGCTGAGTCACTTCAGTCGTGTCCGACTCTGTGTGACCCCATAGACGGCAGCCCACCAGGCTACCCCGTCCCTGGGATTCTCCAGGCAAGAATACTGGAGTGGGTTGCCATTTCCTTCTCCAATGCATGAAAGAGAAAAGTGAAAGTGAAGTCGCTCAGTCTGTCCGACTGTTAGCGACCCCATGGACTGCAGCCCACCAGGCTACTCCGTCCATTGGATTTTCCAGGCAAGAGTACTGGGGTGGGGTGCCATTGCCTTCCCCGACAACATATATAAATGTGCTTATATAATTATTAATTACATAAATGTATTATATATGTACACACACACCACATATATTTGGGCTTCCCTGGTAGTTCAGCAGTAAAGAATCTGCCTGCCAATGCAAGGGACGTGGGTTCGATCCCTGGGTCAGGAAGATCCCCAGGAGAAGGAAATGGCAAGCCACTCCAGTATTCTTGCCTGGGAAATGCCATGGACAGAGGAGTCTGGTGGGCTATATCCAAGGGGTTGCAAAAGAGTCAGACACAACTTAGCAACTTAACAACTTATAGGTAAAAATCATATGTATCTTCCCTCACTGTGACTTGCTTGAATTTTCATTTTCTTAGACATATTTTTAATGAATACAAACATTTAAATTTAATCTAGTTCAATTTACCAGTTTTTCCTTTATATTTAGCATTTTCTGTACCTTATTTAGAAAATCTTTGTCCGTGTCATGGTTGAACATTCTCCTATTTTTTTCCCTAAAAGCTTTATTGTTTTATCTTTTATATTTAGAAATATAATTCATCTGGAATTTATTGTTTGTGTTGAACTAGAAATTGAGGTATCTTCCACCACCCCCAAGGATAGCCACTTACTCAGTACCAATTATGGAAAAGACCATCGTTTCCCAAAAGGACTACTGTTACGCCATCTGTCATAATCTGATGGTAATGTATGTATGAGTCTATTTCTGGTCTCTTTGTTCTCTTTCATTGTTTTTTTTTTTTTTATATATATACACGTGCCAGTATCATACCATCTTAATAACGATAGCTCTATACTAAATCCTTGGGGTTTTCCCAGTACATTGTAGTCCCCCACTCCCCACACTTTTGTTGAGGTATAATTACCATATAACACTGTATTAGTTTAAGATGTACAAAATAATAATTTTATATATCTAACTTTCTAGGTTTTAAAACGGAAAGTATTGCATCTCAGAAAATCCCTCAGAACTTGGCAAACTAGAATAGTTGGCCATTCTAGTAGACAGAGATCCTCCATATTTGTTTTTCTTCTTCAAAATTGCCTCAGCTATTCTTCACCTTGTGTATTTCTTTATAAATTTTAGAGTCAGCTGATTGATTTCCACCAAAATAAAAGCTCTTCTGAGATTTTCACTGGAATTAACTTATAAATAATTTGAGGAAACTGGCTGCACATCTTTTGTCAGATTTATTCCTACATATTTAATGTTTTTATGCTATTTTTGTCAATGGTACCATTTTTTAAATTTTGTTTTACAGAAATAAGATGAAATTTTGTACATTGACCCTCATTCAGTGACACTGCTGAATTTCCTTATTATTTGCAACAGCTGATAGATTTCTTTTAGCATTACATACATACAATCACACCTTCTGTAAAAAGGACACCTCTTTGTCTCTGTGCAACCTCTTTGGCTGTTTCGCCTGCTTAAGATCTGCACTGGCTGAGAGCTGGGGCAGGGTTGAGGAGGAGTGGCGATGGTGTCTGCACAGCTGCCTCTTAACCTGGCCCTCTGGAAGGACTGTTCTTCAACTTTGAAAATTTCGTTCTGAGGGCTGGAATTTTATGTGCTGTGACCAAGGAATAGTTTTATGGCAGGTGGGTCTAATTGTGGCCCTCCTTCTATACTAACAAAAAGTGTAAATACCCCTGCCACACAACGAGATGACTTACATCTCATCTGGGGCTGAAGTTGGGTTAAAGCCAGTGTTTCCTGAGAAGCTCCCGATGAGAACATCCGTCAGATTTTGTTTGCCTGGCATCCATTTTCCCCTTTCACATTCTCTTTGTTCCTTCTTCATTCCAACCATGGGATTCCAGTAAGCTCCCACTCACATTACTCCATCCCTGGCCTCCACGGCCACAGACTGGGCCCATCAGCTTATTTCTTCCCAACTTCAAATAGCCTCCTGAAACCGCATGGAAATGCTCTGAGAGCGGGACCAGGGTCTCTTGCTGCTGGTGAACTGGAGCTTACCAGTTTGCTGTCTTTCCTCTGGAACTGTTCCAGAATCCGCTTTCCAATAAACTTCCTCTTTCCCTTATCAAAGTCGGTTTCTATTTTCTGTTAAGAGGATAAATACACTATGTCCTGTTCTCTTTACTTTGCCATCAACATTGAGAAAACTGAGAACATATTTTTAACAATGTAACTGCATTCCATTTATCTGCATTTTACTTAGTATATTATAGAATTTTTAAATGGACTCAGAATTGGTCATTGCATATTATAACCATAACTAAGGATTTCCTTTATTGCATATGCCTAATTTGAGTTCATATACCCCAGGTTTATTTATCCTAAGAGAGAGCTAGCATCCCAGGAAAAGTTTTTTTTTCATCTCTGTCCCTTTGAATCGTCTGTTCTGGTGTTAGTCAAACTGTCCTGTAAAGAGCCAAATAGTAAGTATTTCAGGCTTTGTGGACCATATGGTCTCTCTCATGACTGCTCTACTATCATTTTAGCCACATACAGAACATAAATGAGTGGGTGTGGCTGTGTTCCAGTTAATGAACACTGAAATTTGAATCTCATATAATTTTCACATCATAAAATATTCTTGTTTTGAATTTGTTTTAAAGTTTCCAAATGTCAAATGGTTCTTGCTTTGCAGGCCATACAAAAATAGATGGTGGCCAGATTTATTCCATGGGCCATAGTTTGCCAACTCTGGTCTAGTTTCCCTGTTTATTATACATTATTGAACAGAAGAAATATTATGAAATTGAGATTGTAAAATAAGCGTGACTTATAGAATATATACAGCAACTTACTTATCTCATAAATTGATGGGCGTGTACTCAAGGATCTGACTATAAAGTATTGCCTGAGTAAGATTTCTGTTCATTTTTGGTGGTGCTAGGTCTTTGCCGTTGCCTGTGGGCTTCTCTAACTGTGAAGAGCAGGGGCGGTGGTCAGGGGTGGCTACTCTCCCTTTGCAGTGCATGGGTTTCTCATTCCAGTGGCTTTTCTTGTTGTGGAGCATGGCCTCTAGGCTCGTGGGCTCAGCAGTTGTGGCAAAAGGGCTCAGCTGCCCCACGGCATGTGGAATCTTCCTGGACCAGGGATTGACCCTGTGGCAGGTGAATTCTTAACCACTGGACCACAAGGGAAGTCCTAAGATTTTCTTATTTCTAGGAATTCCTTCGTCACATTGGAGAACACAGAAAGATCACACTATAAGCTAAATTTCTCTGTAGTTGTTTCTTGACCATCTTGTTTTATAATGTACTAATTAAACATTTATTATCAGCAGAGAATTAAAAAAAATAAGTGACTTTAAGATGTAAATCAGCTGGTCACTTAATGGCCATAATGATCCCTTATATTTATCGTCACATTGGAGAACACAGAAAGATCACACTATAAGCTAAATTTCTCTGTAGTTGTTTCTTGACCATCTTGTTTTATAATGTACTAATTAAACATTTATTATCAGCAGAGAATTAAAAAAAATAAGTGACTTTAAGATGTAAATCAGCTGGTCACTTAATGGCCATAATGATCCCTTATATTTGAATAGTGTTTGATAGTTCACAAAAATTATAGTTCCATATATTATTTCTTAAGGGCCTCACAACAACCCAGGAGGTAGAAAGGCAAGATATTATTATCCTAGTTTAAAGAAGGTCAACCCGCCCAAGATTGCACAACAGACAGGGAGTGGGAGGAGTATCCTTGTCACACCACTAAGTCATGTAATATAATGAATGATACAGTCATGCAATTCAAGAACTGGATGATGAGTAATCCTGCTTCACCAGCTGACAAACACGCTGAGTCTCACCGTAGGGATGTCTCTGGTTGGTCAGCACCAGCCCCGCATGGCTAAGTCAGTTGGGAATTCCAGACCTCCCCTTCTCTCCTGGCTCCACCTCCTTCCCTGCATCTAGGAATCACAGCCACCTCAACCAGGGCTGACTGCTCTGAAAGGTGTTAGCCTACTGCTGTAACAGCTAGGAAGCTGGTGTCATTGCTGACTCTGGAACATTCCAAAGGTGTGCCCTTGGAAAGCAGTGGTCTTGTCAATGTCCACTGCTGCCCACAGGATTCAAGCACAATGTCCTTATACCTTGTATGTATGCCATTCCCTTCTCCAGGGGATCTTCCCTGCCCAGGGATCAAACCCGGGTTTCCCACATTGCAGGCAGATTTTCTACTGACTGAGCCAGCAGGGAAGCCCATATATGAGCACCCCAGTCTGAGATAATTATACCTGCATCCCCAGGTGTGGGGGAGGGCTTCAGCGACCATTCCTCTGGTCATCTGTGGATACACAGGCCATCCAAACGAAGTGATCTGGATTGAGGGTCTTGTCCTCACAGTGGCTGTTCCTGCTGTATTTCCCTTCGGGGGTTCCACAAAAAAAGAAAGGGAGATGCTCCTTCCCTTGGGATTACACATTTAGATGGGTACACCCACAATGACTCAGGGATCCCAGTGTAATAATAGTTCTTTGGATTCATTCACTCAGGCTCTTCCCCAAGTAACAAGTCAGGTGCAGAAATAAGCTGCCCCGAAGCCTGTATGTATGCATTATTGATTTAAATTTTCACATCCTGTTATGGCAAATATAAAACATACACATAATATAGAGAATGTAATATTATACTCCATCTCCAGCATAAACCCATCACTCCGCCTTTTTAAAAACATTTTATCTTTATTTATTTGGCTGCGCAGATCTTAGTTGTGACACGCGGGATCTTTGATCTTTGCTGCAGCATGCAGGATCTTTTAGTTGTGGCTTGCAAACTCAGATGCAGCATGTGGGATCTAATTCCCAGATGGACCAAACCCCAGCCCCCTGCATTGGGAGCACAGAGTCTTAGCAACTGGACCACCAAGGGCCTCCCCATTGCTGAGTCTGAACCCTTCTCAAGCCTCACCTAAACTGCTTTCATCTGTCCTGCTGTTTCTCCCTTCCCTCTGGAGCATCTTAACGGCAGTCCTAGAGATCATAGGTTTTCACCCTTATTCATTTTATGTGCATAATAGACAATAGATTGTTTTAGAAAACATCACCACTGTGTGCTTGTGACACAATACCATTATGACACTGACAAATGACTAACCTTGAAATTAATAATTCCTTAATATTAATATCATCTAATATCCAGCCTTTGGTCACATTTCCCCACTGGCTCAAAAGCATCTGAAACTTCTGTTTATAACTGCTTGGTCAAATCAGGATTCACATAATCTATTTGGTTGTTTGGTGTCTAAATCTCCTACTAAGGTAAATTTCTTTATTGAGGAATCCTCTCATTTGTCCTGTAGAACTCTCCACAGTCTTGGGTTAGTTGACTCCATCTTCTTGGGGGTGTTTGACACTTTCCTCAATTGTTCCTTCTCCCTTCTCCCCATAAACCGATAGATATGTTTGTAGGACGATTGGATTCAAACTCAAAGTATTTGGGGGAATGGCAAAATACTTCGTAGATGACACAGTATATATTTTATTGCACCACTTTAGGACGTGTATGATGTATGGTTATTCAACTTTTAGTGACATGACAGTTGATCACTGGGTCCAGGTGTTGTCCACCCAATCCATCCGTTAAAACTCTATCCATCAATCTTTCGATGGTTTTAGCAGCCATTGATTATTGTTATTTAAATACATATTTTTAGTTTCTGAAATGATTTTTATTAGCAGGAAATATTTCATACAGAAGGACTTTTCCTTAACAACTCTTTGGCTACCCTATAATGCAGTTTGTCCAAGAAAGGCAGAATGCATGTTTTACTCTGCCTCTTCTTTTACCATTAATATATAATTTAGCCACTTACGATAGCAACTTATAGATGGCTTTTAAGTTCTCTCTTTTCTTAATATCACTATAAATGTGTGGATGTTAACATCACTTATGTGATCATTGATTTAGAATACATTCTACAGCCAATGGTGAAAACAAAAGGCAGTTCCAACTTTCAAACATAAAGCACTTCTGCAAATGTATCTAAAAATCAAACAAACTTGTTTTAGGAGGACTCCTTTCCTACAGAGCTAAGATGTGAGATCAAAATCTCTAAACATACCTAAACTTTTAGCTACAACATTTAACAATGACTATTTCCAGGATTTTCTTGCTTTCTGATTTTCTTCCTTCTTTTACTGTTTACAATCTTGAATGCGTGATTGTCTGGTTGAGGCTAGAGATTCACTCCTTCTGGCACACTTAACAATTTCATCTTCGTATCATTCAAATTACACTTATACAATCTACATGTCCTGTAACTAGTATCTGGACTTTTATTTTTGTAAAATAAGGGTGAGTAAACACTCGAATCATTTTTTTCTTCTGTTTTTAAATTGAAGTATAGTTGATTTATTATGTTGTATTAGTTGCAGGTGTAAACCACAGTGACTCGGCTACACATATACTCTTTTTCAGATTCTTTTCCCTTATAGGTTATTACAAAATAGTGAGTATAGTTCCCTGTGCTATACAGTAGGGCCTTGCTGTTATCTATTTTACACATAGCGGTGTAGTGTTAATCACAACCTCTTAACTCATCCATCCCCCTTTCTTTGTGGTAACCCTGTTTGTTTTCTATGTGTGTGATAGTTGAATAATTGAACAATGCCCTGAGAATTGAAAACTGCCCTGTGCACAACGATAGGGATGAGGCTCAGACTGAAGCACTGACCAGCAGCAGGTGCTGCCATGAGACAGTTCAACATGCTTGTCATCTGATGTGCCAAGGGAGTGAAAGCGAAAGTCTCTCAGTCGTGTCCAACTCTTTGCGACCCCATGGACTTTACAGTCCATGGAATTCTCCGGGCCAGAATACTGGAGTGTGTAGCCTTTCTCTTCTCCAGGGGATCTTCCCAACCCAGGGATCAAACCCAGGTCTCCCACATTGCAGGATTCTTCACCAGCTGAGCCACAAGGGAAGTCCAAGAATACTGGAGTGAGTAGCCTATCCCTTCTCCAGGGGATCTTCCCAACCCAGGAATTGAACCAGAGTCCCCTGCATAGCAGGGGAATTCTTTACCATCTGAGCTGTGACAGTAGCCCTGATGTGCCAAGGATAGAATTTATTCTGTAGAAGGAGGGTTGGGTGTTTTGGTGAGGGATGCATAAAACTGTTATTGACTATAACACCCTTGGTTTGCTGTCGGCTTATTTCTCCACTAGAAAGTTAGTTGGTTAGTTAGCTAGTTAATTCTGGGAAGGAGGAGCCATACTTGTATTTTTCATTTACTCCCAAGAATCCAGGACATGGTTTGCTTTTTTAAAAGAAAAGAACAAATGATATATGCCAAGAAGAAAAAGATCCACACTGGTTTTGAGCAGTGAGAAGCACAATTAGATGTATTTTTCACTTGTATTTGTTGCATATTTTGACTCTGGGATATTGGTATGATAAACTATTCTTTCTCTAAAAATTAGTTTATCTGAGACAGATGTGGTACATGTCATCTAGGACTATTTTGAAAAGTAAGCAATCAAGTTAAATAATTGATAATTCCATTCCTTAAGGTTAACAATTGGGTATCTCTTCTTGGAATTCTCTACGTACAGCATTAACAATGTTGAAGTCATCTAGAACATACTGTTTACTAGTGCATGGTTAACACTATCCTATGTTACCTTTTCCCACATTAGAAAATTTAAAACTAACCAGACCCAAATCCAGTTTCCAAACATGAAATTCTGATGAACAGGACCACAGAGCAATGATTCTGATCAGAACTGTGCTTCTTAATAAAAGCAGCCTGTTTTGTGACACACACAGCTCCAGGATATGAGAGTAACTTCAACAACCATTCATTTAGATTTGGCTTGATTTTCTGCCAGTCGTATGACCAACTTGAAGCAGGTCCTAGGACAGAGAATGTGATGTTTGGTGTCCAGGAAAGCAGCAAAGAGGAGGAGGGACCCAAATTCCAGACTCATAGGTAGAGTCAACATTTCTTTATACGAGAGTTATCCATTTACTGCAGCAACATTTGAACCAAAATGTTTAAAAAAAAAAACAACAAGCCCAAACAAGTTAGATCATCTTGCAGCTGG
>SJYX01018387.1:111193-150059 GCA_006410675.1 Oreotragus oreotragus
GGTGGGGGCGGGGCGGGGGCGTGGTGGGGGGAGCGCAGAGGAGTAACCTGTTAGTATAGAAAGAAATGGAAATGGTGAAGCTAAAAAGACATATCTGCAGATATATTTTGCCCTCAAGATTCTACATTATGTAGATATCCTTCTAGAAGATGAATTTAAGCTGATTCATTGTCACTTGCCTCTGCAGTGGTTTCCCAGGCACCTTAGCTAGCAGCCACCCTGCCTCCAGGGTACTGAGAGCAAATAAATAAGTTTCAGGCAGGCTGACAATAGGAAAGAACTGCGGGACAAGAAACTACCTGCAGTGCCTCGGTGGGAGTATCCTGGAAAGTGATGTGCTCAGATACTGACCCTTCCAGCTTGTTAACTTTGAGGTTCATGCATTTACTATTGGTTGAGGTTCATTCAGCAGTGACAAGTGAGTATGTGACAGCTGAATGATTCAGGGGGACATGCAGTATTGTAGACAGAATCAGAAGAGATTCAAAGTGCATGCGTGGCATTACTGACTTCTTTCAAGTGCTTAAGAAAGTAACAACGCTTAGGCCTTTTCAGTTCTAGGTGTAGCATGCATTGTTTTTTGATCCTCGCCATCCACCCTGAAAAAGGCCCTGATGCTGGGAAAGACTGAAGGCTTTTAAAAGGAGAAGAGGCTGGCAAGAGAATGAGATGGTTAGATAGCATCACCAACTCTGGACGGAATCTGAGCAAACTCCAGGAGGCAGTGAAGGACAGGGAAGCCTGTGCTGTAGTTCTTGGGATTGTGAAGAGTCGAACAGGACTCCACTTCCTTACAGTAAAGAATCTGCCTGCAAGGCAGGAAACCTGGGTTCAATCCCTGGGTCAGGAATATCCCCCAGAGAAGGGAATGGCAGCCCACTCCAGTATTCTTGCCTGGAGAATTCCGTGGACAGAGGAGCCTGGAAGGCTACAGTCTGACTCACAAGACATAACTGACTAACACTTTGACTTTTTTTCATCCATTTCCTTATTTCAGTGACAGTGATCCAGTTTTTTCTTCTGGAGAAGCACTCCTCTTCTATAGTTCATGCTCTTTGGGTGAACCAGAGGTAAAGTGTATGACTCATATTTGGCCAATCACAGCACAGAATTTTCCAAGCTCTGTAATTTGTTAAGGGATGGGCAGGTAGCCATATTGGTTCCGTTAATGAATCCAAGACTACAGGGAAGGATCTCTTTCTTGCTGGACTTGGACTGGGTACATGTATACTTGAATTTGTTGGGAACTGTCTTGCTATCACATGAAGTCTGAGTTTTAAAGCTAACATGGAGGAGAGCTGAGTCTTTCTTTTTTCTAAGAAGGCTCTTTTTTAAATTACCCTTTTTATTTTGTCTTGGATTACAGCCAATTAACAATGCTGTGATAGTTTCAGGTGAACAGCAAAGGGACTCAGCCATACATATTCATGTATCCCTTCTCCCCTAGGTGGGTAAAGAATCCAGCTACCAGTACAAAAGCTTCAGGAGACACAATTTCAGTCCCTGGGTCAGGAAGATTCCCCTGGAGGAGGAAATGGCAACCTACTCCAGTATTCTTGTCAAGATAATCCCATGGACAGAAGATCCTGGCAGGCTACAGCTTCCACATAACATTGAGCAAAGTGGGTCCTCACTGGTTATCCATTTTAAATATGGCAGAGTGTACATGTTGATCCCAAACTTCCTAACTATCCCTTCCCCCCATCCTCCGTCAACTCTAAGTTCCTTGTCTAAGTCTGTGAGCTTGTTTCTGCTTTTTAAACAAGTTGATTTGTGTCATATCTTTTTAGATTCTGCATATAAGATATGTCATACAATGTTTCTGCTTATCTGACTTACTTGACTCAGAATGACAATCTTGGGTTCATCCATATTGCTGCAGATGACATTATTTCACTCTTTTTAATGGCTGTATAACATTCCACTGTGTTTATGTACAGCGTCGTTTTTATCCACTCTTCTGTCAATGGACATTTAGGTTGCTTTCATGTCTTGGCTATTGTAAACAGTGCTGCAAAGAACACTGAGGTGCATGTATCCTTTTCGGCCATGTTTTTCTCTGGATATATGCCCAGGAGTAGGATTGCAGGGTCATATGCTAACCCTCCCTTTAGTTTTTTAAGGAACCTCCATACTGTTCTCCATAGTGGCTGTACCAATTTACATTCCCACCAACAGTGTAAGATAGTTACCTTCTTTCCACACCCTCTCCAGTACTTCTTGTTTGTGGATTTTTTGATGATAGCCATTCTGACTGGTGTGAGATGATACCTCATTGTAGTTTTGATTTGCATTTTTCAGTAATAATTAGTGATGTTCTAATAATTGCCAGTGTTTAACATCTCTTCAATGGCACCCCACCCCAGTACTCTTGCCTGGAAAATCCAATGGACGGAGGAGCCTGGTGGGCTGCAGTCCATGGGGTCGCTAACAGTCGGACAGACTGAGCGACTTCACTTTCACTTTTCTCTTTCACTTTTCTCTTTCATGCATTGGAGAAGGAAATGGCAACCCACTCCAGTATTCTTGCCTGGAGAATCCCAGGGATGGGGGAGCCTGGTGGGCTGCCGTCTATGGGGTCACACAGAGTCGGACACGACTGAAGTGACGCAGCAGCAGCAGCAGCAGCAGCAGCATGTGCCCCTTGGCCATCTGTATGTCTTCTTTGGAGAAATGTCCATTTAGGTCTTCTGCCCATTTTTGGATTGGGTTGTTCATTTTGATGCTGTTAAGTATAATGAGCTGTTTGTAGGGGTTTTTCTGTTAGTTACATCATTTGCAAATATTTTCTTCCAATCTGGGGTATTTTTTCATTTTGTTTCCTTTGCTGTGCAAAAGCTTTTAAGTAGGCTTTCTTTTATTTATCTGACCTGATATGGGCTTGGAGGTGCAATAGACTGAAAATCACAATTCTACCTTTATTTTCATAGGAGAGCTACAAGTGCCCAAATTAAATATTTGTAAGAAAATGGATGCTTTATGATAAAACAGAAAACTCTACATTCCAATAATTTACTATATGAGCATTATAAAATGTCTGTGATATGGCATTGTGAAGTGTGCAAGAGAAAACAGATCTTTCCTCAAGAAATGTATAATCTGTTTAGATAAGACCAAGATTAAAAAACAAAACTGAATAGCAGATAGTAATGCATATAAGTGAACAGAACATAGTAATGTATATAAATATTCTGACTGGTAATACAAAGTAACTGATAACTACCTACAAACAAAACTAGCCTAGAACAACAGCATGAGTCACAGGCTTTAGGCTCAACTGAGTATTTCCATTTAATTCTTAAGGCATTGATCTTTATATCTTTATCTTGATGTTTACTGTGAATTACTGATTGTATATTCAGTTGCTTATTTGATATCTCCACTTAGATGTCCAACAGGTATCACAAACTCACCTTATCCAAAAAGTCTTCTCCTCCAAATCTGTTTGAATAGACCACCTTCCAGATTTCAGGAGATAGCAACCCCATCCTTCCAGTGGTTCAGGTCTAAAACCTTAAGCATTATCTGTTTTTCCTCACATCTGGATCCATTCTATAAGCAAAGTTTACTGGCTCTATCTTCAAAATCTATTTGGAATCTAACCATTTCCTTCTGTCTCCACACCTGTGTGAATTATTTTAGTATGGGTCCTCTTGATCTCACCCTCCTTGCCCCACTCCCCCCACCAAAGTCTGTTTACAGTCCAGCAGAGGAAAGTCTTCTCATTTTATTAAGAAAATTTAAAACACAGCAAAGTTGAAAGATTTTACAGTGATCCATCTGTATATTGGCTTCCTAAAATCTACCATGAACAGAACAGTCCTTTTAAAAATGACAGGTCTTGCAGCTCCTCTGGTCAAAATTCCTCAAAAGCTCATCTCATTCAAAGAAGAAAAGCAAATTTCATACCATGGTCTACAAGACCCAGCACACTCTGGCCCCTGCTACCAGTCTTCCCTCTTGCCCATTACTCTTCAGCCACATTGACCTCTCTGTTCCTCAGACACTCTAAGTGCATTCTCTGCATTTGCTGTCCCTTCGCTTGAGAGGCTCTCTCTGCTGTGAGTTTGCATGGCTTGCCTCTGGGTCACCTCGTTAGGACTTCTGACTCTTCTAAGTGTTAGGCTGAATGATGTAATTCTAATGTTATTTTACTCAGCTGTGCCACATAAACTAAATATCCTGAGGTTAAAAGAGAAAAAAGATGCAAAGAAGCAATAATTTCATACGGTTCAAACTAATGAAACTAGACCGTAACCCTCTTATTCTTACCAGGGTGCCAATATTCTTTTTAAATATTTGGCTGTACCAGATCTTAGTTGCAGCACTTGGGACTGAGTTCCCTGACCAGGGATCGAACCTGGGCCCCCTGCCCTGGAAGCATGGAGTCTTAGCCACTGGACTGCCAGGGAAGTCCCTGGGTTCCAATATTCTTGAGAGCACTTCTCACCACCTTATGTACTATTTATGTGTTGTCTATGAGATCCTCAAAAACAGGGAGTCCGCATTTGTCCACTGCTGTGGACTCAGGACACAGACCAGTACTTGGCCTATAGTGTGCACCAAGGACATATTTATTTAAGGATTGAGTTCTTTACACTGAAATCAAGGTGATCATTAAAAACACAAAGTCTAATCGTGTCATTCCTACTAAAAACTCTCCAATTTGTTTGTGTTACTTTCAAAATGAAGATAAGAATCCTTAGGAAGACTGAAGGTCCCTACATGTGGCCCTTTAGCTCTCTGGACTTGTCTCGCATCATCTCCCACGTTTCTTTTTAGTCCCTGGGACTCCGCTTGTCCCATCGTGAGGTCTTTGTGGTCTTCCTTGCTCTTCCCCAACTTCTGCACTGAGTTCACTCTGAGGTTTTGAATCTTGGCTTAGAGCATCTCTTATTAGAAGTCATTTCTGATATCTCAGGTTAGACTGAATTCCACTTTAATGCCCTTGATTCTGGTGGTGAACAGCTGGAAAAAGGACCTCAGCTCTTGTTTCCTTTGATGAAAGAAAATAGACCAAGACTGTGAAAAAGATAAAAGCACTTACTAGAAACACAGTATGGAAGAAACAAAGTATGTGTGGAAAAAACAAAATAGTATAGAGGGAGCACACAGGTGAGCTTGGAGCGAGTTGCCCCCAACAGAGATGGCTTAGATTGTTAACACAGGGGCAGTTTTTGGCGAGGGGAGAGTTCTGGCCAATCATCATCTCACTTGGTCCTGGTGTGGGCACGAATTTCTCAGCCGAGATGGATTCCAGCTGGTGACATGCCTCCTTTTGTCCTTCCGCTAGACTGAGGGCCTTCTCTGCACATGTGTCAGACTAAGAAACCCATGAGAATGCACCCAGTCAGGCCTCAGTGCTCCTGTTGGTGCCGCATCTCGAAGAAACAGCAAGAGACCAGCTGCAGCTTCCCAGTCTGGGGTCTTCTACCTCCTCCTCACCCTCAGGCACCACATACCTACCCTTAGTGACACTTATGAGGATTATAGAGTGAATTTTGTGTGATTATCTCCTTTACCAGACAGTAAGTTTCATGAGAGAAGACTTTCTTCTCACACAGCTTTTTACTCCTCCTTGAACCCCTAGCATCTGGGAAATAGTTGGCACATAGGAAGAGCTTAATACTCATTTTAAAAATAGACCCTGTTGTGTTCCCATGTTACCAGTGCGAAACTGGGTGCCTGGTACACAGTAGGCAAGTAAGTTTGCTAAATGAGCCGTAATATGAAGGATGTTTGATTACTCATTTACAGAGCATACAACACAGAAGAGCCATCACTTGATTATCGTGATGAGGCATTTATACAAAACTGATACCTACAACAAACTCCCTGATGCTGGGAAAGATTGAAGGCAAAAGGAGAAGGGGGCAAAAGAGGATGAGATTGTTAGATAGCTTCACTGATTCAGTGCACATAAATCTGAGCAAACTCCAGGAGATAGAAGGAAGCCTAGCGTGCTGCAGTCCATGGGGTCGTAGAGTCGAACACGATCTAGTAACCAAACAACAACACGAACTCCAATTTCTGCCTTCTCATCATCCTTTCCTACATCACTGAGACTTAAGAAAGGAAATTACACTTCTCTTTCCTTTGTTTGCTGTTTGGTAGAGGAAAGGATGAGCTGCTCTCTCTAGGAGAATCCAGATGGAGTCAGAATTAGCCGAACCAACATATCATAGCATTCTCATGTGAATAATTAGATGTTTACAAACTTTTTCTCCCTTTTCTGTCAAATGAGAACTTTTGCATTCCTTAATAGAAATCTCTTTGCAAATATTTCAGTGGTCAGAGGGTATATATTAAAACACACATTTGCAAGTTGTATAAATTTATAGGTTTATTAGGGCAGGAAGATATGGTACAATATAAGCAGAAAAAGCAAAAATCTTACAAATCACATTTTAAGTGTGTTGACTCACAAAATTTTTTAGTAAACTTGTAATTCTAGACAAGCACTGTGGCAAGCTTATTAATATTATCATTTGCTAATTTAGGAAAGAGAAAAGAGCCAAATATACCAAAAAGGAATTGTTGCAAAATGGTAAATTTTTAATATGATGAAACACAGAAACTACTAATCAAAAGACAGTGAAATGTCAATTTCTTAGTTTTAATAATGTTTTATAGATATATAAGATGCTGCCAATGGGGGAAATTGGATAAAGAGTAAAGAGGTCTTTTCTGTATTATTTTTGTAACTTCTTGTGAGTCTGTAATTCCCTCCTCACCAAAAAAGGGAAAGCAAGAAAAAGTAGTAAATCTAGATAAGAAAGCATTTTTGGAAACAACTTAAAGCAAATAAATGTAAACAAAGACAGTTGCTTTGCTAGGTTTCCACAGGTTTGTAAAGAGTTTTTAAAATTTTAAAAATGCTTCCAACGTGTGCTTACATACATACACTTTACTAATAAAAAGATTGGGCTCTGAAAAGTAGCATCCTATTTTTAATGTCTGAACTAATGTTTTCCAGAGAGCTGCGTAGAGTGAACCATAGCGTTGTTTGCAAAAGTCAATTTTGTGAAAACCGCAAAAATGAGTATCTGCTCTTGAGAAAGGAAAACTTTTATATCTTGACATCATCAAAGAAAAATGTGAAGTATTTGACATGAAACGAACAAAAATGTAAAAATCCTACCACCTCATTGCTCAAAAAATTTTTTTCCTTCATCTATTAATATGTCCCTAAAGCAGCTAGCTCACATAGACCTGGGGGCATTCACATGTCAGAATATTCCATAAAGATCTGGGAACACATATTTTTGGTGGAAAGAATGTGCAGGGAAAGACTGCTTGTGAAACAGTTCAGTGATGCATTTAGTAAGGATCCCCTTGCAATAACAAAATGTTAGTAGCATCAGAACATTCTTGGGAGCCTTCAAAAGACACATGTGAAACAAGTGAAATATTTCTTTTGGGTAACACATGGCAAATATCCTACTGTGGGAGAAATAAAAACACAGGATTTCCAAAATTGCCTTATAGCACTTTACCTTAAAGTATACTTTCATAATAAAATTACAAGAGCAACATAGACATTTGCTTTGCTGGACGCTTTGTTTATATTTCCCTCTTCAATATTAAAATTACAGCAACACGGCATAAAGTAAAAGGGGTATTGGGGCCAGAAAGACGAGAGTTTCAAATTCAGGTTCAAATTTCAGATTCTCTCATCTACTAGTTTTGATACCTTAGGCAAATCATTATTTCTCTGAATCTCAATGACTTTGTTACTAAAATGGGTATAATAATTCCCATATCTCAAAGTTGGTCCTAGTACTGAAAGGGATAATATATTTAAGAATTTAGTAGAATGTTGTGCAAATACTGTGTGAGCACACACACACACTAGTTATTTATTTGGCTGCACCAGGTCTTAGCTGTGGCTGGAAGAATCTTTTTCCTTGTTATCGCTGACATGCCTGATGTTTTAGTTGTGGCACGTGGGATCTATTAATAGTTCCCCAACCATGGATCTGAACCCCAGACCCCCTGCATTGGGAGCTTGGAGTCTTAACCACTGGACCACCACGGAAGTCCCTTCCAATCCTAATATCATTCCAAACAGTCTTTCCATTAATTATGCAGTCACATAAACTAATACTTAATAAACATTATTGGATTATTGGTTTTATTCAGGTACCTGAATAGGTTCTCTCTTGCAAGTCTGCTTTTTAGTTTAACTGAGTTAGCAAAACACGTCATTAATCCTTTTATTCAGATCGTAACATAGTATGATCTTTCGGGGACATTAAGCCCCTCTTGATCCCAGGTAAAAACAAGTTTCAACATTTGTTCACAGGTCTGAGAAAAACAGCGAAATGGAAAGAGAAAGAGCACGAGGTTAGAGACTTTGTCTTTCCAAGGCTGATGGTATGATAATCCTCCTGCCATGAAGCCACCTGTTGGTGTCTCTCTGCCTAAAGACCACAGTTCCGTAATCCACGCCTGCCTCGCAGTGCCGCGCTCCAGCCCTCATGAACTCTGAAAGGTGAGCAAGCCCTCTGAAATCACAGGGGTGGGCAGCACACAAACAGCCCTTCGAAGGCATTCGCGCCAGGTTCTTAACATGGAATCGTGGGCTTATTCAGCGGGTCCTGGAACCTGCTACTGTCCCGGATGTAAAGTTGTATCGAAGTGTTTTGGGCCTTCTCAGGAGGCTGCCCAACTGCCACTCCCCTCTGGAGGTCTTCTCCGGCCAGCGGTCTCGCCTACAGGATCTCTCATCACTTTTGTGTATCACCTGCGGAGTCTCACCGCAATCTGTCATTACCTTATTTGCTTAAATCCGTCCACTCCACTAGAAGATGAGCTTCCCAAAGAGCAGGACCTCTGGTCTTTCTCCAGGGCCCTGAAGCTGGTGGATCTCGACTGAGACTCTCGTACTGACAGTTCCGAATCCATCAGATATTGAACGGACTCTCTCCACCCCACCCCAGCCCCGCCCCCAGCATTCTTCACCGGAAATCATTTCAAAATCATTCATTTTGGAAATAAGGCTTCCAGCGCTTCGACCGCACCCACCCACCTACGTTCCAACGGTTAAAACTGCCGCCCCGGCCCACTTACCCAAGCCCTCGAGGCCGGACAGTTTAGAGGTGACCGAGGCAGGGGTAGCCGCCAACGGGCACGCGCATCAGTTCACATTCCCGACCCCCGTCCTGAGGGTGGAGGGGCGGGGTAGACCCCGCGGACCTGGAGGAACCGCCTGAGGAGGCCGCCCGAGCCTCCACCCTACTCGGGGTCCCGAGTCTCTTCTGCGGCGGCACGCAGCCGGCCGCGGGGGGTCAAGCCCGTCGCGCAGCGCGCGCCGCCGCGACCACAAGTACTTCCGGGTGAGCGGGTCGCCGACCCTGTGGCCCCGCCCCTCCGCCTCCGCCGCCCGCCGCTCGGGCTGCGGCTCCTCCCGGGGGCCGGTTCCCGCTGTCTCAGCCGCGGCGCCGAGGGGACACCGGCGTGACTGACTGACCGGCCGTAGGCGCCGGGAGCCGCCGCGTCCTGCCCGGCCCGCCTGGCCGGGGACCCGGGACCGAGTCTACCTTCCGCGCCCCTCGCCCTTAGCTCCGGCAGGCTCCCGGTCGGCGAGCCGCGGTCCGGCCCTTCCCGGCGGCGCCCGCAGCCACAGCCCGCGCCCGGACACAGGTAAGGGCCGCTCCTCCCGCCAGCCTTGGCGGGGAGCGGGGCCCCCGCTTCCCGGCCTCTGGAGCTCGGCGAAGTCCGCGCTGCCGCCGACCTCTGCTGGGGGCCAGGCCCCCTCCAGCGGGCCCCGGGGTCGAGGTCGCCCCCTGCCTGCGGCGTCCTCGGGCATCACGCCGGGTCTCGAACGCGCAGCCTCGACCCGCGCGCGGGGACGGCGATACTCCCATTGTGGGGGAAATGAACTCGGGCCGCTGTCTCTGCTCTTTGGGTGCTAGGGCTCCTTCTCCCTTTCCCCGACGCACCACTCCCTCGGTCTGTCCCCGGCCGGCCGCCCGGGGAAAGGTGTCAGGCTGGTGGAGGGCGTAGAGCTTGTAGGGGTTTTTTTTTTTTTTTTTTTTACCCTTCTTCCTTGACCAGAACTGAATGAAGCAGGAGCAGAACAAGCGCTTCTTAGGAGTGTCAGGGTTAATGCTTGACTACGGCCAGGCGTTCTTCACACCCAGATTGTTAAGTTATATAGCTCCAGCCGGGCCTGCTTCTCGTGCCCGTGGGTATGTTGCTGGAAGCCAGAGGACCTAAGGAAACCCATCTCTTGTTCTTTCTTCGACGGGGAGGGGAAGAAAAGTTCAAGTGTTTGCTTTGCCTTTTCCACCGTGGGATATACAAATATCAGGCTGTGGAGACCTGGCCGGGGAAATAATGGGATCCTAAACTTAAACTGCTTGTAGCTCTTTTTTCTTTGAGTTTCCATTTAATGACTCAGCAGTTACGCCAAAAAGACAACGTGTAGTGTAGGCTCATTGATTGAAGGATGAGTGTGAGGATAACAGTGTCCATTACTTTTTCACGGCATCACAATGGGAGGAGAATGGGGATGCAGTAGTGGAACCAGAGAGATGGAGGCCAGGGTGTGGATGAATCAGTTCTTAATTAGTGTTTAAAATAAGTGTTTCAAGATTAAATGTTTATTTTGGGGATGCATCTGTTTGGAGAGGTGCAATTGTTGGAAAAGGCAAAGTGTTGCAGATAAGTGTTACTTGGCAGGGACTTGAGATTCGCTGCGGTTTGAAGGTCTTACAGAATTAACTTAGTTTAACCAACTTCATGCTGTGTTCAACACATGTAGAGATGATGACTATTATACTCATGTAGAATAAGAATTTCAGAAAGTGTGATTCATTGAGGAAGTTAGGTCACTCACTGTGTGAATGAATCATTGATTGATAGAGTTCTTAAACTTGGAATAGAGGAAAGTGTGAGGTTTGTTACTGCCTGTTTAATTAGATACCTTCACTCCTAGGAAGTGTTGCATTGAGGCTTTTGTTAGGTTTGTTGCTTCATAATTATTGTCATGAAGTATGGTAGAGAAACAAATAGTGCACTTTTGCAGAAGCTTTAGGATTTAGAATAGTTAGTTCCTAAGTAGATTGTTGTGATTTTACCCACTCCAGGAAGATAAATGTCTAGAAACAGAATAAATGTCAGTGAAAAGGACAGCTACCATCATTAAAGTAGGAAAAAATTCACTCAAAGAATCTGCAGTATAGAGAACAAGCAGTCTTTTGAGGGAAAGACCTTACCCATCGGGGAAGGCAATGGCACCCCACCCCAGTACTCTTGCCTGGAAAATCCAATGGATGGAGTAGCCTGGTGGGCTGCAGTCCATGGGGTCGCTAACAGTCGGACAGACTGAGCGACTTCACTTTCACTTTTCTCTTTCATGCATTGGAGAAGGAAATGGCAACCCACTCCAGTATTCTTGCCTGGAGAATCCCAGGGATGGGGGAGCCTGGTGGGCTGCCGTCTATGGGGTCACACAGAGTCGGACACGACTGAAGTGACTTAGCAGCAGCAGTATGCATTATGAGTTTTAAATTATGAGTTTCTTTGTTGAGTATTGTCTTATGTGATTAAATATGTATTCTAGTCTTATTTGGAGATAAATCTTTAGTTATGCAACTGTGAGGAAACCATGGGAACCAATAAAATTTTATATGAATTAATAAAACCACAAAGTACATACATTATGCTATTAAAATATCCTTTTGTTCAGTATATTTCAAAACTTAAACTTATGTCTTCCTATGGAGCTTGACCTGCATTTTACTGGAAAAGTTTGGACTGTAACTTATGGCCCTGATACTAGTTGGCTAAACAAATACCTCAACTACGTCCCAGTCATGAGCTGGCTTTGTTTTATAGTAAGGTTTGGGTTTCCCTGGTGACTCAGAGGGTAAAGTGTCTGCCTACAATGCAGGAGACCTGGGCTTGATCCCTGGATCCAGGGATCCCCTGGAGAAGGAAATGGCAACCCACTCCAGTACTCCTACCTGGAAAATCCCATGGGCTGAGAGGCCATGGGGCCGCAAAGAGTTGGGGGGCCGCAAAGAGTTGGACACAACTGTTCGACTTCACTTTCACTTCTTGCTGACCAGTACTTTAAAATGCCTTTAAAGCAAGACTAAAAGGTTCCTGTGTTAACATTTAAAAATATGGTCATATTAATTCTTTTAAAAATTTAGCTGCAAGTTGCAAAAAGTTTTAGAATGATTATAACTTTGGCCATTATCAGATTTTCTCATGAGAGAGGCATTTGTTTGGGGAACTACCAACTTAAACTATAGAAAGTGGAATGTAAAGTTCTATCATGTGACTATAAAACATATTAATCTTCTTCTCCGTCTAGGTACCATTTACATTTATACTATTTGCAGAAAATTGATGATCAGAGGTCATTCTTCCAAGGTATGAAATTTACTGTCAGAGTATCTTCCCCTGTATTTCCTGGTTTTCTTAAGACTTTTGTTAGCACTGAATGCTAAACAAAGAAAATTTAATGACTTAGTGTCACAAAAGTTAGTGGCTGTGTTTGTATTACTAGGTATACTATTTTTAGTTTTCCTTTAACATGATCATAAGTAAAAATGTAGACAGTAAAGTATTCATGAAAAGAAAGAATTTCCCAAATGGATAGATATTTCTCCAGGGTTCCTCAGTCTTTCAGATTAGTTGTAACTTGTCAATATGATACCGAATATCCATCTAATAACTATATCTCTAGGTAGGGTAGCCATCCATTCTAGCTTGTCCAGGACAGTTCTGGTTTCTGCCTGCTGTCCTGGAGTAATTATTAATAGTGCTCACTTTTACTTTTAAAAGTATTGTAGTTTAGATGGTAAACTATGGTTAGCCTGTATGTGACTTGCTGTGGAGCTCAGACCACATTTGCTTGAAGAACTTGGCTTGTACTTATGGCCCAGATACTTGATGGGTGAACAAACACCTCAGCTATGTCAGTCATGAGTTGACGTTGTTTTTAGTAAGATTCACACTGACACGTACTCACTGCTTAGTTTTAGCTGGAGGGAATGGCTTCTGTTGACTTCCTTACCATGTTGGTAGCCCCTTTGTCTGCAGGAGACATATTTATTCCCTGTGTTCACTATCCAGTCATTGGAATGTAGGCCAAGAAAGGACAGTATTCTCTCCTCGAGACCATGCTTGAGTTGTTTCTGGCATTTGCAACATTGCTATTTGAGTCTTCTCTGCTGCTGCTGCCATTGCCTTCTCTGTGAGTCTTCTCTATTGTATGTAAAAACTTGCTCTGAATATTTGGACACTCAGGACAGATATTATTTTCCTTATTTCCTCAAAACATAGCCAAGTATCTTAAAAACTGACAATATTTTAAAAAATAGTTGCCAAGATATTTGCATGCTTAACGGATAGCATTAATTGTGTGTTCTCTCTCTCTGTTTTGTTCCTTGCATTTAAAAGCTCTATTACTGACAGTGACTTAACAAACTCTATGCCAGCTTTTTGAGTGTGAATTAAAACAAGGAGAGGCTGTACCATGCATAATGTAAATTTGGCCTACAGACTATTTCAATGATTCTCTGTTCAGTTCCAGATGATTTCCTGAAAGGAATTTAGGAAATCTCCTGTTGTGCTTGCTGTGGCAACAAATAACTGCTCCACAGAATCACCATAGTTTGCTCTGCTTATAACATTCATCTGGCAGGGCTTTGAAGGGCAGAGATGTCTCTGCCAACATTTAACTGTTGGTGTTTGTACTTGCTAATGCTGAGGGAATTTTGATTTAACGTGATACCCATCTTAAAATAATTTATTTATATTCTGTGTAAGATTTCTTCTCTCCCCCTCATATAACGTGAGTTTCTCATTGACAGAATAAGGAAGGCCGGAAGGAGGATCATTTCATAGACCAGTCTTGTGGAGTGGGAGTCGGGGGAGTGAGGAATGCAAGAATTTTGGGATGGTGGGTGGTTGCACAGTTGGCACTTGCAGATCAGGCTGGAATTCTTTCAATGTATGTTCAGTGTAATAAGATCAAGGAAATTAATTTTTAACCCTGAAACTTACAAACCCTCAGCTGATGAGTCGACTCCTGAGCTGAGACTACATGGACTCGATGGGTCCATTTAATGGGGATAAGCCCTTGGCAGTCCGGCCCCATCCGAATCCTCCTGGTTTTGTAGCTACTTTAGAGTTCAAATCCATTACAGTCCAAAACAGAAGGAGAAACAGACATGGGGTCCTCAGGTTTTTAGTGCTGTCAACCCAGAGCAATCTAAATTCCTGTTCCTATAGGATTTGGTAATTATGATTACCACTTGTTATTATTGAATATTTATAGAATCTCTACTGTGTGCTAAATGCTGTGTGAAGGGCTCTGCTAAGTCACTTCAGTTGTGTCTGACTCTGTGCGGCCCCATAGACGGCAGCCCACCAGCTCCCCAATCCCTGGGATTCTCCAGGCAAGAACACTGGAGTGGGTTGCCATTTCCTTCTCCAATGCATGAAAGTGAAAAGTGAAAGTGAAGTCGCTCAGTCGTGTCCAACCCTCAGCGACCTCATGGACTGTGGCCCACCAGGTTCCTCTGTCCGTGGGATTTTCCAGGCAAGAGTACTGGAGTGGGGTGCCATTGCCTTCTCCAGTGAAAGGCTCTGCATACACAATAATGCCTTGGTAGTCTTACGCGGGTGAGACCTTAAGACTGTCATCACCGTCCTTTGTTGAATGAATGCTTACCATCTCTCAGGTATGCTTCTAAGCCATTTTCACACATTACTTATTGAATTCTCACACCAGCACTTGGAGAAGGTAGCATTATCACTTTTATCTTACAGATGAGGAAGCTGAGGCTTGGAAGGGTTAATTTGCCCAAGGTTGCATATCTAGTTAGGATAGTTAGAGATGTAGCTCAGGCCAGAGCTGATGCCACTGTGTACTGCCCCTCAACCCCAACAGAACAAGACGAGTCTGTTGACAAGTTCCATGACCCACCCTGTTTTGGTTCATCTCTGCAAATGGAGGAGTTGTGTGGAAGCTCCTGATACAATGTTGAAATATTTTCTCTTTTATTTATTTGGCTGCACTGGGTCTTAGGTGCGGTATATGGATTCTTTATTTTAGTTGAAGCATGTGGGATCTAGTTCCCTGATCAGGAATCCAACCTGGGCCCCTGCATTGGTAGCACAGAATCCTTGCCACTGAACCACCAGGGAAGTCCCTGAATATTTTCTGACATGACTCTGAAGGCGTCCTGAAGACCAAGACTGCTCAGGGCTCTTCCTAGATGGGAAGCACTTTTGAGCTGAGGCAAGGCCACCAGCACACACTTAGCAAATGCAGGGAGGGCAGTTTTCTGAAGCCTGTTTCTCTGAAGACACGCGCCCATTTGCTTTCCTTTATGGTAAAGGCTGTAGTTTCTTCTAAGGCATTTGCAACTGTAATATAGTGTTCAGCAAACATTAAAGAATTCAGTAGAATCTATTCGTTCTAAAAAAATGTTGATTTCTGTTTCACTTTCCTGTGAAACTGAAATAGCTTGATCACATTTATGGCTTGAACAATGGCTGTCAGATTGTTCCACAGACCATCACATAAAGTTCAAGTCCATACTTTAAAGTGCCTCTCTTTGCTCCTCTCAAAGGCTGTGAACTGAAATAAGCGACACTGCTCTGCCATCTTGTGGCACAGCTGGTTAATCCTTGTGTGGTTCTTCCTACTGAACCCCTTAACCATGCTCTTGCTAGGCTCCTAAAATTTAGTTTTTTTCAAAGTTTTGTTCTGTTTTCTTTTAATGAAGAGACTAGTCCTGCTGAAATAATCAAATTTTTGATGATAGAAATAATTCTTTCCTTTATGGGCGAGAAAAAAAAATGCTGCAATCAAATTAAGTAGTTTTTTTTTGAAATTGCATTTCAGCTTTAAAACCTGAACGATGGTTTCTCAGAACCCTCAGTGGAATGTTGGCTTTTCTTCTCTTCGTTGTAGTTGCCTCGTGCAGTGGGAACAATCCTGCTGCCCTTAGGAGTCCAGAGACCCGAATTCCAGCCCCAGCTCTGTCACTTCCAAGCAGTTTAGCCTCTTGGAGTCAGATTAGGTTACTTTCAAGGATCCGTCTGGCACTAAAATCTGTGATGTGGGATCTTTTATACTAAATCTGAGACCACAACTAAATATTGTGTGAACAACTGGTAACTGTAGCTAGTTTTATTTTGAAGTATGAAATTTTGAATACCAGGAATCCCGAGAGCTTTGAAAGCCACGTGGATATAAAGGGGGGGAAATTTGTACATGATTTAATCCCATACCCCGCAAACCACAACCATATGAATGCAAAAATCCACAATAGGATTTCTTTATAGCAGATAACGTGAAACTCAAGAATTTTGGTAACTACTAATTCCATTTTAGTTCACAGTGTGGCAAAATTAGCAAACAATGACAAACAATTAAACCAGGAATAAAGCAACCCCAGGTTGACTTAATAGAGATATAGGGAACAGAACCAGAGAGTGAGAGCTTCGTTTTACTGTGGTCTAGTCATACACTGTACAGGGACATTGACCACTTCAAATAATACCATGATAAGAGAGGGAAGCTCTGTCCTGGGAGGACAGAAGTGCTTGGAGATCTTTGTCCTGGAGAGTGCTGGGGGAGTGGGCAGGCTGCATAGGTGCTTTCAGATTCTTGGAAGGCTGTATAGTTGTCAGCTTGAGCCTTGAGTGGTCTTGTGCTGTTCCAGAAGGCATAACTAGGACGAATGCACTAGAGGTGTATCAAGGTGATTGCGTTTCAGGTTAAAGAAGATCGTGTGTAGAAGTGTCTTCTTATGCCACGTAGCACATTCCTTGTTTGTGGGCAGAGAAGGTGAGGGACATCAGGTGGTGGTGCTGGTAATGTTGAGGGAATGAAATTAGATTCTCAGCCCCTTGATGCTATGATTACTAGAAATATGTAGCATCAGGAACTGAAACTTTTCAATGAAGGTCTGCTAATCAGTCAACAGAAATTTGTTGCTAATAACAATTGCATTGTTGCAATTAGCTCCTTGGGCTTCCCTTGTGGCTCAGCTGGTAAAGAATCTGCCTGCAATGCAGGAGACCCTGGTTTGATTCCATTTTTTTTTTTTTGGAAATCAGCTTATTTTATGTTGATTTATAAAGAACTTTATAGTTAATTATCAGCTATTAAGTAATGGTAAATTTGCCCTGTTGATCTTGCTTAGTAAATTCTTTTAATTCTTGAACTAAATTTTGGCATTTTATTTCCTTGGATATCCATTCTTATATTCAGAGTGTTCCCTAATATTGCTTTTGATTTTTGTCCAGCTAATAGTGAGTTTCAGTTTCCAATTGAACAGAGATTCCCTTTTGGAAAATCCCTTGTGGAAACCACCCGAACTGACAGTCCTGATGGGTAGATGTGTAAGAGAATCCTTCTTAGGTCAGGATTTAAGCATCTCCACAATGAAGGGAAAAACTGATTCGGAGAATATGTTTGGCAAAGTAGATTATTTTTCTCTCAAAACAAAAACAGATCTTTACTAGAAACGAGAGGGAGCAGTTTCTTGCAAAGCTCTTTGTAAATTGTTTACCCTGCTCCTAGTGTGAAGAGGAACAGAATCAAAGATATATGGGGCGCGGGGTCGGGGGGGCACCATGTTGGGAATGTTGATGAGGATCATTTTAGAGGGAACACGTTCTATCCTCACCACAGGCTCACTTTCCATCGTACCTACAAATAGGCGGTTGCATAGTCCTTTGCCTTTGCTTTCTCTCTGGAGAATCTGAATGGAGAGATGGTCTTTTAACCGGAAATACGCACCACCTTATTCAGTTAAAAATACAGTAAAGAGTTTATGACCATCATTCAAAACTCAACTTTTAAAACTTCAGAAAGAAGGGTTGAGCAAAATTTACCCTGTGAGTAAAATAACGTTGCCCTTTTCTCCACTTTTTCTTCTTAAGATAATAGATAGGACACCACTGAAATGATTCGTGTTGCACGTTGTACTTTCACTTTAAAAACTTTTTGGGTTCATGTACACCTGTGGTGGATTCATGTCAATGTATGACAAAACCAATACAGTACTGTAAAGTAAAATAAAGTAAAAAAAAAAAAAAACTTTTTGGCCTTCAATAAATTAAGGCAGACTTAAAAGGAATCCAACACTGGGCTAAAAACTGGCTTTATTGTATGCTGACCCTCTTTCATTTGATCTGTTTTACCTTTGTTTTGATTGGGGGATGGAGAAGGGATTCTGTTTCTTGTGGAAGCTCTGAGATTTGCTCCATATGTGTGCTTTTGTTTTGGTCTAGAGATGGGAAGGAGACAGCAGTGGCACCCCACTCCAATACTCTTGCCTGGAAAATCCCATGGACGGAGGAGCCTGGTGGGCTGCAGTCCATGGGGTCGCTAAGAGTCGGACACGACTGAGTGACTTCCCTTTGACTGTTCGCTTTCATGCATTGGAGAAGGAAATGGCAACCCACTCCAGTGTTTTTGCCTGGAGAATCCCAGGGACGGGGGAGCCTGGTGGGCTGCCGTCTCTGGGGTCGCACAGAGTCGGACGTGACTGAAGCGACTCAGCAGCAGCAGCAGCAGAGATGGGAAGAGCAGTAGATAAGAAAGAGTACAGATGATTAAGAAGAGGTGGGAAAATGGCATCCACTGAAGGAGAGTGCTCCCCTTCTGGCTTCAGTAGTTGTTTGTAGAACTTTTTAAAATTGATAAAACATTTTAAAAGAAAATGTCCCATGGTGGAAAGGAAGTTTCCTTTCCACGATAAACTTATAGGCTTGACTCCCTCCACCACCCAACTCTGTAATCCAAGCACTGGTTTCCGGTTAATGGTTTCCTGTGTGTCTCTCCAAAATTTCTCTTCTATATATAATCTACTGTGTTTAGGAAAAAAAAAAAAAAAGTGCCCTGTCCCTTTCATTCTTACCTCTGATGTGTCTTAGACATCATTCTATATTAGCACATATGTCCATCTGTTTTTCAGAAAAGACTAGCTGACCTGTCTAATGTAGATGAAACAAAATTTGCTCATTTCCCACAGTTTAACAGTCCCTGTTCAAGATATTTGGCTTCCCTGGTGGCTCAGCGGTAAAGAATCTGCCTGTCAATGCGGGAGAGGCAGATTTCCATCCCTGGGTCGGGAAGATTCGCTGGAGGAGGAAATGGCAACTCACTCCAGTATTCTTGCCTGGGAAATCCCACGGACAGAGGAGCCTGGTGGGCTGGAGTCCATGGGGTCATAAAAGAGCCGGACACGACTTAGTGACTAAACTACAACAACAAGGTTTTTTAGCTTTCTGCCAGCACTGCTGTAATGAACAACTCATATATAAGCCTTTGCTACAGTGTGTGTGTGTATGGAATTTACTTCTGGAAGTGTGAGTGCAAGGCTGGAACTTAAATTGTGAAATTTTAAAAATTTATTTCAAGCTTATATTGAGATTTATTTTATAATAAAAATTACCTTTCTTAACCTTGTAGGAGAAAAGAGCTGTTAATTTGTATCCTTTCTACTCCTTGCAATTTAAAAATATACTACAAGTGCATGTTATAAGGTAATTTTAAACCCCTTAGAGTGACAGCTGGGTGATTTTATTCATACTGGTAAAGGTAGAAGTACTGTACTTTGAAGACTGTGCTATCATAGGCAAACTACTTCATTTATATTTGGTAATACAAGTTAAATGAGTGCCTTTTGTAGTAGCTTGATTGTTTTAGGATTTTATGACCAATATCAATTAAAAACATATACAGTTTCACTTCTTGCCTTGCAGAAGTCTGCTGCCATATATTAGTCACATGGGAAATAAATGGCCTATTTTTTCGCTTCCTTTACCTTCCACATCCTAATCTATTTATAATAAAATAAACCTTTGTGGGGTTTGAGATCCAAAATCATTGTACAAACCAGAATGCTATTGATGGATTAATTTCTCGAGGCAGAAGGTAGGTACAGATTTAGTCTTTATTCTGCAAAGTGTTCCTGAGCAGAAAAAGGAAGATTTTCGTTTTTAATTTCAATGTTATACAGCTCACTCAAGACTAGCAAGAGTTCAAGAATCTTTACTCTTTTAAAAGGAGAGACTGGGCCAGGGCGGGGGCGGGTAGGAAGTGCTGGGGAGCTAATATGTATGAGGACAAAGTTGGAACTTGTGAGTGGCAGTTTCCTTGGCCCATGCCCAGGGTCTATTTTGAGGCCTTGTCAAAACTCTCCTGACAGAACCTACCACATAACCACAATCTGTCCTGGCCCCACTGCAAGTCAGGAAGGCCTGCGGTTTAGGAAGATGGCAACAGAAGAGGGAGCTTGTAAAGGACATTTGCCTTTGGAAGATGAAGGCTCAGTTTGGGGGTGAAAATGTGCTTAGCGTGCATGTCTAAGATGCAGGGTTTTTTGTTTTCCCTTTGTGCGGGAGGAGCTTGATTAAGGAGAGCTAACGAGGGCAGCATTGTAGAAGAGTGCACAAGGAACAGCGTGGTATTGATGTCATGCCTGGTTCTGAGTGTTTGGCAAGGATCCGTCTAGTGCTCTACACCAGGGGAAGAACATTGCTCTCACCCCAGCAGGGAGGCCATGCCCTGCATTGAAATAGTAGTCCAGTTCAGAGACCTTAGAAAGGATTATTGAGTTTATACAGGGGAATAAGCTTCTTCCCAAATTCTCATTCTCTTCTTCCCATAGAACTGTGCAGCCCCATGTATAGTATCAGAAAGTTCTCGCTCTAAATTTTTGGTTTATTACCAGATGCTGTGTTCCAGCATAGCTGCCTTTCTATACCAGATGCTTTCTCGTGAAACCTTGGTGTTTCTGTACTTAGTGAGTAAAGTGCTTGGGTTTGACGTTCTTTAACTGATCTCAGAGCTTCTTAGGCCAGAAAGCTGTTAAAGAGCTTAGCGTGCCACTTGTTTGATCAAGGCTCATGTCACCATATTTATCCAAATCCTTGGTTAGAGTGGAGGTGGTTTGCAGAATTTGGCACACAGGCTGCATTTAGAGATGCAAAACCTGCAAGCGGTTTCCTTTCTTTCGCTTTAGAGTAGGCTGGCACTCCAGAAAACTGAGTTTTTCCTTTTCCTCAGAAATTTGGATTGTTAGCATTTGATGATGATGATGTATTTAGTATTCAGTGTGAGTAGAAAAAATAATCACTGTTTTTCTCTCTTCTCTATCCCTGTTATCTATCATGTTCCTATTATCTTGTTATATCCCTTCCCTGTCCCTGCCTTCCCCTTCTCCAAAAAAGAGTGAGATGAGAGCAGAGCAGAGGGAGAGCAGAAAAGAGGCTGGGAAAACCTTGACATTCAAGAGCTTATCAGGGTGTTTTTATTTCCCCAGAAGTAGATTATTAAAATCATCCTTTAAAAATCACAGTCATCTTTTCCCATTGTTTTCAGTTTGAACCTTCTCTATCTTAGTTTTCCTTCAGTAGGAACAGGAAATTTTTAACTGGTTTGGATATAAAATTACAGCTTTAGTAAACAAATTTAACTTTTAAGTTGTTCTGATCACTTTGTTATTCTTTTTACATCTCCCACTTTTCTCAATAGAAACATTTTAACAGCTAGGAGCAGTCAAACTATGCTGTGTGCAGGCAATTGGGATATTGAAGTGTTTATTTCTCTGTTAAATGGTTTAATCACTTATAGTAACAAAATTGTATTTTTTTGTTATTTCTTGTATAATCACAACATAGTAAGCATACATGTTGCTAAGTGATCCAAAGATTATAGGAATAAAAATAGAAAAGCAATCCATTTAAAAACAAGTTATTGATTTATCTTTGGCTGCACTGGGTCTTCGTTGCTGCACACCGGCCTTCCCTAGTTGTGGTGTGGGCTTCTCAGCGCCGAGCGTGGGCTCTAGAGCACAGGCCTCAGTAGCTACGGCCGACAGGCCGAATTGCCCCCCAGCATGTGGGATATTTCTGACCCAGGGATCAAACCTGTGTCCCCCGCATTGGCAGGTGGACTTTTGACCAGTGGACCACCAGGGACGTCCCAAGAAATCTGATTTAGATGAGATGTTTTTCCCCATGTCCAGGTTGATAGTCAAGGAAATGAGAAGATTCTCTCCTGCTGTCTTACTACACTCATCCTTTGCTCTCTATCCAAAGTGGTTTTTTAATTGTGGTAAAATATATGTAACATAAAACTTACCATTTTCAGCATTTTAAAGTGTACAATTAAGCACATTCACGTTGTTGTGCAGCCATTACCACCATCCATCTCCAGAACTTTCTCCTCTTCCCAGAGGGAAACTCTTTACCCATTCAACAGTAATCCTCATTGCTCCCCAGCCCCTGGTAAGCACATTCTGCCTTCTGTCCCTATGAATTTGACTGCTCTAGACACCTCATGTAAGTAGGCTCATGGAGTATTTCTCTTATAAAATAGCTAGTTTATTTCCTTTAGCATAATGTCTTCACGGTTCATCCATGTTGTAGCATGTATGAGAATTTCACTTGATTTCAAAGCTGAATAATATTTTATCATATATAGATATATAATATATTTTGTTTATTCATCTGTTGATGGACCTTTGGGTTGCTTCCGCCTTTTGGCTCCTCTGAATAATGCTTTTGAACACAGGTATATATCTGTTTGAAGCCCAGCTTGCTTTTCTCTTGGATGTATACCCATAAGTGGAATTGCTGGATCATCTAATAATTTTGTGATTATTTTTTTTGAAAGACTTGCTATAGCATTTTCTGTAGCAACTACACCATTTTATACTGTACAAAGGTTCTAATATCTCTATGTCAAAGATTCTCCTTTCTTTCTTTCTAAAAATAGTAGCCATTCTAGTGTGTAAGTGGTACTATCTCATTGTGGTTTTGACTTGCATTTCCGTAATGATTAGTGATGTTGAGCATCTTTTCATGTGTTTTTTGATCATTTGTATATCTTTGGAGAAGCAGCTGTTCAAGTCCTTTGTCTGTCTTTGAATGGGTGGTTGTTGTTGAGTTTCAGGGGTTCTCTATATATTCCACATGCTAATCCTTTATCAGATATATGATTTGCAAATATTTTCTCCCATTCCACGGGTTGATTTTTTTTTCCCTCTGTTGATAGTGTACTTTAATACACAGAAGTTTTTAGTTTTGAAGTCCACTTCCTCTAACTTTTCCTGTTGTTGCCTGTGGTTTTGGTGTCCTCTTCAAAAAATCTGCTATATCAAACGTCAGAAGCCTTTTTGTGTATCGACAGTTTTAGCGCTTGTATTTATTTCTTTGACCTACTAACAGGTAATTTCTGTATACAACATACAGTAAGAGTCCAGCTTTATTCTTCTGCATTTGGATTTCCAGTTTTACCAGCACCAGTTGTTGAAAGACTGTCCATTCCCCATTCACTGATCTTGACACCCTTGTTGAAAATCATTTGACCATATATGCCAGATTTATTTTTGTGCTGTTAAATTCCATTGGCCTCTGTGTCTCTCTATATGCCCGTAACACATTGTTTTGGCTACTGTAGCTTTCTAGTAAGTTTTGGAATCAGAAAGCGTGATGCCTCCTTTTTTTTCTTTTTCAAGATTGTTTTGGCTATTTGGGGTCCCATGAAATTCCATAGGAATTTTAATATTAGGATAGGTTTTTTTCCATTTTTGCAGAATCTGTAATTGGGATATGTAGAGAGTACATTCAGAGAAGGCAGTGCACCCCACTCCAGTACTCTTGCCTGGAAAATCTCATGGACGGAGGAGCCTGGTACGCTGCAGTCCATGAGGTCGCAAAGAGTTGGACACGACTGAGTGACTTCACTTTCACTTTTCACTTTCATGCATTGGAGAAGGAAATGGCAACCCACTCCAGTGTTCTTGCCTGGAGAATCCCAGGGACGGTGGAGCCTGGTGGGCCGCCATCTATGGGGTCGCACAGAGTCGGACATGACTGAAGTAATTTAGCAGCAGCAGCAGAGAGTACATTGAAGCTGTAGGTCTCTCTGGGTGTTTTGATGTTTTACCAATATAAAGTTTTCCAATCCATGAACATGAGGTAGCTTTCCATTTATTTATGTGTCCCTTCATTTCTTTTAGCAATGTTTTGTAGTTTTCAGTGAACAGATCTTTTGCCTTCTCAGTTAAGCTTATTCCTAGTATTTTGTTCCTTTTTTCTTATCATAAATGGTAGTGTTTTTTTTCTTTCTTTTTTAGTTGTTCATTTGGTTGTTAGTGTATAGAAATGCAGCTAATCTTTTGTGTTGATTTTGTATCCCTGCAACTTTGCTGAATTCATTCATCCAGTTTTAAAAGCAGTTGCATTTGCTTTCTGTGTTGTATAACAGAGTGCACACAACACACATTTATTATCCTGCAGTTTTTTGGGGGGCAAGAGTCTGAGCAAAGTTAAACTGTCTTCTGCTTAGGGCCTCATGAAACTGCAATCAGCTCATGCAGTAGTTTCATGGCTGGGCTGTAGTCTCCACCTGAAGACTCAACTGGGGGGATGGGGAATTGCTTCTAAGCTCACTTGGGTTTTTGGCAGAATTAATTTTCTTGTGAAATTATGACTGAGGCTTCTTGCTTAATAGAAGTTGCTGGGTCATCTGTAGGCTGTCTTCAGGCTCCTAAAGGCTGCTCTCAGCTTTTAGGGGCAACCTGAAGTTCTTGACCCTCGGATGTTCTGACCACTTCATCAAAGCATCAAGGAAAGCCCAGGGCAATTCTGCAGGCTAGACAGCCCCACGTAGTGTGACAGAATCATGGGAATGACGTCTTGTAACCTTTGTCATAGGCTGTTGGTAGAAGCAAGTCATGAGTTCTGCCCAATTTCCAAGGGAGGTGTTCACACAAAGATGGAAACGAGCGTGGGAAACCACCATAGCATCAGCCATAACTGGTTACAAAAAGCACATATTTTATAAACCTATTTTTGTGTAAAAAACATATGCACTTAAGAGTATCTTCGAATGGTGGAAAACTGCTGTTTTTTAATCACTGTTTTGTAGGTTTTTTTTTCATTATTTCTTCCTACTTCTCCCTGCAACATTCTAGTTTTGCAATTTTAAATCAGTAGTTGTGTCTTTCTTGTAACTAAATGCTATTTACAACTTAAGCCAAGAATTAATATAATGATTGTTTCCTTTCTTGTTTAACTTTCTTTCCCACCCCTCCCCACCACCCCGAGATTTAAGGACCTTTTTTTTGGAGGGGGAGGGAGTTTTCTAGTCACCTTATTTTCCCCAAATGCTCCAATAGATTTTTCACATGTCTACTCTTTCTGATTTAGTAATTTGTGGTTTATTTGTGAAATACCTATAGAGAAATAGAAAACAAAAATACAGTTTCAGGAAGAATAATAAAATAAGCACCTATGGTCTCACTACCTAGGCCAAGAAGTTGAACATTCAGTATCCTCTTAGTTTCCTGTAAATATTCTTAAATGGCAGCTCTTTCCCCTCCCAGTAATCATAATCCCCTTTTACATGGTAATAACCCTTTTGGAAATTTCTGTGGAAAATTCTGAAAGAGATGGGAATACCAGACCACCTGACCTGCCTCTTGAGAAATCTGTATGCAGGTCAAGAAGCAACAGTTAGAACTGGACATGGAACAACAGACTGGTTCCAAATAGGAAAAAGAGTACATCAAGGCTGTATATTGTCACCCTGCTTATTTACCATTTCAGGGAATTATTTTTTCATGCATTAGAGAAGGAAATGGCAACCCACTCCGGTGTCCTTCCCTGGAGAATCCCAGGGACGGGGGAGCCTGGTGGGCTGCCGTCTATGGGGTCACACAGAGTCGGACATGACTGAGGCGACTTAGCAGCAGCAGCAAGACAAGTTTAAGCTACACGAGCCTGACCAGCATGGCCCAAGAGAAGGGAAATGCTGGCGCCTTCGTTTCTGCTATAAAAGTACCTTGTGTCACTGCTATTTTTCCCGCAGTGGGTGAATGCATGGTGGAAGAATCACAGGGATCTAAAGAGAAACCCAGAATTTCAAAGAATTTTGCTCTGATCGTAAAAACATGTAGAGTTGAACATTGATGTCAAGACTTGGTAACATTAATGGTTACTTCTTTGTTCTAGTTTTGACTTAGTGATTCGAGTCAGAGTTAATTTTATTACATTTTTAAGGTTAATCTAATGGTGTTCATTTTTTAAAAATTAATAATGTGTTTTTCGTTTACTTAGAATTTTGATGTATCCATAAGAGTCTTGGTTGCTGTGAAATCTGTTAGAAAATTATGATTTTACCAGATATAACCAACATAAATTTTTATAGTCCTACTTTGTAGTACTCAGGTCAAATGAATCTTTCCCCTTCATCAGCTTAATACAGTGTCAAAGCTGGTTATTCTTTACACGTTTTCATACTATCAGGGAGCCCCAGAATTGTAGCTTTTAGTAGCGTAAATCAGTTTTTGGTAAGGTGATTATCTACAATATATAAAGCTTAAGAAAAAAGAATTTTTTATACACTGTTTCCTTTGCCATTTATTATTCATATGTACAAAATTTTACATAATTTTGATCACACTGTACATGCCATTTTGTCATCATTTTATGCCTTGTAGGCATGATATCAAACCTGTCTCTGTCTTTATTTGCTTCCCATGAGTTTTCTAATGCCATAATTTATTGTATCATGTTGACTGGCCTTGACTTAAAGCTGTTGTCAGTTTGGGTCACTTTCAGCTTAGTGTTTTGTTTTACTATAGATTAAAAAGAAATTAAAATGATTGTCTTTATTCATGTGATTTTTTCTTTTGTTGTATTATGTTCTAAGTTTGTTTTTTTTTTTTTTTTTTTTTTACTAATAGAATAGAGTTAATGTGAGTATTGTCAGTAGAATTCACTCCCAATCAGAAGGAGAAACTAAAGTCTAAAGCTAATTCTGCCCCCTCTTTGGAACTTAATTCTGATCCCTTCTATTTTATTATCAGTGGCAGATATCTTATTCTTCTATCATATTTTGATTTTTACTTTTTTCCATGAAAGTATTTCAGTTATAATTACACATATTTCAGAAAGAAACATACCCTTTTAAGTTTAGTAGGAGAACAGGTAGTTCTTTTTAATGTTGCTTCATACCTAGGATAAGATCTGATAGAGTGCCTGAAGAACTGTGGACAGAGGTCCGTGACATTGTACAAGAGGCAGTGATCAAGACCATCCCCAAGAAAAAGCAATACAAAAGGGCAAAGTGGTTGTCTGAGGAGGCCTTACAAATAGCTGAGAAAAGAAGAGAAGTGAAAGGCAAAGGAGAAGAGGAAAGATACACCCATTTGAATGCAGAATTCCAAAGAACAGCAAGGAGAGATAAGAAAGCCTTCCTCAGTGATGAGTGCAGAGAAATAGAGGAAAATAAAATGGGAAAGACTAGAGATCTTCTTCAAGAAAATCAGAGATACCAAAGGAACGTTTCATGCAAAGATGGGCACAATAAAGGACAGAAATGGTCTGGACCTAACAGAAGCAGAAGATATTAAGAAGAGATGGCAAGAATACACAGAAGAACTATACAAAAAAATATCTTCATGACCCAGATAACTGCAATGGTGTGATTAGTCATCTAGAGCCAGACATCCTGGAATGCAAAGTGAAGTGGGCCTTTGGAAGCATCACTATGAACAAGGCTAGTGGAGGTGATGGAATTCCAGTTGCGCTATTTCAAATCCTAAAAGATGATGCTGTTGAAAGTGCTCTACTCAACAGGCCAGCAAATTTGGAAAACTCAGCAGTGGCCACAGGACTGGAAAAGGTCGATTTTCATTCCAATCCCAAAGAAAGGCAATGCCAAAGAATGCTCAAACTACCCCACAGTTGCACTCATCTTACACACTAGCAAAGCCAGGCTTCAACAATACATGAACTGTGAAATTCCAGATGTTCAAGGTAGATTTAGAAAAGCCACAGGAACCAGAGATCAAAATGCCAACATCCGTTGGATCATCGAAAAAGCAAGAGAGTTCCAGAAAAACATCTACTTCTGCTCTATTGACTATGCCAAAGCCTTTTTTGTAAAAAAAATATAAATTTATAACTTGGAGGCTAATTGCTTTACAATATTGTATTGGTTTTGGCATACAGCAACATGAATCTGCCACAGGTGTACACGTGTTCCCCATCCTGAACCCCCCTCCCACCTCCTTCCCCTGCCAAAGCCTTTGACTGTGTGGATCACAACAAACTGGAAAATTCTTTAAGAGATGGGAATACTAGACCACCTGACCTGCCTCTTGAGAAATCTGTATGCAGGCCAAGAAGCAAACGTTAAAACTAGACATGAAACAACAGACTGGTTCCAAATCAGGAAAGGAGTACATCAAGGCTGTATATTGTCACCCTGCTTATTTAACATCTATGCAGAGTACATCACGTGAAATGCCAGGCTGGATGAAGCACAAGCTGGAATCAAGATTGCAGGCAGAAATATCAATAACCTCAGATATACAGATGACACTACCCTTATGGCAGAAAGTGAAGAAGAACTAAAGAGCTTCTTGATGAAAGTGAAAGAGGAGAGTGAAAAAGTTGGCTTAAAGCTCAACATTCAGAAAACTAAGATCATGGCATCTGGTCCCATCACTTCATGGCAAATAGATGGGGAAACAATGGAAACAGTGAGAGACTTTATTTTCTTTGGTCCAAAATCACTGCAGATGGTGTTTGCAGCCATGAAATTAAAAGATGCTTGCTCCTTGGAAGAAAAGCTATGACTAACCTAGACAGCATAGTAAAAAGAGACATTACTTTCCTAACAAAGGGCCATCTAGTCAAAGCTATGGTTTTTCCAGTCGTCATGTATGGATGTGAGAGTTGGACTATAAAGAAAGCTGAGCACTGAAGAATTGATGCTTTTGAACTGTGGTGTGGGAGAAGACTCTTGAGAGTCCCTTGGACTGCAAGGAGATCCAACCAGTCCATCCTAAAGGAAATCAGTCCTGAATATTCATTGGAAGGACTGATTCTGAAGCTGAAACTCCAATACTTTGGCCACCTGATGCGAAGAACTGACATTTGAAAAGACCCTGATGCCGGGCAAGATTGAAGGTGGGAGGTGAAGGGGACGACAGAGGATAAGATGGTTGAATGGCATCACCAACTCGATGGACATGAGTTTGCGTAAACTCCGGCAGTTGGTGATGGACAGGGAGGCCTGGTGTGCTGCAGTCTACGGGGTCACAAAGAGTCAGACACGACTGAGCAACTGAACTGAACATATCTAGTTAATTGGAACTAGAGAAAAATGCCTTCCCACAAAGTATGTAGGTCTGGTGTTGGATTGGATTTAGGTTTAGATTTGTGTTTGAAAATACCCAGCTCCCCACCCACCTCCCCACCCACTTGTGGCTCAACCGAGATTAACTTTGGCCATGGGGTTTACTTCTGAGTTTTGCTTTGTCACCTCTTTTGCTATTGTGATTTCTGATTTTTTTTTTTTTTGGGTATCAGTTACACCTTGTATTTCTGAAACATTTTACAGTTTATAAAAACGTACTCAATATATCCACTTGATCTTTAAAATGACCCTTGTGATGGGAAAAGAAATTTAAATAATTCAAGACTTGTTCATTGAAAATCACAAAATACTAGAGAAAGAAAAATTCATGTTTTGAAATGTTGATATTGTTAAGATGACACTGCTGTACAAATTGATCTTGGACAGTGCAGAATTCAGTTTTTGGTGCAGAAATAGTCATGCCCATCTTAAAATTTGTATGGCAAGATAAGGGACCCAGAACAGGCAATACAATCTTAAAGAGGAACAAAGTTGGAGGGCTCATACTTCCTAATTTTAAAACTTATTCTAAAGCTACAGTAATCAAGACGGTGTAATACTGGCATAAGGATATACATATTAATCAATGGAATGGAATTGTGGGGCCAGAAATAAACCTTTACTTTTATATTTAGTTGATTTTTAACAAGGGTACCAAGACAGTTCAGGAGGGAAAGAACTGTCTTTTAAACAAATGGTACTGGAAAAAGTAGATATCTACATGCAAAAGAATGAAGTTGGATCCCTGCATCACACCATAAAAAAAAACTTAACTCAGAATGGATTATGTAAAAGCTAAAGCTATAAAACTCTTAGAAGAAAATGGAGTAAATTTTTGTCACCTTGGGGTGGACAGTGCTTTGTTAGCTATGCACCATCAAAGTCTTACAACAAAAGAAAAAAATAGGTGAATTGACTTCCTCAAAATAAAAACCTTTGTGCTTCAGAGAAGCCCATTCTCTGAATAGTGACAAAACATATGTAGACAGGGCTTCCCTGATGTCCAGTGGTTAAGACTCTCACTTCCGCTGCACGGGGCATGGGTTTGATCTCTGGTCAGGGAACTAAGTTCTCACATGCCCTGCAGTGTGGCCAATAAATAAATTAATTATTTGATTAGAAAAAAAAAAAACATAGAAATGGTATAGCTACATTCTCTCTGACCTCTTTACGATTTTAATTTTCCTATTGTACTCTTTCTTCCACTTTACAAGACAGTGATTAGTATGTACACTGAGATAATTAAAGGTATGGGGAAAGGAGTCCGTTCAAATGGTACTACTTGAACATGGTTTACTTCTTAGAGCAAACTGAGAATGCAGTTGTTGGTAAGAGTACATCTTCTTGATTTAGGCTCTGCACAGTTGATGATGTAGTGTTATAAGTCAGGTTGAACATACAGCCCATTAGAGTTCATTTATTGAATAACATTGTTAACAAGGAAGTTCGCGCCTGGCATGTACTCTTATGAAAAGAGGAAATGGAAAGATTATTGGTTGTATTGGGTATATAAGAATACTATATATTCAAAATATTAGACTTTAAAAAACATTTTTGGCAATTCTTAGAACAACTGAGTATGGAAGTAGGAGATGTGACTCTACGAGTCTTTGACCTTTTATAGGCGTTGTATTTTATAAAAGATGAGTTTAAATTAACCATTATAGGTTCTGATACTTTCCCTGAGATTTAGTTTATATTAATATCTATCTTTCTTTGTCCTGCCAGGCCCTCCAGTTTTGCCTCCTATGTGTGTTTTTCATTTTTTACTCTGCCTCAAGTTCTGGGTGTTCCTTTTGTTGGTTTTGTGGGTTCTGTGTAATGGTCTCATCTAGATATTTCAGAATTGATGTCTTTGCAGTCCCTCCCTTCCTTCCTTGCTTTTTTCTTTCCCCCTCTCCTCCCCCTACTCTTTGTGCCCTCCCCCTCTTCCATTTTTTTTCTCTTTTAGTCCAGGAATCCATGTTCTCCCCTTTTCCCATAATCTCTCTAATGTATACATGACTGTTGCCCCTTTTCCCATAATCTCTCTAATGTATACATAACTGTTGCTCCTTTTCCCATATCTCTCCGATGTATACATGACTGTTGCCCCTTTTCCCATAGTCTCTCCAATGTATACATGACTGTTGCCCCTTTTCCCATATCTCTCTGATGTATACATAACTGCACCCCACCCCAGTACTCTTGCCTGGAAAATCCAATGGACGGAGTGGCCTGGTGGGCTGCAGTCCATGGGGTCGCTAACAGTCGGACAGACTGAGCGACTTCACTTTCACTTTTCTCTTTCATGCATTGGAGAAGGAAATGGCAACCCACTCCAGGGTTCTTGCCTGGAGAATCCCAGGGATGGGGGAGCCTGGTGGGCTGCCGTCTATGGGGTCACACAGAGTCGGACACGACTGAAGTGACTTTGCAGCAGCAGCAGCTTTTCCCATAGTCTCTCTGATGTATGCATGACTGTTGCCCCTTTTCCCGTAGTCTCTCCAATGTATACATAACTGTTGCTCCTTTTCCCATAGTCTCTCTGATGTATGCATGACTGTTGGTGTTCTTCTGTGCTGTGATTGCCTCTGCCTTCCTTTCTATTTCAGAGCAACTTTTTTAAATTGCGATTCCCAGTTGCCATGTCTTTTGTTCATCTAGTCATCTGCCTTTGTCAGCCAGTCACTTTTTTTCCCAGCACTTCATTATAAAAAATCTCAAACATACAAAAATAGTTGAGGGAACTCCCTGGTGGTCTAATAGTTAGGACTCTACACTTTCACTGCAGGGGAACTAAGATCTTACAAGCTGTGTGGCACGGCTAAAAAAAAGTTGACACAGGTCTGTGAACACTCTTGTACCGACCACCTGGATTCTGCTATTAATATTTTATTATATGTTGTCACCCATATGGTCCTTTATCCATTCTTCTCTCTATCCATTATTCCTTTTTATTTTTGGATGCATTTCAAAATAAGTAGAAGGTATCAGTACACTTCAACTCTAAATGTTTCAGTATGTGCATCATTGACTAGAAGTCAGTATCTGTTTGAAGGCCCTTTTCTTTTGAGGTGGAATTTACATAGAGATAAACGCACAGGTCTTAAGTGTAGCATTTAATGACCTTTGTCTTTGTCATTCTATGTTCTAATAAGGTGACTGACACGCATTGTACAGTCATACCTCCGAACTTGTGTGTTCATTCAGATTTTCCAAAAAAGACTTTGAATACCACAGAGTACCTTAAAATGTTTTTTAGCATGGCCAGCGATATCACAAGAAGCATACTGGTAGAAGCAACTTTGAGGATACTTTTGTTTAGTTAAAAATAAAAAAAATTTAAAGGAAGGCTAGGAATGCCCTTTTGTCAGCTTCATAAGCTAAATATGTAAAAGAGTAGTTAGTTCAAGACACTTGAAACATTTTGTCTGCTAAGTGCTTGCATTTATCTTAACTCACTTGAGCCTCACATTAGCCATGTCAGATAGTGGGGACAGTTGTTATTTCTGCTCTTTGGGTGAAGAAAGGAAGGCGTAGGCAGTGGGAAGAGCAGAGCAGCAACTGGTCACGCAACCAGCTCAGAGCCTCTCGCTTTAAATCTTATCCAGTGGCAGCAGCTCCAGTCGCTCTAATTTCAGTTCAGGAGCCATTCTGGATCTTGGGGTTTGCTTATAAGTAACTACCAAATGTTTTATTGTATGGACTTGGGTTGCCTGTAATGACAATGCTGACACGAAAGACTTAATGCCAGTATGTTGAATTCTCTATGATGAAATATAATACGATATAAGGGAACTGCAACCATCAGGATCCAGACAGAACTAAGTGTGCTATATTTAGCATATGACACACTGATATTCTGTTCTCATGAAAGTGAACTGTATCATGATTGAAATGCCACTTAATGTGGCAAAATGCCTATTTTTCAGAAATGTATTGCATGAGAAGCTTATTGGAGAAGAGAAAGCTTTATTGATATATCTGTTTTGGAAGGTATATATTTCACAGCACCCTTTCTTTCCTTTAGGTAGACAAATACTTAATGACAAAACCATCTGGAGAAAATCAACTTGACATTGGATAAAGGAGTTCACAAAAATGCAAGCAGTTTTGTTCTTGTCAGGGGGTGTAAATGTTTAGCTCTGGGTTTGGTTGATAGCACTAAGGAAAAGCTGGAAGAAATTAACATGGCTCCCAAAGAAAACTGTTATTGAGAAAACCTCCTTGAAATAGAAATTTACTTTAGAATCCTTTAGAATCAGAAACTGGAAATAATTTATTTGAGGTCACCTTCGAGTCTATCTTTAATTTTGTCATTTCATTGAAAAGTAGTTTTCTGTTGTCTATGCCAGAAACCTTATTTCTTTTAAGGTTTCTCCCTGTAGGTGATGTAGACTCTTCTAGAGTTATTAGAAGATGGTTGCATAGGAACTGAAAACCTTACATTTTTCTAATGGCAGTAAGGATGTCTCCTTACAGAATACAAACAAGGTAATTTTTTCAAAGGCCCTCAATTGTTTTTTTGAAATAGGTAATGACTGATCTGCCTCACATGCAGATGAAAACGGTGGCGGGATCTGGCCAGTGACGCGTGAGAACCCCTGGGAGCCCTTGTAGATGGGTCTCAGAGGACACGGGAGACAGGAAGTCGTCTCCGCCTTCTCCCTGTGATCCTGCACCTCCGTCCTTTTCGCTGTCAACTTTCTCTCGGTGGCTTAGCCTGGAGCTTGTTGAAACAGTTTTGGTTTTTAGGCATTTTTAAGAAAAGATAGTTCTTTTTAAAAATGTGATTTATTTTTGGCGGTGCTGGGTCTTTGTTGCAGTGGTTTTTCTTGTTGCAGGGCGCAGGCTCTAAGGCTCTCGGGCTTCAGTAGTTACGTGTGGGCTTAGTTACTCCATGGCATGTGGGGATCTTCCTGGGTCAGGGCTCGAACCCATGTCCCCTGCATTGGCAGGCGGATTCTTTACCACTGAGCCACCAGGGAAGCCCCCTAGAACAGATAATTATTTATGTAAATCTGTGTGCTAAGGAATATCCTGGCAGCTCTAAGGTCTAAGGCAGTGTATTAGTTGAGAAAGAAGGAAAATGGATTATGGGAAAAGAGGAGAAAGAAATCCTCTATTCAAAAGCATGCCACTGGTGGTGGTGTCAGATAGCGTGTCTCAGCTGGGTAGCATATTGGGCCTGATTTGGGTGCAATCCACTTTGGGGCCAGTTTATTCTCTGATATGAAACCTTTTATTTGTAAATGCATCCCTTTCCCCCCAATGCTATTGAAGTTTTAGAGAATCAAGAAGAAAAAAACTCACTCTTCTAACAAAACTACTGTTAAACTTTGCTACAGTTCCAGCCAAATCTTTCTTTCTTCTCTATTTTTGTGTGTCTGGAATTGGAAAATGCCTATGTTTTGTATCCCACTTCTGTGAAATGTCTTTCAGTGAGTCCTTGGAAAGTTGGCTGAAGGGCAAATATTGGATGATCCCACAGAGCATCAGCTAAATTGTCACTCCAGTCTGAAAAGGAACCTTCTGTTGCATGCTGCTTTTCTCTCAGTGGGTGACTGGTATTTATACAGCATTACTATTAAACAAATGAATGATCTTTAAAATGGTGCTGAGGCTAAGAATGATGGGGGGGGAAAAATCGTCTGTGCTTTCCAGAAATTGTCTTGATTTGTGGCTAGGATTTAATCAGGTGCCTTCAGATATACATTCTTTTTTTTTTTCTTCTGTTTCCATTTAAATGATCCTTTTCTTGTATCAGTTCAATCGCTCAGTCATGTCAGACTCTTTGCGACCCCATGGACTGCATGGACTTTCTTGTATAGAGTTATATTTTCTGTGGCAGAAGAATAAAACTATTATCAGTCTTCCTTCTGATTGACAAACATAACAGGCCAGCTGTGTAGGAATAAAAAAACAGAGTCAGCTAAGCTAGGAATGGCCTGAATTTTCAGCAAAGAGAACTTTTTTTGGGCAGAATGAATTGATGAGTTCTATTTTGCTTGGATCAAGTAAGTTCATTCCAATACATTAAAGTCACTTATACTTTTAATATATTCAGTAGTGTATTCTATTAGGACAAACTTAATTGAGATTTTCTTTGTGGCTTCTTATCAAATGAAATTTTGCCAGTTTATGTATTTATTATTCATTTTGTTTACTTGTGTTGGGTCTTAGTTGTAGCACGCAGGATCTTTTGTGGCTGTGCACAGGCTCCCTAGTTACGCCCTGGGGGCTTCAGTAGTGTGGCTCATGAGCTTAGTTGTTCCATGGCATGTGGGATCCCAGTCCTCCAACCAGAGCTCAAACTTGCATCCTCTGCATTCTAGAAGGCTGATTCTTAACCACTGAACCACCAGGGAAGTCCCTCGCCAGTTTATTTTGTTAAAGCTAGGAAAAAATGAATGGATATTTCATTTAAAAAGCTACATGCCCAGCAATGTGTACAGGAGAGAAGGAGTCATGTAATTTGGGATGCATTCTCTCACTAGTGTCTTTAATTTCAAATACCCTGTGCTAGAAAAATTAGATGGTCTTTATCATCCTTTTTATTTAATCCTAGCAGATGACTTTTTTCTTCTCTCCTTTATAAAAATACATCTATTTTATAATAGCAATAATAATAGACCCATAGAAGGAAATGGCAACCCACTCCAGTGTTCTTGCCTGGAGAATCCCAGGGAGGGGGAGCCTGGTGGGCTGCTGTCTATGGGGTCGCACAGAGTCGGACATGACTGAAGCGACTTAGCAGCAGTGAAGTGAAGTGAAGTCGCTCAGTCGTGTCCGACTCTGTGCGACCCCATAGACTGTAGCCTACCAGGCTCTTCCATCCATGGGATTTTCTAAGCAGGAGTACTGGAATGGGTTGCCATTTCCTTCTCCCGAGGATCTTCCCAACCCACGGATCGAACCCGGGTCTCCCGTGTTGCAGGCAGACGCTTTACCATCTGAGCCGCCAGGGAAGACTAATCCTAAAGGAAATCAACCTTAAATATTCACTGGAAGGACTGATGCTGAAGTTCCAGTACTTTAGCCACCTGATGCGAGGAGCCAACTCATTGGAAAAGACCCTGATGCTGGGAAAGATTGAAGGCAAAAGAGAAGGAGGCAGCAGAGGATGAGATGCTTAGATAGTTATCACTGACTCAATGGACATGAGTTTGAGCAAACTCCAGGAGAAAGTGAAGGACAGGGAAGCCTGGCACGCTGCAGTCCATGGGATCGCAAAGAGTTGGACCCGACTTAAAGACTGAACAACAGATGCTGTTGTTTATTGCTAATTGCAGAATAATAAACATTTTTTTTTTTTAAAATGTGGTAACTTCCCTGGTGGCTCAGTGGTAAAGCCAATGCAGGACGGGAGTAGCTCCTAGAAAAGGAAATGGCAACCCGCTCCAGTATTTCTGCCTATAAAATCCCGTTGACAGAGGAACCTGGTGGGCTGTGGTCTGTGGGGTTGCAGAGTTGGTCACCACTTAGCCACTACACAACAACAGTGGTTTAGGTGGAATTGTTTGTTGATTTACGCTAAAAGCCAACTTGGTTTGGAGCTTTAAGGCTCTGTATTCAACTTTCTTGAATATGTGCTCTCAAAGTCCTAGGATGAAAGACTTCTGTGAAATCTTTTTTTCTCTCTAGAATGGAAATAGGTTTTAGAAATAGCTCTAGTAACTTTAAACTGTTAGGTAAAATTATTGCTGTTTGCGTTTTCTGAAGCTAATATAATACGTTCTCATAGATTGCTGTGGATAATATGGTGAAAAGCATAGGAGGTTTAGTAATTAGTATAAATTTAAATATTCTAAGATTTATTTGGGAAAAAAACTGATAGTGGAAGACAAAGTGGTGACCGATTTCAGTAACTGATACCTAAGTATAGTTTCTCGTTAAAAGTATAAATGGGTATTAAAACTATATAAAGAGAAACATCCTAAATTATTCTGTTTCTTTTTTATTTCAGAGCTGAAAACAGTGAAGTCACATTTCATTGTTTAAAGACTATTTAGAAGACAAGATGGGGACTCCTGGTTCTGGAAGGAAGAGGACACCTGTGAAAGACCGATTTTCTGCAGAAGATGAAGCTCTGAGCAGCATTGCCAGAGAGGTATGTCTACAAAACCCCCCTCACCACTGAGTTGCACGAAAGAGAATGTTGTAAAGATGCTGGGGGGAGAAATGCAGAGATTGATTCATTGAGCTAGTTTAGAATGTTTACTGTGAATTAGATGTTAGGTACAGCCTCCAAAATATTGTATTAGAATAAAATGCAGTTACTATCTCTTTACTTGGATATTTATTCAAATTATCTAAAATTAATTTTTCATTTTATTTTTGTGGTTTTGTTGACCTCCAGGGACTTGTCCTAATGTTTTGAAATTTATAATTAATCTTCATTATTGAAGTTTAAGGTAATTAGAATGTTGAAGATATGATAGATAGCTCTATTATAGAAATGCTCATTTGGGCTCTACCGTTAATATAGTCCAGGAAGCACTGTATAATTGTTGACAGAAATAGACCTTATTTGGTGTCTGCTCAGATTCAGCATCTTAACAGTTTTTTAAATAACTGCAATGGAATTTTTGTGTTTAACTTTTAGCTAGTAATAGAGCTTCTGGAGCATTTTCGTTTTGGTTTGTTGACAACTGAGAAAAAAGGACGAAAAGGAAAGGAGTGTCACCTATTAGATCTCTGGCAGCATTTCCTGTTGCATATTGGACATGTCAGATAACTCCCAGCTGTGATTTCTCAGTGAGGAGCCAACTTTATTTCAGACTCTGTCTGCAGTTACGGACCTGACCATATACTATCCTGGCAGAAGACGCGCTTAGAGCATTTTCAGATTGTATTCTTTGGGTGCGAATTGTTCCCTCATCACTTCCTCTCTGTTATTCTTAGTAAATAACTCATGTAAAACTAGTGCTGTTTCCTTTTGACATATCACACAGACTTTTTTTGGATTTAGCTCATTGTTAGGTTTTTCCTTTTGTAAGCTACTCAGCTTTTGAATTAAAAGTCAAATTTTGTAGGAGGATATTTGAGGCAGAGGGAAGTTCTCTAAAATCTGATGACAAAACTGTGATAATACCTTAACAAAATCATTTTTTTAATTGGTGAGATAGTTATAGATAAAAAGGAAAAAGATATTTAAAAATGAAGCATTGGCTAACACTTTACAGTGATCTTAAGAATTTACTTGAACGAAGTATTTTGGAAGCCACATAGTTTAGTTGAAAATTGAAACTACTCAGAATATTTGATCCCCAAATTGGAGGGATTTACATACCCAGATTTCTATAAAGCGAGGAAATCCCAGTATGTTTTAGGCTCTTTTTGTACTGTCACTAGGTATCTTAACTCTTTTTGAATATGATGCTTCATTTACAAAATCAGGTGTCATTCAAGCATCTAACCCTTGAGTGCTTACTATGTGACAAATACTTTTCTAAACATTTAAAGTGAACTTTATTTTGGGGGGCTCTGGTGTTGGAGAAGACTCTTGAGAGTCCCCTGGACTGCAAGGCGATCCAACCAGTCCATTCTGAAGGAGATCAGCCCTGGGATTTCTTTGGAAGGAATGATGCTAAAGCTGAAACTCCAGTACTTTGACCACCTCATGCGAAGAGTTGACTCATTGGAAAAGACTCTGATGCTGGGAGGGATTGGGGGCTG
>SJYX01018388.1:15209-44019 GCA_006410675.1 Oreotragus oreotragus
AGACATGACTGAGTGACTGAACTGAGAGAAATTTCTTTAGCATTTGTTGTAAAGCTGATTTCAGTTCAGTTCGGTCGCTCAGTCGTGTCCGACTCTTTGCGACCCCATGAATCGCAGCATGCCAGGCCTCCTTGTTGCTTGTTTGGTGGTACTGAATTCTCCTAGCTTTTGCTTGTTTGTAAGACTTTTGACTTCCCTGTCAAATCTAAATGAGAGCTGTGCTGGGTAGAGTATTCTTGGTTGTAGGTTTTTCCCTTTCATCACTTTCAAATATGTTTTGCCACTCCTTTCTGGCCTACAGAGTTTCTCATGAAAAGTCAGCTGGTAACCTTATGGGGATTCCCATGTATGTTATTTGTTGCTTTTTCCTTGTTGCCTTTAATATTTTTTCTTTGTCTTTAATTTTTGTCAATTTGATTAACATGTGTCTCATTGTACTACTTCTTTGGTTTATCTTGTATGGGACTCTCTGTGCTTCTTGAACTTGAGTCAGTGTTTCCCTTCTCTCCAGCTATAATCTCTTCAAATATTTTCTCAGGCTGTTTCTCTCTCTCTTCTCCTTTTGTAACCTCTTTAATGTGAATGTTGGTGTGCTCTATGTTGTCCCAGAGGTATGAGACATTTCTTTTCATTCTTTTTTCTTTATTTTGTTCCACAGCAGAGATTTCCATCACTCTGACCTGTATTTTTCATTTCAGTTATTGTTCTTTTCTGTAAGTTTGTTAGTTCTTCTAGGTCTTTATTAAGGTTAGTTATTCTAGGTCTTTATTATTTCTTGTCTCTTCTCAGTCTGAGCCTCCATTCTTTTCCTGAGATCTTGGGTCATCTTTATCATTACTACTTTCAATCATTTTCAGGTAAGTTGCCTATCTCCATTTCACTTAGTTGTTCTTGTGGGTTTTTATCTTGTTTTTTTTTTTTTTTTCTCCATCTGGAACATATTTCTCTGCCATCTCATTTTCCCTGACTTTCTCTGTGGTCTCCTTTTCACAGGCTGCAGGATCATAGCTTCTCTTGCTTTTGGTGTCTGCTCCCTGGTGGGTGAGGTAGGTACTGGTGCTTGTGAGGTTTCTGGTGGGCAGGACTGGTCCCTGCCCACTGGGGGGTGGAGCTGGGCCTCGTTCCTCCTGTGGGCAGGGCTGTGTCAAGGGGTGCCTTTAGAAGTAGGTAGGTGCTCAGGAAGCCTGTTTGTGATGGGTGGGGCTGTGTTTCCTATCTTGCTTGTTGTTTGGTCTGAAGCATTCTAGCACTGGAGCTGCTAGGCTATTGACTAGGGCCAGGTTTTGATGCCGAAATGGCAACCTCACACTAGTCAATATTCTCTGGGGCCTCTGCCACCAGGGTCCTTGGCTCCCCTCTACCAGTAAGCCACAGCTGACCCCTGCCTCCCCAAGGTGACCCTCCAAGACTTACAGATAGGTCAGCCCAGGATCCTATGGAATTACTGATTTGAGTGGGGGCCCAGCATACATGAAACCTTTTCTGTACCCCCAAGAGTGGAGTTTATGTTTCCCCCAGTCCTGTGGAACTCCCACAGCCAAAACCCACTGGCCTTCAAAGCCAAATGTTCTAGAGATCCCTCCTCCCTATGCCAGTCCCTCAGGCTGTGGTGCCTGATGTGTGGGGGCTCAGGACTCTTACTCTTTTGGCGAGCCTCTGTGATATAATTACTTTCCAGTTTGCGGGTCACCCACACAGTGGGTATGGGATTTGATTATGTCACAAAAGCGCCCCCCTACCATTTCACCGTGGCTCCCCTTTTATCTTTGGAAAACCTTGTTCGGTGGGCTCCAGTCCTTGCTCAGTCGTGAGCTGTGATTCTGGGGTCCTCCTGAGATGGGGTGAGCTCAAGTTCTCTCACCGCACCATCTTGTCAGGAATCAAGGGGCCGCTTTTAGTTTGGGCACTGCTGCCTCTTTCCTCGGTGTGTGCTGGCTGTCATTCCCTTCATCTGGGGTGTGCAGGTGTGGCAGCCCTTGCACACCCTCAGGACAGCAGGCGTAGCGCTGGGCACCTCCTCGCGGCCTCGTATGGGCAGCTGTGGCTCACACACTCCGGGGACAGTGGAGGCAGCACTTGGAGCCTGCTCGGGGGTCTCACAGCAGTGTGGGTGGCCCGGGCTAGCCTCTGGATCCTGCAGTGGTGGTGGCGACTCATGCCTGCCCCCAGAGCTCCTGGAGGCAGTGTCTTGTCGCGTGGGAGCATTCATGGGGAAAGAAGCTTTTATGATGGTCCTACCCTTCTCCTCATGCACCCCCCTGCAAAATGGCACCTGGCCTCTCTGGCAGGCCCAGACCTCTCTCAGTGCACCCTCAGTTGCGACCGTCCAGCCTCTTCAGGCTGTTTCTGGTTCTTTCTCTGGTTCCGTCTTCTGAAGCCTTGAGCTTCAGCTCCGAGCTCCCATCCACACTAACAGATGAGCATCTCAGTCTGGGGAGTGCAGGGCAGTGCCAGCTGCTCAGGCAAGTGCCAACCTTGTGTGCTGGTTGCTCTCCATAAACCAGTTGCTACGCTCCCCTCCTAGGCTCTGATGTTCCCTTCCATCCAGGTTGATCTCCCCACTGGTAAGGGGACTTCCCAGGGTGTGGGAACCTTCCCTCCTTCACAGCTCTCTCCCTGGGCTGCAGGCCCTATCCCGGTTCCTTTCTTTTTCTTTTTCCTTTTGCTATACCCAGTTATGTGGAGGTTTTCTTGCCTCTTTGGAAGTCTGAGGTCATCTGCCAGCATTCAGTAGATGTTCTGTATGAACTGTTCACTTGTAGATATATTTTTAATGTTTTTGTGGGAGAAGGTGAGCTCCACCTTCTACTCTTCTGCCATCTTGATCCCATCGCTCAGCAGTGGTTTCTTAAACATGACACTAAAAGCATAAAGACCAAAGAAAAATACATACATTAGATTTTATCAGAGCTTTAAACGTTGGTACTTCAAAAGGTACTATCAAGAAAGTGAAAAAATAACCCATATGATGGGAAAAGATTTTCAAATTATACAGCTGATAAGGGACTTGTGTTTATAATATAAAGAACTCTTCCAATTCAGTTATTAAAAACTGTTAAAAATGGACAAAAAATTGGAATAAACATTTCTCTGAAGGGGATATACAATGGGCCAATAATCAGCTATAAAGAGTGTCAATATCATTAGTCATCAGAGAAATGCAAAGTAAAATCACCATGAAATAGCACTCCACACTCCCTAGGATGGCTGTTATTTAAAAAAGGCAGATAATAGCAATTGTTGATGGTGCTGAGAAACTGAAAAACTCATACATGGCTGGTGGCGATGTAAAATGGTACAACTGCTTTAAAAAATGGTTTGGCAGGCACTCAAAAAAATAAACATAGAATTATTGTGTGACCCAGCAATTTCACTTCTAGAAAAATGTCCCACAAAATTTTGTACATGAATGTTCACAGCTGCATTATTTATAATAATCAAAAGTGGAAACAACCCAAATGTCTGTTAACTCATGAATGGGTAAATCAAATGTAGTATGTCCACACAATGAAATATCATTTGGCAATAGAAAGGAATGAAGTACTGATACATGTTACCGCATGGATGAATCTTGAAAATGTAAGCTAAATGAAAGAAGCCAATCAGAAAACACTGTATACTGTAAGATTCCATTTATATAACATCTTCAGAATAGGCGACTCTGCAGAGAGAAAAGTAGATTAGCGGTTGCTTAGGACTCGAGGAGTGATGGCTAAAGAACTTGGGATGTCTTTCTGAAGTGATAAAAATATTCTATAATTTTGATGATGGCTGCACAACTTTGTTAATATATTAAAAACTAGTGAATTGTATACTTGCAATTAGTAAATTGTATTATGTGAATTACATTTCAATAAAGCTGTTGCCAAAAGAATAAAAGCATCTTGGGACATCAGTGAGGAAGAAAGAAAAACAGAAAGAGTAAAACTATGGGTAGATACAATAGATTTTCCTCTTCCTCTTTAGTTTTCTAAATTATGTTTGGTGGTTAAAGCAAAAATTACTACACTTTCTGATGTGGTTCTCAGTATATTTAAAGAAAATAGCTATGACAATCAAAATGTAAACAGGGAACAGTAAAAGGGATCAAAGGGAGATAAAGTGTTTTTGGGTAAGTAAATCACATAAATTTCTCAAAGTTCCTATAAAGTCTTAGACTACAGAGACTCAGTAATTAATATTCAGTAAACATAGAGAATGTTTGTTTTCACTTCCCTCAGAAACTAGCTCTGCAGGCATCTGTTTCCTTAATAGTAGAGCTAACTGCTTCCATCCAACAGCCTCCTTTTATTCCCCCAGGAACAAAAAAGTTACATTTCAGGATAAATATCTAGGTTTGAGCATTGTTTTTTTCAGGTAATGGCTTTTGAAATTTCAAAAGGGATGAAACCCAGGATACACAGACATTTGTGTATTGTAAAAGTTGAGAATTGGGCTTATTTGGATCCTTGAGATATCTACTTCGAAGTGTTAAAGTTAAGACATTTCCAAGGAGACTCTCAGAAAGGGAGAGAGGTAGCTGCTCTTTCTGCATGCTAAATGGCCAAAATTCACTCCTCTGTGTTTGTCACTTATAATGTAGACTCTGCATGTGTCTTTGTTTTTTTATATTAAATTTATTTTAATTGGAGGCTAATTACTTTACAATATTGTATTGGTTTTGTCATACATCAACATGAATCTGCCACGGGTGTACATGTGTTCCCCATCCTGAACCCCCCTCCCTCCTCCCTCCCCATACCATCCCACTGGGTCATCCGAGTGCACCAGCCCTGAGCATCCTGTATCATGCATTGAACCTGGACTGGTAATTCATTTCACATATGATATTATACATGTTTCAATGCCATTCTCCCAAATCATCCCACCCTCACCCTCTCCCACAGAGTCCAAAAGACTGTTCTATACATCTGTGTCTCTCTTGCTGTCTTGCATACAGGGTTATCGTTACCATCTTTCTAAATTCCATATATATGCATTAGTATACTGTATTGGTGTTTTTCTTTCTGGCTTACTTCACTCTGTATAATAGGCTCCAGTTTCATCCACTTCATTAGAACTGATTCAGATGTATTCTTTTAAATGTCTGATTAATACTCCATTGTGTATATGTACCACAGCTTTCTTATCCATTCGTCTGCTGATGGACATCTAGGTTGCTTCCATGTCCTGGCTATTATAAACAGTGCTGCGATGAACATTGGGGTACACATTTCTCTTTCAATTCTGGTTTCCTCGGTGTGTATGCCCAGCAGTGGGATTGCTGGGCCATATGGCAGTTCTATTTCCATTTTTTTAAGGGATCTCCACACTGTTCTCCATAGTGGCTGTACTAGTTTGCATTCTCACCAACAGTGTAAGAGGGTTCCCTTTTCTCCACACCCTCTCCAGCATTTATTGCTTGTAGACTTTTGGATCGCAGCCGTTCTGACTGGCGTGAAATGGTACCTCATTGTGGTTTTGATTTGCATTTCTCTGATAATGAGTTATGTTGAGCATCTTTTCATGTGTTTGTTAGCCATCTGTATGTCTTCTTTGGAGAAATGTCTGTTTAGTTCTTTGGCCCATTTTTTAATTGGGTCGTTTATTTTTCTGAAACTGTATTTTTACCTTGCTTATAGTTTCCTTTGTTGTGCAGAAGCTTTTAATTTTAATTAGATCCCATTTGTTTATATTTGCTTTTATTTCCAGTATTCTGGGAGGCGGATCATTGAGGATCCTGCTGTGATTTATGTCGGAGAGTGTTTTGCCTATGTTCTCCTCTAGGAGTTTTATAGTTTCTGGTCTTACATTTAGATCTTTAATCCATTTTGAGTTTATTTTTGTGTGTGGTGTTAGAAAGTGATCTAGTTTCATTCTTTTACAAGTGGTTGACCAGTTTTCCCAGCACCACTTGTTAAAGAGATTGTCTTTACTCCATTGTATATTCTTGCCTCCTTTGTCAAAGATAAGGTGTCCATATGTGTGTGGATTTATCTCTGGGCTTTCTATTTTGTTCCATTGATCTATATTTCTGTCTTTGTGCCAGTACCACACTGTCTTGATGACTGTGGCTTTGTAGTAGAGCCTGAAGTCAGGTAAGTTGATTCCTCCAGTTCCATTCTTCTTTCTCAAAATTGCTTTGGCTATTCGAGGTTTTTTGTATTTCCATACAAATCTTGAAATTATTTGTTCTAGTTCTGTGAAAAATACCGCTGGTAGCTTGATAGGGATTGCATTGAATCTGTAGATTGCTTTGGGTAATATATTCATTTTCACTATATTGATTCTTCCAATCCATGAACATGGTATATTTCTCCATCTATTAGTGTCCTCTTTGATTTCTTTCATCAGTGTTTTATAGTTTTCTATATATAAGTCTTTAGTTTCTTTAGGTAGATATATTCCTAAGTATTTTATTCTTTTCGTTGCAATGGTGAATGGAATTGTTTCCTTAATTTCGTTTTCTACTTTCTCATTATTAGTGTATAGGAATGCAAGGGATTTCTGTGTGTTGATTTTATATCCTGCAACTTTACTATATTCATTGATTAGCTCTAGTAATTTTCTGGTGGAGTCTTTAGGGTTTTCTATGTAGAGGATCATGTCATCTGCAAACAGTGAGAGTTTTACTTCTTCTTTTCCAATTTGGATTCCTTTTATTTCTTTTTCTGCTCTGATTGCTGTGGCCAAAACTTCCAGAACTATGTTGAATAGTAGCGGTGAAAGTGGACATCCTTGTCTTGTTCCTGACTTTAGGGGAAATGCTTTCAATTTTTCACCATTGAGGATAATGTTTGCTGTGGGTTTGTCATATATAGCTTTTATTATGTTGAGGTATGTTCCTTCTATTCCTGCTTTCTGGAGAGTTTTTATCATAAATGGATGTTGAATTTTATCAAAGGCCTTCTCTGCATCTATTGAGATAATCATATGGCATTTATTTTTCAATTTGTTAATGTGGTGAATTACATTGATTGATTTGCGAATATTGAAGAATCCTTGCATTCCTGGGATAAAGCCTACTTGGTCATGGTGTATGATCTTTTTAATGTGTTGTTGGATTCTGATTGCTAGAATTTTGTTGAGGATTTTTGCATCTATGTTCATCAGTGATATTGGCCTGTAGTTTTCTTTTTTTGTGGCATCTTTGTCAGGTTTTGGTATTAGGGTGATGGTGGCCTCATAGAATGAGTTTGGAAGTTTACCTTCCTCTGCAATTTTCTGGAAGAGTTTGAGTAGGATAGGTGTTAGCTCTTCTCGAAATTTTTGGTAGAATTCAGCTGTGAAGCCGTCTGGACCTGGGCTTTTGTTTGCTGGAAGATTTCTGATTACAGTTTCAATTTCCGTGCTTGTGATGGGTCTGTTAAGATTTTCTATTTCTTCCTGGTTCAGTTTTGGAAAGTTGTATTTTTCTAAGAATTTGTCCATTTCTTCCACGTTGTCCAATTTATTGGCATATAATTGCTGATAGTAGTCTCTTATGATTCTTTGTATTTCTGTGTTGTCTGTTGTGATCTCTCCATTTTCATTTCTGATTTTATTGATTTGATTTTTCTCCCTTTGTTTCTTGATGAGTCTGGCTAATGGTTTGTCAATTTTATTTATCTTTTCAAAAAACCAGCTTTTGGCTTTGTTGATTTTTGCTATGGTCTCTTTTGTTTCTTTTGCATTTATTTCTGCCCTAATTTTTAAGATTTCTTTCCTTCTACTAACTCTGGGGTTCTCCATTTCTTCCTTTTCTAGTTGCTTTAGGTGTAGAGTTAGGTTATTTATTTGACTTTTTTCTTGTTTCCTGAGGTATGCCTGTATTGCTATGAACTTTCCTCTTAGCACTGCTTTTATAGTGTCCCACAGGTTTTGGGTTGTTGTGTTTTCATTTTCATTCATTTCTATGCACATTTTGATTTCTTTTTTGATTTCTTCTGTGATTTGTTGGTTATTCAGAAGCGTATTGTTCAGCCTCCAAATGTTGGAATTTTTAATAGTTTTTCTCCTGTAATTGAGATCTAATCTTAATGCATTATGGTCAGAAAAGATGCTTGGAATGATTTCGATTTTTTTGAATTTATCAAGGTTAGATTTATGTCCCAGGATGTGATCTATCCTGGAGAAGGTTCCGTGAGCACTTGAGAAAAAGGTGAAATTCATTGTTTTGGGGTGAAATGTCCTATAGATATCAATTAGGTCTAACTGGTCTATTGTATCATTTAAAGTTTGCGTTTCTTTGTTAATTTTCTGTTTAGTTGATCTGTCCATAGGTGTGAGTGGGGTATTAAAGTCTCCCACTATTATTGTGTTATTGTCAATTTCCCCTTTCATACTTGTTAGCATTTGTCTTACATATTGCGGTGCTCCTATGTTGGGTGCATATATATTTATAATTGTTATATCTTCTTCTTGGATTGATCCTTTGATCATTATGTAGTGGCCTTCTTTGTCTCTTTTCACAGCCTTTGTTTTAAAGTCTATTTTATCAGATATGAGTATTGCCACTCCTGCTTTCTTTTGGTCTCTATTTGCATGATATATCTTTTTCCAGCCCTTCACTTTCAGTCTGTATGTGTCCCTTGTTTTGAGGTGGGTTTCTTGTAGACAGCATATATAGGGGTCTTGTTTTTGTATCCATTCAGCCAGTCTTTGCCTTTTGGTTGGGGCATTCAACCCATTTACGTTTAAGGTAATTATTGATAAGTATGATCCCGTTGCCATTTACTTTATTGTTTTGGGTTCGGGTTTATACACCCTTTTTGTGTTTCCTGTCTAGAGAATATCCTTTAGCATTTGTTGGAGAGCTGGTTTGGTGGTGCTGAATTCTCTCAGCTTTTGCTTGTCTGTAAAGCTTCTGATTTCTCCTTCGTATTTGAATGAGATCCTTGCTGGGTACAGTAATCTGGGCTGTAGGTTATTTTCGTTCAACACTTTAAGTATGTCTTGCCATTCCCTCCTGGCCTGAAGAGTTTCTATTGAAAGATCAGCTGTTATCCTTATGGGAATCCCCTTGTGTGTTATTTGTTGTTTTTCCCTTGCTGCTTTTAATAGTTGTTCTTTGTGTTTGATCTTTGTTAATTTGATTAATATGTGTCTTGGGGTGTTTCGCCTTGGGTTTATCCTGTTTGGAACTCTCTGGGTTTCTTGGACTTGGGTGATTATTTCCTTCCCCATTTTAGGGAAGTTTTCAACTATTATCTCCTCAAGGATTTTCTCATGGTCTTTCTTTTTGTCTTCTTCTTCTGGGACTCCTATAATTCGAATGTTGGAGCATTTCATATTGTCCTGGAGGTCTCTGAGATTGTCCTCATTTCTTTTAATTCGTTTTTCTTTTTTCCTCTCTGATTCAATTATTTCTACCATTCTATCTTCTGTTTCACTAATTCTATCTTCTGCCTCTGTTATTCTACTATTTGTTGCCTCCAGAGTGTTTCTGATCTCATTTATTGCATTATTCATTATATATTGACTCTTTTTTATTTCTTCTAGGTCCTTGTTAAACCTTTCTTGCATCTTCTCAATCCATGTCTCCAGGCTATTTATCTGTGATTCCACTTTGATTTCAAGATTTTGGATCATTTTCACTATCATTATTTGGAATTCTTTATCAGGTAGATTCCCTATCTCTTCCTCTTTGGTTTGGTTTGGTGGGCATTTATCCTGTTCCTTTACCTGCTGGGTATTCCTCTGTCTCTTCATCTTGTTTATATTGCAGTGTTTGAGGTGGCCTTTCTGTATTCTGGCAGTTTGTGGAGTTCTCTTTATTGTAGAGTTTCCTCGCTGTGGGTGGGGTTGTACGGGTGGCTTGTCAAGGTTTCCTAGTTAGGGAAGCTTGTGTCGGTGTTATGGTGGGTGGAGCTACATTTCTTCTCTCTGGAGTGCAATGAAGTGTCCAGTAATGAGTTATGAGATGTCAGTGGGTTTGGAGTGACTTGGGACAGCCTGTATATTGAAGCTCAGGGCTATGTTCCTGAGTTGCTGGAGAATTTGCGTGGCATGTCTTGCTCTGGAACTTGTTGGCCCTTGGGTGGTGCTTGGTTTCAGTGTAGGTATGGAGGCGTTTGATGAGCTCCTTTCGATTAGTGTTCCCTGGAGTCAGGAGTTCTCTGGTGTTCTCAGGATTTGGACTTAAGCCTCCTGCTTCTGGTTTTCAGTCTTATTTTTACAGTAGCCTCAAGACTTCTCCATCTATATAGCACCATTGATAAAACATCAAGATTAGAGATGAAAAGTTTCTCCACAGTGAGAGACACCCAGAGAGGTTCACAGAGTTACATGGAGAAGAGAAGAGGGATGAGGGAGATAGAGGTGACCAGGATGAGATGAGGTGGAATCAAAAGATGAGAGAGCAAGCTAGCCAGTAATCACTTCCTTCTCTGTACTCCACCGTCTGGACCACTCGGAGATCTTCATGGAGTTATATAGAGAAGAGAAGAGAAGAGGGTGGAAGGAGACAGAGGTGGCCAGGAGGATAAAGGGGGAATCAAAAGGAAAGAGACAGATCCAGCCAGTAATCAGTTCCCTAAATGTTCTCCACAGCCCAGAACACACAAAGAGATTCACAGAGTTGGACAGAGAAGAAAAGGAGGAGGGAGGAGATAGAGGTGACCTGGTGGAGAAAAAGGAGAGTCCAAAGGGAGAGAGCAGTCAAGCCAGTAATCTTGCTCCCAAGTAAAAATGGGTACTGAAGATTGGGTTCTTAACGGTACAAAATTTATAACAAATACCAAAAAGCAAAGATTAAAAATCTAGAGTAGAGGTTGGATTTTCAATAATATAATATTAAAGAAAAAAAAAGACAAAGTCACAAAAATTATATATATGAAGTTTGCTTTAAAAAATAAGGTCTCTCTTTTTTTTGGCAAAATAATAGTAGGTTATAAAAATGAAAAAGTAATAGAGGACTTAAAAATTAAAAATTTAAATTAAAGAATGATGGTAAAAATAGGACAAATATATCTAGCACTTTCTCTGGTGTTGTTGTGGGCAGTGTGGGGTCAGTTCATTTTTGGATAGTTCCTTGGTCTGGCTTATATGTCTCAAGATCTATAGGCCTCTTCCTATGTAGTCAGTACTAACCACAGGGTTTTAATCTATCGCACCTGTCACTTTCAAGGAGGTTCCCTCTGGTTTAGCTTCTTTTGTTTGCTGGTCTCTTCAGTGTCTAATTTCCACCCTGACTCAAGGGGGCGGTGGTGAACACTTTTTTAGGCTCACTTGTTCAGTCGTGCTGTGGGGAGGGAGGGAGGCTGCAGACGAATAACACTGGCGTGTGTTCGCAGTGTCTCAGCCACACTGGGTTCACCCCTGCTCACGGCGTGTGTGCTTTCTCTGTCTACACTGCTCAGGTTCTAGGTTGCTCCGCTGGGAACTGTCTGAGGCCGGCCCTGGGCTGCATGCACCTCCGAGGTCTAAGCTGCTCAGGTTCAGGCACTCAGGTAGTCCTCAGAGGTGCAGACTCGGTTGGGCCTGCGTTTTGTGCCCTTTCCAGGTCCAGCAGCTCAGGTGACCAGGTGTTTGGCGAGCGCAGTCGCTGCGACTTATCGCCTCCCCCGTCCCTGCCACTCGGTTTTCTGGGTGTACAACCGGCATACCTGCTCAGGCAGATGTTGACCGTCCAGAATCCCAAGAAGTCTTGGTTAGCAACAAAGCCTGCTTGCGGTTTGGTAGATAATGCCTCTCTGGGGCCGCGGTTGCCTGCTTCCGGCTCTAGCTGCCCTCACCTGCCTGTCACCGGAGGGGGATGGCCGGTCTGCAGCCGGTTAGCTCTGCTCAGTCCTTTGTTCCATGAGCGGGCCTGGTGGTGTCCCAGGTCAGGGCTTTTCACGTAGCTCTGCTCAGTCCTTTGTTCCGCGAGCGGGCCTGGTGGTGTCTTAGGTTAGGGCTCCTCTTGTGGTAGTTACCGCACAGTTTGGTTTGCTAGCCCAAGTTAGTTCCCTCAGATTGCCCTCGGGGCATTCAGGCCCTGTTCTTACTCTAAGCAGTGCAGCCCGCACCTCCCTGCCCAGCACCCGCTTGCTAGTGGATGCAGGCATCTGCATTGCTTCTCCGCTGAAAGTGACCATTGGGCAAGTAATCTGTGGGTTTTGATTGTTTATTCATTTTTCCTCCCGGTTATGTTGCCCTCTGTGGGTCCAAGGCTCACCACAGACTCGGCTGCTGCTGCTGCTGCTAAGTCACTTCAGTCGTGTCTGACTCTGTGTGACCCCATAGACGGCAGCCCACCAGGCTCCCCCATCCCTGGGATTCTCCAGGCAAGAATACTGGAGTGGGTTGCCATTTCCTTCTCCAATGCATGAAAGAGAAAAGTGAAAGTGAAGTCGCTCAGTCTGTCCGACTGTTAGCGACCCCATGGACTGCAGCCCACCAGGCTACTCGGTCCATTGGATTTTCCAGGCAAGAGTACTGGGGTGGGGTGCCACTGCCTTCCCCGACAGACTCGGCAGTGAGAGTGTTTCTGCATGTTTGGAAACTTCTCTCTTTCTTAAGACTCCCTTCCGGGGATGGCTCCTTCCAGCTGATTTATAGATTCTGTGATGTCCTTTGAGTTGCTCCCTCTTGACAACTGAACCCGCACAGTATGATAACCTAGTGATTGCACTGTTTGATCAGTCACAAATAAGTAGACTCATTCATTGGAGAAGGCAATGGCACCCCACTCCAGTACTCTTGCCTGGAAAATCCCATGGATGAGCCTGGTGGGCTGCAGTCCATGGGGTCGCGAAGAGTCGGACACAACTGAGTGACTCCCCTTTCCCCTTTCTCCTTCCTGGGATGGAGCTCCGTCCCTACCTATTTTGTCTCTCTTTTTATCTTTTATGTTTTTTCCTACCTCCTTTCAAAGACAATGGGCTGCTTTTCTGGGTGCCTGATGTCCTCTGCTGGCATTCCGAAGTTGTTTTGTGGAATTTCCTCAGCGTTCAAATGTTCTTTTGATAAATTTGTGGGGGAGAAAAGTGGTCTCCCGTCCTATTCCTCTGCCATCTTAGGACTGCCCCACCCTGTATGTGTCTTTGTATTTGAGCTGGCTCTCATCATATTGACCTGACTTTCATTGCAGATATGGGAGAAGCACATGATTGTTATTTTTGGTCAATAATAAGAAATCTAATCCTGATCTAAAAATCTCATCTGTACATTCAGGACACAATTAAAGAGAATGAGTGTTAAAAACATAATGCTTCACTTGAACTGAAAAATGTTGACCTCAGTAGACCGATGTTATATACATATAAATAGTATAGTATCTTGAGCAAACTGTTTAAAAGATACTATACAAAGAAGTACATTAAAAACTATAAGAAATTAAAAACTCTAGAAAAACAGATACATTACTTTGCTGGCAAAGTCCATCTAGTCAAAGCTATGGTTTTTCCAGTAGTCATGTATGGATGTGAAAGTTGGACCATAAAGCTGAGTACTGAAGAACTGAGGCTTTTGAACTGTGCTGTTGGAAAAAGACTCTTGAGCATCCCTTGGACTGCAAGGAGATCCAACCAGTCCATCCTAAAAGGAAATCGGTCTTGAATATCCATTGGAAGGACTGATATTGAAGCTCCAGTACTTTGGCCACCTGATGCAAAGAACTGGCTTACTGGAAAAGACTCTGATGCTGGGAAAGATTTAGAGCAAGAGAAAAGAGGGCGACAGAGGATGAGATGGTTGAATGGCATCATTGATTCAATGGACATGAGTTTGAGCAAACTCCAGGAGATAGTGAAGAACAGGGAAGCCTGGCATGCTTCAGTCCATGGGGTCACAAGAGTCTGAGGACACGACTGAATGACTGAACTGAACAGTGGAAGTCTAAGACCTACAGGATGGAATTCGGGTTTCCAGTTTCACATGCAAGGAGCTTGAAAGTCACCATCCATTCTAACAACGTATAAAAAGCTAAACAGGCTGGAAAATCAACACTTCTTCTTGGATCCATAGGAGGAGGAGGACAGGGCAAACCACTGCCCCAAGATTGAAGAGTCAGGTGAATACAGGAAGTTGCAGTTTACCCCTGCTTACCAGAGGAGTAGACTCATGAGCAGAATTCACTGCAGGAACCAGTAACAGGACAGGAAAATCTGAACTGTGATTGCGGGAGGCTCAGGGTGGACAAATCTGAAAGTTGAAAACTCCAGGGCACCCAGGCACAGAGGGACCGCCACAATACTGTGCGATTTACTCTCAGGAGCTCAATCAGATCCCCACAGTAAATATCAGAGAAAAACTACCCCAGGGCACCTGGCACAAGCGGTAAAGAAACCATTTTGAAATATGCCAAGAAATCTGTTCTTAACAAGACCTACCCTCAGGGGAAACTAACGAGTTATTTTATAGAATATCAACAAGCTGATTCTGAAGTTCATATGGAGAGACAACAGACTAAGAACAGCCAGCACAAAACTGAAGGAGAAAAATAGTATTGGAGGACTGATTCCACCTGACTTCAAGACTTATTTTATAGCTACAATAATTAAGAGAGCAGGATATTGGTGACAGACAGACAGATCCAAAGCCTGGAAATAGAGACCCATAAGTATGGTCAATTAATCCTTGACAAAGAAGCAAAGGCAAAACAATGGAGCAAAGATAGTCTCTTCAATAGTTGATACTAGAACAACTGGATATCTACATACAAAATAAAATGAACCTGGACCCAGACCTTACACCTGTCACATAAGTTAACGTAGATCATAAGTAAGTAAGTAAGTAAGTAAAGTCACTCAGTCGTGTCCGACTCTTTGTGACCCCGTGGACTGCAGCCCACCAAGCTCCTCAGTCCATGGGATTCTCCAAGCAAGAATACTGGAGTGGGTTGCCATTTCCTTCTCCAGGGGATCTTCCCGACCCAGGGATCGAACCCAGGTCTCCCGCATTGGAGGCAGACGCTTTAACCTCTGAGCCACCAGGGAAGTCCACAACGTAGATCATAGATCTGTTCTATTTTGTAGTTTTACTTATTTAGTTTTGGCCGTGCCGGGTCTTCGTTGCTGCGTGTGCTCTTTTCCAGCTGTGGCGAGTGGGGTTGCTCTCTAGTTGCGGCGCACGGGCTTCTCATTGCGGTGGCTTCTTCTGCTGTGGAGCTTGAGCTCTAGGGTGGATGATCTTCGGTAACTACAGCACATCGGCTCAGCAGTTGTGGCTCTCAGGTTCTAAAACACAGGGCTCAGCAGTTGCGGCTCTTGGGCTCTAGAGCACAGGCTCAGTAGCTGTGGCCCGTGGGCTTAGTTGCTCTGTGGCACGTGGGATCTTCCTGGATCAGGGATTGAACACGTGTCTCCTTCATTGGCAAGCAGGTTCTTTACCACTGAGCCACCAGGAAAGCCCTGGGTCGTAGATCCAAATGTAAAATGCAAAACTATAAACCTCCTAGAAAATAGCATAGGGGAAAAAAAACCTATGTTATTTGGATAGGTTTATAGACTTTGGATATTGTGGTGCCTTTTTTAGATAGAACCACAAAGACATGACCCATGAAAAAAATAATTGATAAGTTGGACTTCATTAAAGTTTAGAAACTTCTGCTCTGTGAAAGATAGTATCAAGAAAATGGGAAGACAAGACATAGACTGGGAGAATATATTTGCAAAAGACACATCTAGTAAAGGACTATTATCCAAAATATAGAAAGAGGATTTCCCTGGTGGTCCTGTGATTAAGACTTTGCCTTCCAATGCAAGAGGTGTGGTTTCAATCCCTGGTTGGGGAGCTGGGATCCCACATGCCTCATGGCTAAAAAACCAGAACATAAACAATATAGGCAATATTGTAACAAATTCAATAGACTTTTAAAATATCTTAAAAACATAGAAAGAACTCTTAAACTATACAGATAGCACACACAAAAAGAAAACCTATAGATCAATATCCATCACGGATAAAAATTCCAAAAACTTCTACCAAGACATTAACAAGCAGAATTCACCAATCTGTAAAAGAATTCTACACCATGACTAAATGGGATTTATTCCAGTGATAGAGTGCTAATTTTGAAAACTGTAATACACCACTCTGTTTGTTTCTCATTGCTGTCATAACACAAACTAGTGGCTTAAAAGCACAGATTTATTGTCTTAACAGTCCTAGAGGCCAGAAGTCCAAAAATGGGTTTTACTGGCTTAAAATCAAGGTATTGGTAGGGCTATTTTCCTTTCTGGAGATTTGCAGGAATAATTTTTTTTCACCTCTCCTAGCTTCTAGGGGCTGCTGGCGTTGTTGGCCTGTGGCCCCCTTCCATCTTCAAAGCCAGCAATGTCCAGTTGAGACTTTCTTACATTGCTCTAACACAGACTGCTCCCTGCCTCCTTTGCACTGAAGGAGGCTTGTGATTGCATTGGGACCACCCAGATAATCCAGGATTATTTCCCCATCTCAAGGTGAGCTGATGAGCACCCTTAAACCCACCTGCAAACTTAATTCTCCTTGGCGAAGTAAGTGACTGTCGCCACAGGTTCCAGGGATTAGGACCCGGTCATCTTCGGCAGTCATCTTCTTGCCTGCCTGTAGTTAGCCCTCTCATTGCCTGCTTTTGGGGCCTGTCTTGGGCTTTTTTCCTTCACCCAAGTGTTCCCTGTCCACACTGCCCTGCTAATCAGCTCGCCGACCTTGTTTCTCTCCCACTGCCCGCTTGCCCCGTGGCTTGCTCTCTTGTATCTTTCAGGCTTTGGTCAAATACTCCTTTTTGAGGTCAGCTGACGACCTGCTGTTGGCTGGCTCCTTTTGTCCTGTCACTTTGTCAGCTCTTTCAGTTTTCTCCAAGGCACAGTCTTTGTTTTGTTTGATTGATTTCAAATCAAGTCTTTGTTCACTTGATTTTTTATCTGTCTCCCACCCTCCCTTCTCTTGTGAGTTCTGTGAAGGTGGGGAGTTTGCATTGAGTTCCTGAATGGTGTGGGACGTAGATGAAACTCTCAGTGTATATTAACATGTGAACTAACACATGACAATCATCTGCAAATCATGAGAACAAATTGCTGTTCTTGATGACATTCTTGCCTCCTTTCTGTTTCATGTCCTAATGTATTGCCAAAACTTCCGGAACTCTGTTAGGTGGTAATGGTGATAGCAGGCATCCTTCTTTTGTTTGATTTAAATGACAAAGTCTCTGGGGTTTCATCGTTAAATATAAATTTGGCTTTTGGTTTGGAAAAATATAAGTACAAGAGTACTTCAAACCAAACATGTTAAACACTTGTTTTGCAACAAGTGTTTGGCTTACTAGTAATGTTTTATCAGCCATCTACTGTCCAATACATTCATAGCTTTCCTCTCAAACCTTGGTTAAATTTTGAGACAATCCTAACTAAGTTGAAATGAATGCTTCTTTTAATATAGTGGTGAATTCTTTCTGTTTATCTTCTATCTAGGAGTTTTGAATCTGCAATCATGAGGGAGACTGGCTGAGAATTTTCTTTTCTCTCTTTTGGTTCCCTGTTTCAAGTCCAGCTCTTTGTCCCTAAAGCTGCCTATGGCCTGTAGATCAGTCTCTTCTGGAAGCCACACACTCAGGGTGCAGAACAGAGCCAGGTGAGCTGTACATGCTGACTTGTTTCTTCTCACTTTTTGCAGTTTTATTTTTATTTAATTCATTAATTGACTTGGCTGCGCTGGGTCTTGGTTGCAGCATGTGAACTCTTAGTTGGAGCATGTGGGGTCTGGTTCCCTGGCCAGGGGTCAAACCCAGGGACCCTGCATTGGGAGCTCAGAGTCTTAGCCACTGGACCACCAAGAATGTCCCACTTTCTGTATGTTAAATGTTTCTTCANCCAGCCAGTAATCAGTTCCCTAAATGTTCTCCACAGCCCAGAACACACAAAGAGATTCACAGAGTTGGATAGAGAAGAAAAGGAGGAGGGAGGAGATAGAGGTGACCTGGTGGAGAAAAAGGAGAGTCCAAAAGGGGAGAGAGCAGGCAAGCCAGTAATCTTACTCCCAAGTAAAAATGGGTACCGAAGATTGGGTTCTTAACGGTACAAAATTGATAACAAATACCAAAAAGCAAAGATTAAAAATCTAGAGTAGAGGTTGGATTTTCAATAATATAATATTAAAGAAAAAAAAAAGACAAAGTCACAAAAATTATATATATGAGGTTTGCTTTAAAAAATAAGGTCTCTCTTTTTTTTGGCAAAGTAATAGTAGGTTATAAAAATGAAAATTAAAGGAGTAATAGAGGACTTAAAAATTAAAAAAATTTAAATTAAAGAATGATAGTAAAAATAGGACAAATATATCTAGCACTTTCTCTGGTGTTGTTGTGGGCAGTGTGGGGTCAGTTCATTTTTGGATAGTTCCTTGGTCTGGCTTATATGTCTCAAGATCTATAGGCCTCTTCCTATGTAGTCAGTACTAACTACAGGGTTTTAATCTATTGCACCTGTCACTTCCAAGGTGGTTCCCTCTGGTTTAGCTTCTTTTGTTTGCTGGTCTCTTCAGTGTCTAATTTCCACCCTGACACAAGGGGGCGGTGGTGGACACTTTTTTAGGCTCACTTGTTCAGTCGTGCTGTGGGGAGGGAGGGACGCTGCAAACAAATAACACTGGCGTGTGCTCGCAGTGTCTCAGCCACACTGGGTTCACCCCTGCTCACGGCGTGTGTGCTTTCCCTGTCTACACTGCTTAGGCTCTAGGTTGCTCCGCTGGGAACTGTCTGAGGCCGGCCCTGGGCTGCATGCACCTCCCAGGTCTAAGCTGCTCAGGTTCAGGCACTCAGGTAGTCCTCAGAGGTGCAGACTCGGTTGGGCCTGCATTTTGTGCCCTTCCCAGGTCTAGCAGCTCAGGTGACCAGGTGTTTGGTGAGCACAGTCTCTGCGACTTATCGCCTCCCCATCCATGCTGCTTGGTTTTCTGGGTGTACAACCGGCGTACCTGCTCAGGCGGATGTTGACCGTCCAGAATCCCAAGAAGTCTTGGTTAGCAACAAAGCCTGCTTGCGGTTTGGTAGATAATGCCTCTCTGGGGCCGCGGTTGCCCACTTCCGGCTCTAGCTGCCCTCACCTGCCTGTCACCGGAGGGGGATAGCCGGTCTGCAGCTGGTTAGCTCTGCTCAGTCCTTTGTTCCGTGAGCGGGCCTGGTGGTGTCCCAGGTCAGGGCTTTTCACGTAGCTCTGCTCAGTCCTTTGTTCCGCGAGCGGGCCTGGTGGTGTCTTAGGTTAGGGCTCCTCTTGTGGTAGTTACCACACAGTCTGGTTTGCTAGCCCAAGTTAGTTCCCTCAGATTGCCCTCGGGGCATTCAGGCCCGGTTCTTACTCTAAGCAGTGCAGCCCGCGCCTCCCTGCCCAGCACCCGCTTGCTAGTGGATGCAGGCGTCTGCATTGCTTCTCCGCTGAAAGTGACCGTTGGGCAAGTAATCTGTGGGTTTTGATTGTTTATTCATTTTTCCTCCCGGTTATGTTGCCCTCTGTGGTTCCAAGGCTCACCACAGACTCGGCTGCTGCTGCTGCTGCTGCTAAGTCACTTCAGTCGTGTCCGACTCTGTGTGACCCCATAGACGGCAGCCCACCGGGCTCCCCCATCCCTGGGATTCTCCAGGCAAGAATACTGGAGTGGGTTGCCATTTCCTTCTCCAATGCATGAAAGAGAAAAGTAAAAGTGAAGTCTCTCAGTCTGTCCGACTGTTAGCAACCCCATGGACTGCAGCCCACCAGGCTACTCCGTCCATTGGATTTTCCAGGCAAGAGTACTGGGGTGGGGTGCCATTGCCTTCCCCGACAGACTCGGCAGTGAGAGTGTTTCCGGGTGTTTGGAAACTTCTCTCTTTCTTAAGAGTCCCTTCCGGGGATGGCTCCTTCCAGCTGATTTATAGATTGTGTGATGTCCTTTGAGTTGCTCCCTCTTGACAGCTGAACCCGCACAGTGTGATAACGTAGTGATTGCACNACTCCGTCCATTGGATTTTCCAGGCAAGAGTACTGGGGTGGGGTGCCATTGCCTTCCCCGACAGACTCGGCAGTGAGAGTGTTTCCGGGTGTTTGGAAACTTCTCTCTTTCTTAAGAGTCCCTTCCGGGGATGGCTCCTTCCAGCTGATTTATAGATTGTGTGATGTCCTTTGAGTTGCTCCCTCTTGACAGCTGAACCCGCACAGTGTGATAACGTAGTGATTGCACTGTTTTCATCAGTCACATTTTTACAAACAGGTAGACTCATTCATTGGAGAAGGCAATGGCACCCCACTCCAGTACTCTTGCCTGGAAAATCCCATGGATGAGCCTGGTGGGCTGCAGTCCATGGGGTCGCGAAGAGTTGGACACAACTGAGTGACTCCCCTTTCCTCTTTCCCCTTTCCCCTTCCCGGGACGGAGCTCCGTCCCTACCTATTTTGTCTCTCTTTTTATCTTTTATGTTTTTTTCCTACCTCCTTTCAAAGACAATGGGCTGCTTTTCTGGGTGCCTGATGTCCTCTGCTGGCATTCCGAAGTTGTTTTGTGGAATTTCCTCAGCGTTCAAATGTTCTTTGGATAAATTTGTGGGGGAGAAAAGTGGTCTCCCGTCCTGTTCCTCTGCCATCTTAGGACTGCCCCACCCTGTATGTGTCTTTGTATTTGAGCTGGCTCTCATCATATTGACCTGACTTTCATTGCAGATATGGGAGAAGCACATGATTGTTATTTTTGGTCAATAATAAGAAATCTAATCCTGATCTAAAAATCTCATCTGTACATTCAGGACACAATTAAAGAGAATGAGTGTTAAAAACATAATGCTTCACTTGAACTGAAAAATGTTGACCTCAGTAGACCGATGTTATATACATATAAATAGTATAGTATCTTGAGCAAACTGTTTAAAAGATACTATACAAAGAAGTACATTAAAAACTATAAGAAATTAAAAACTCTAGAAAAACAGATACATTACTTTGCTGGCAAAGTCCATCTAGTCAAAGCTATGGTTTTTCCAGTAGTCATGTATGGATGTGAAAGTTGGACCATAAAGGTGAGTACTGAAGAATTGAGGCTTTTGAACTGTGGTGTTGGAAGAAGACTCTTGAGCATTCCTGTTGGGAACCAGTAACAGGATAGGAAAATCTGAACTGTGAATGGAGGAGTAGACTCATGAGCAGAATTCACTGCAGGAACTGGTGACAGGATAGGAAAATGTGAACTGTGATTGCAGGAGGCTCAGGGTGGACAAATCTGAGAGTTAAAAACTCCAGGGCACCCAGGCACAGAGGGACTGCCACAATACTGTGCGATTTACTCTCAGGAGCTCAGTCAGATCCCCACAGTAGATATCAGAGAAAAACTACCCCAGGGCACCTGGCACAAGGTTGTGATTGCAGGAGGCTCAGGGTGGACAAATCTGAGAGTTAAAAACTCCAGGGCACCCAGGCACAGAGGGACTGCCACAATACTGTGCGATTTACTCTCAGGAGCTCAGTCAGATCCCCACAGTAGATATCAGAGAAAAACTACCCCAGGGCACCTGGCACAAGGGGTAAAGAAACCATTTTGAAATATGCCAAGAAATCTGTTCTTAACAAGACCTACCCTCAGGGGAAACTAACAAGTTATTTTATAGAATATCAACACGCTGGTTGAAGTTCACATGGAGAGACAACAGACTAAGAACAGCCAGCACAAAACTGAAGGAGAAAAATAGTATTGGAGGACGGATTCCACCTGACTTCAAGACTTATTATATAGCTACAATAATTAAGAGAGCAGGATATTGGTGACAGACAGATCCAAAGCCTGGAAATAGAGACCCATAAGTATGGGCAATTAATCCTTGACAAAGAAGCAAAGGCAAAACAATGGAGCAAAGATAGTCTCTTCAATAGTTGATGCTAGAACAACTGGATATCTACATACAAAATAAAATGAACCTGGACCCAGACCTTACACCTGTCACATAAGTTAACGTAGATCATAAGTAAGTAAGTAAGTAAGTAAAGTCACTCAGTCGTGTCCGACTCTTTGTGACCCCGTGGACTGCAGCCCACCAAGCTCCTCAGTCCATGGGATTCTCCAAGCAAGAATACTGGAGTGGGTTGCCATTTCCTTCTCCAGGGGATCTTCCCGACCCAGGGATCGAACCCAGGTCTCCCGCATTGGAGGCAGACGCTTTAACCTCTGAGCCACCAGGGAAGTCCACAACGTAGATCATAGATCTGTTCTATTTTGTAGTTTTACTTATTTAGTTTTGGCCGTGCCGGGTCTTTGTTGCTGCGTGTGCTCTTTTCCAGCTGTGGCGAGTGGGGTTGCTCTCTAGTTGCGGTACATGGGCTTCTCATTGCGGTGGCTTCTTCTGCTGTGGAGCTTGAGCTCTAGGGTGGATGGTCTTCGGTAACTACAGCACATCGGCTCAGCAGTTGTGGCTCTCAGGTTCTAAAACACAGGGCTCAGTAGTTGCGGCTCTTGGGCTCTAGAGCACAGGCTCAGTAGCTGTGGCCCGTGGGCTTAGTTGCTCTGTGGCACGTGGNTGTGGAGCTTGAGCTCTAGGGTGGATGGTCTTCGGTAACTACAGCACATCGGCTCAGCAGTTGTGGCTCTCAGGTTCTAAAACACAGGGCTCAGTAGTTGCGGCTCTTGGGCTCTAGAGCACAGGCTCAGTAGCTGTGGCCCGTGGGCTTAGTTGCTCTGTGGCACGTGGGATCTTCCTGGATCAGGGATTGAACACGTGTCTCCTTCATTGGCAAGCAGGTTCTTTACCACTGAGCCACCAGGAAAGCCCTGGGTCGTAGATCCAAATGTAAAATGCAAAACTATAAACCTCCTAGAAAATAGCATAGGGGAAAAAAAACCTATGTTATTTGGATAGGTTTATAGACTTTGGATATTGTGGTGCCTTTTTTAGATAGAACCACAAAGACATGACCCATGAAAAAAATAATTGATAAGTTGGACTTCATTAAAGTTTAGAAACTTCTGCTCTGTGAAAGATAGTATCAAGAAAATGGGAAGACAAGACATAGACTGGGAGAATATATTTGCAAAAGACACATCTAGTAAAGGACTATTATCCAAAATATAGAAAGAGGATTTCTCTGGTGGTCCTGTGATTAAGACTTTGCCTTCCAATGCAAGAGGTGTGGTTTCAATCCCTGGTTGGGGAGCTGGGATCCCACATGCCTCATGGCTAAAAAACCAGAACATAAACAATATAGGCAATATTGTAACAAATTCAATAGACTTTTAAAATATCTTAAAAACATAGAAAGAACTCTTAAACTATACAGATAGCACACACAAAAAGAAAACCTATAGATCAATATCCATCACGGATAAAAATTCCAAAAACTTCTACCAAGACATTAACAAGCAGAATTCACCAATCTGTAAAAGAATTCTACACCATGACTAAATGGGATTTATTCCAGTGATAGAGTGCTAATTTTGAAAACTGTAATACACCACTCTGTTTGTTTCTCATTGCTGTCATAACACAAACTAGTGGCTTAAAAGCACAGATTTATTGTCTTAACAGTCCTAGAGGCCAGAAGTCCAAAAATGGGTTTTACTGGCTTAAAATCAAGGTATTGGTAGGGCTATTTTCCTTTCTGGAGATTTGCAGGAATAATTTTTTTTCACCTCTCCTAGCTTCTAGGGGCTGCTGGCGTTGTTGGCCTGTGGCCCCCTTCCATCTTCAAAGCCAGCAATGTCCAGTTGAGACTTTCTTACATTGCTCTAACACAGACTGCTCCCTGCCTCCTTTGCACTGAAGGAGGCTTGTGATTGCATTGGGACCACCCAGATAATCCAGGATTATTTCCCCATCTCAAGGTGAGCTGATGAGCACCCTTAAACCCACCTGCAAACTTAATTCTCCTTGGCGAAGTAAGTGACTGTCGCCACAGGTTCCAGGGATTAGGACCCGGTCATCTTCGGCAGTCATCTTCTTGCCTGCCTGTAGTTAGCCCTCTCATTGCCTGCTTTTGGGGCCTGTCTTGGGCTTTTTTCCTTCACCCAAGTGTTCCCTGTCCACACTGCCCTGCTAATCAGCTCGCCGACCTTGTTTCTCTCCCACTGCCCGCTTGCCCCGTGGCTTGCTCTCTTGTATCTTTCAGGCTTTGGTCAAATACTCCTTTTTGAGGTCAGCTGACGACCTGCTGTTGGCTGGCTCCTTTTGTCCTGTCACTTTGTCAGCTCTTTCAGTTTTCTCCAAGGCACAGTCTTTGTTTTGTTTGATTGATTTCAAATCAAGTCTTTGTTCACTTGATTTTTTATCTGTCTCCCACCCTCCCTTCTCTTGTGAGTTCTGTGAAGGTGGGGAGTTTGCATTGAGTTCCTGAATGGTGTGGGACGTAGATGAAACTCTCAGTGTATATTAACATGTGAACTAACACATGACAATCATCTGCAAATCATGAGAACAAATTGCTGTTCTTGATGACATTCTTGCCTCCTTTCTGTTTCATGTCCTAATGTATTGCCAAAACTTCCGGAACTCTGTTAGGTGGTAATGGTGATAGCAGGCATCCTTCTTTTGTTTGATTTAAATGACAAAGTCTCTGGGGTTTCATCGTTAAATATAAATTTGGCTTTTGGTTTGGAAAAATATAAGTACAAGAGTACTTCAAACCAAACATGTTAAACACTTGTTTTGCAACAAGTGTTTGGCTTACTAGTAATGTTTTATCAGCCATCTACTGTCCAATACATTCATAGCTTTCCTCTCAAACCTTGGTTAAATTTTGAGACAATCCTAACTAAGTTGAAATGAATGCTTCTTTTAATATAGTGGTGAATTCTTTCTGTTTATCTTCTATCTAGGAGTTTTGAATCTGCAATCATGAGGGAGACTGGCTGAGAATTTTCTTTTCTCTCTTTTGGTTCCCTGTTTCAAGTCCAGCTCTTTGTCCCTAAAGCTGCCTATGGCCTGTAGATCAGTCTCTTCTGGAAGCCACACACTCAGGGTGCAGAACAGAGCCAGGTGAGCTGTACATGCTGACTTGTTTCTTCTCACTTTTTGCAGTTTTATTTTTATTTAATTCATTAATTGACTTGGCTGCGCTGGGTCTTGGTTGCAGCATGTGAACTCTTAGTTGGAGCATGTGGGGTCTGGTTCCCTGGCCAGGGGTCAAACCCAGGGACCCTGCATTGGGAGCTCAGAGTCTTAGCCACTGGACCACCAAGAATGTCCCACTTTCTGTATGTTAAATGTTTCTTCGCTAGAGTCAGATCAAACCAGGCGTTGGTTAAGGAGGACCAGATTTCCATTCTTCTGGACTGGATCCTCTTCCAGCTGCCCCGTACACTGGGTCCTTGGCTGATCTGGCATATAGCTGGGTGCAGCTGCCCCCATCACAGGCTTCAGTCCCAGCAGAAGCAAATAATGAGCACAGCAGAAGGGAAAAATCATTTGTTAATGCCATCTCTGTCAAGGTGTCTTAATTCCCTAGTGAGGCAGGCAGTCCCACAGAGATGAAGGGCCTTGTAAAGGTCCCTCAGCTGATGGCCCACTTTGAATTTTTTTAAATTAATTAATTTTAATTGGAAGCTAATTACTTTACATTATTATAGTGGCCCACTTTGAATTTGAACCTATGATTGCTATGCTGTGCTTAGTTGCTCAGTTGTGTCCGACTCTTTGTGGCCCCATGCACTGTGTAGCCACAAGGCTCCTCTGTCCAAGGGGATTCTCCAGGCAAGTATACTGGAGTGGGTTGCTATGCACTCTGCAGGAGATCAAACCCAGGTCTCCCACATTGCAGGTGGATTCTTTACCATCTGAGCCACCAGGGAAGCCCATGAATACTGGAGTGGGTAGCTTATCCCTTCTCCAGGGGATCTTCCTCACCCAGGAATTGAACCAGGGTCTCCTAAATTGGAGGCAGATTCTTTTCCAGCTGAGCTACCAGGGAAGCCCAAACCCATGGTTGTCTGACTTCAAAGCCTGTACTCTACCCACAAGGCCACTGTCTCCTTTCACAACTGACCCTCTTGCTTTGGCCATACAGATGCTGTGAAGAGACTGTGTCCCTCGCCTTCTCCCCTCTTCGGATGGCATAATGCAGTACGATATTGCCTGCTATCTTGAAATCTGGCAAAGGTCCAAAGCTGAGGACAGAAAGTGAAGATCCTTTCTGGTCCATGAGGCAGGAGCTGAGACCATCAGGCTTGCAGGGAAGTTTCTGTGTGTGACCCAGCCTTCTTCCTTGCGACCTTCAGTAGCTCAACTCCAGTGTCTGAGGGCAGGAAGGGGGTGACTTTTGAAGGACGTCGGTCTCTCCCTCTCCTGAGTGTGTCCCTCTTGGGTAGAATGGGGGTGCTTGCCTGCAGGGGAGCAGGGCAGTAGCCCAGCACCCTGGGCTCGCCTGCTTAGGGGGGGCCTTGCTGGGTTCCCTCCACCACCTGAATAACAGAGAGACTGTATGGTGGGAGCTGCCTGGGGAGAGCCACCTGGGGGTTCCCTAGTTCCTAAGAGCGAAGAAGCAAGATGGCAAAGGAAGGAACCCGCCACCCGGGAGATGGCTTCGGAGGGCTGCTCCCACCCCACCCTGCTTCTCTTGGGTGCAGTCATCATTACTGTTGCTCTTGGCTCCCTGGTGTAGGTCTGAATGTCCACCTGCTGCCAGTTCCTTTCCAGCATGAAGAACTTCTTTCAGCATTTCTTATAGTGCAGGAGTCTTGTCCACAGAGGCTCGCAGGTTTCGTTTACATGAAAACATCTTTATTTCACCTTCGACTTTTTGCTTATTTATTTACTTTTTAAAGAAGTAAACAATTCAGTGGTTTTAGTATCTTCACAGCGTTGTATACCATATCCACCATCTAATTTCAGAATATTTTTATAATCTCAAAAAAAGCCCACAGTCATTCCTCATTTCCTCTTCCCCAAGTTGCTGCCAACAGCTAACTTGTTTTCTGTCTCTGTGGGTTCCTAATGTGAACACTTCACAAACACGGAATCATAAAATACGTGTTCTGTTGTGTCTGGCTTCTTTCATGCTGCATATTTTCAAGGTGCATCCATGTTGTAGCATGCCTTAGGAAGTATTTCATCCCTTTTTCAAAAAGACATCTTTTAAGAGCAGTATTTTAAGTTCACAACAAAATTGAGGTGGGGGGTACAGATATTTCCCATATACCCTCCTTCCCCTACGCGTGCAAAGCCTCCAACATCACTCACCAGAGTGATACACTTGTTACCAAGGGTGACCCTACATTGACAAACCATAATCTCTCAAAATCCATGGTTTACCTTAGGGTTCACTCTTAGCGGTGTATATGCTGTGAGTTTGGACAGATGCATAATGACGTTTATTCATCATTATAGTATCATACAGAGTATTTTCACTGCCCTTAGAATAATCTGTGCTCTGCTGGGCCCTCTCCCCTGTCAAGTACTAATATTTTTATCATCCCCATAGTTTTGATTTTCTAGGATGTCACTGTATTTGGACTCCTACATTAAGTAGCTTTTTCAGATTGGCTTATTTTCACCAGGTAATATGCATTTAAAGGTTCCACTATGTATTTTTTTTTTAAAGGCTGAGCATTGTTTGAATGTACCAGAGTTTATTCATTCACTTTGGTTGCTTCCAAGTTTTGACAATTGTGAATAGAGCTATTGTACACATCCTTGTGGGAGGTTTTATGTGGACAAAAGTTTTTAAATCCTTTGGGTAAATACCAAGGAGAATGTTTGCTGGATGGTGTGTTAACAACACGTTGAGTTTTATAAGAAAATGCCAGACTGTCTTCCAAGTGGCTGTACCATTTTCATCTCTTGGTGTATGAGAGTTCCTGTTATTCTGTATGCTCCCAGCATTTGGCGCATTCCTTTGTGTGTGTGTGTGGGACAAAACACACAAAGTTTACCATTTTCACCAGTTTAACTATACTTCAGTGTTACGTATGCTCACGTTGTTGTGAAAATCCCCATTAAACAGCACCTCGTTTTTCTCTTTCCTCCAGCACCTGGTAACCACAATTCTGCTTTCTATTTCAGTGGATTTGACTACTTTAGATATCTCCAAGCGGAAACACATGATATTTGTCTTTTTGTGACTGGCATGTTTCACTTAGCAAAATGTCCTCAAGATTCATCCTTGTAGCAGGTGTCAGGATTTCCTTCTGTTTTGAGGCTGAGTAACAATCCACTGTGTGATTATGTCTACATCTCTATCTATCTCACATTTTATTTATCCATTCACATTTGTGTTGTTTCTGTCTCTTGGCTATTGCTGATAGTGCATATATATGCATGGGCGTGCCAACGTCTTCCTGAGACTCTGCTCTCTTTTGGATATATACCCATAAAAAAAACAACTGTATCACATGGTAGTTCTATTTTTTTTTATTTTTTTGAGGAACCTCCATACTGTTTTACATAAAGGTCACACAGTTTTTCAATCCCACCAACAGTGCACAAGTTTGAACTTCTCCACATCCCTGCCAACACTTGTTATTTTCTGTCTTGTTCATATTACTCATAGTAATGGGTGTGAAGTGATATCTAATGTGGTTTTAATTTGCATTTTCTGAGGATTAGTGATGTTGAGCATCTTTTCATATGCCTGTTGGCCATTTGTATATCCTCTTTGGAGAAAGATCTCTTAAAATTTGTGCCCATGTTTTAGTTAGGCTATTTTATTTTTGATTGATTTGTAGCAGTTCTTTATATATTCTGGATATTAACCCCCTCCCCCTTTTTCAGATAATGTGCTTTTTACAGATGTTTTCTCCCATTCCGTAGCTGGCCTTTCATTCCGTTGATGTCCTTTGACACACAAACGTTTTAAAGTTTGATGTAGCCTTGTTTCTCTATGTCTTCGTTGTTGTAGTTTGTTCTCTTGACGCCATATCCAAGAAATCGTTGCCATGTCCAATGTCACGCAGTTTTTCCTGTTTGTTTTTTTCTGAGTTTTAGGTCTAAGTGTTCTAGCTAGGATTTCCAATA
>SJYX01018390.1:0-25155 GCA_006410675.1 Oreotragus oreotragus
ACCCCATGGACTGCAGCCTACCAGGCTCCTCCATCCATGGGATTTTCCAGGCAAGAGCACTGGAGTGGAGTGCCATCCTTAGGTTTGAGATAGTACTAATAAATAGAATATGTGTATGTGCTCAGATGCTCAGTCAGTCTGACTCTTTGCAACCACATGGACTGTAGCCCATCAGGCTCCTCTGTCCACGGGATTTTCTAGGCAAGAATACTGGAGTGGGTTGCCTTTTCCTACTCCAAGGGATCTTCTTGACCCAGGTATTGAACCTGAGTCTCTTAAGTCTCCTGCATTGGCAGGAGGATTCTTTACACTAAGCCACCTGGGAAGCCTGTAGTATACAGAATAGGACATAGCAAAGTCTATTTGATGCTGAAAAGTTTAGGGAAATAAAGAACTTAGTCCTCTATCATCTTTGCCATCAACTAGTGTCCACTACATGCTCTGTTCTTAGGGGATTTATATCCTTGGCAATTACTGAAATTGGGCAATTACTGAGTTGGAAATGTATTACATGAGGATATCAAACCTGTATCCTTGACAAGCATTTACTGTAGTCTGATCTCAGTATGTCTCTGCACATGTACTTTTGCTAGTTCTTAATTTATTTTGGTGCTGATGCGACCAGTAAAATACACATTTATTATAGAGTGTTATGAAGTCATGGGGCCTTGTTTATTTTTATCATAGCATGTTTTTTTCTATCAAAGAGGCACTTAAAGTGCACTGCCTTCTTGTGGGGGCAGGTCAAGAGGACCTTTTTAAACAAAATTCTAGAAGGAATCTTTGTACTTAAAAGGTTTAGGGGCCACTCATCTGTTTTGGTTTTATGTATCAACATGACTTGAATCTTACAAAGAAGTTAGGCCTTAAATGTATTTTTCTGAGGGCATGTCTTTCCCGGTTCTGCATAATAAATTTGAGGGCAGTACTGGTAGAAGTTCAACAGTGCCTTTAAAATGGTGAGTCTCCATGCAGATAATAAATAGGAAAAAGTCTAATTTTAGGGTAATTCTCCAATATAGGAATGGGGATGAAATCTAGAAAATATATTTTGTCCTGAACAGAAATCATTCATGTTTAGCAAAAATAACAGAGGCTATATTAGACCTTTTCTCCTCTGTCAGCATTTCCAGTATAACCCATATCTTCTTGTCATTCTGTTCCACAGGCAGATGTGATGAAAAGAAAAAGGCCTGGGGATCCAGACAAACATGACTTCACAGCCTGGATCCACAACTATTAGGTGTGTAAATTCAGATAATATTCTTCTAACTGGGTCTAATGTAAAAATAACCAGATTGCAAAGCTATGGGGTTTTTTGATGAGATAGTTGATAATGTGGGGATGAAAAAATTGATTTCCCTCCTCGGGTGCTATAACTCTTCAGAACTCTCATCACTTTAGTACTTAAAAATTTCAGGATCTGGAAGGACCCCTAGTAGACTCTTACTTGCTTATTTTGAAGATGGAAATGTAAAGAGGTTATAGAACGTCTCTAATGATCATATTACTATATAAGTCATAAAATTCAGACTGGAATGGAATTCAGTCCTTTTCCAGAAAGTGTAACTTGTCAACGACAAGTAATGAGTAATTGAACCGAATTGAGTACACGTATCACTGAGCCGGTCCTGGGACTCAAAAGGTGAAGAAGTCGACACAGCCAGCAAGGTGACAATCTGGTTGAGCGCCAGTACAACCACATAAGACGTCTGACGATTCATCACAAGACAAATACACTGAGCCATATGCTCAGAGGAAGGAGAAATGTAACTCTGCCTGAGGTAGAAGAACCTAAAGAAGTCTAACTTGCATTTAATAAAAGGTGGAGACCCTTCCAGCTATCTGCCTCAGTGTTTATTAATTTAGCAAATACATGCGTATCCACAGCTATGTATCAGATGCTCTCTTATAGTAAGGAAGAAATAAAGTGCTAAAGATTTGGCAATTGAGGACATGAGGAAGATACGCTGCAGAAGGCATATTGCAATCAATTACTGATGATTTTTCTAAGAACAAAACAGGTACGAAAGTTTAATGAATTGTCAAAACAGCAGGTAAGGCCATCCTACTTGTCAGTGGGGTACCTGGCCAGACCTCTGAGGTTATTCTTTAGCAGAGGCACTAACGCTTTAAGACGCGTGAGCCGTTCCTCCGCCTCCATCGCTCTGCATCCTGTCCTGGCCAGGCTACAGCGCCTTCACGCCCCGCGGGCCACGCCCCTTCGCGTTGGTTGGTCTTTCCAGAAGTGATGAAACTTCCCGCAAGCATTACAGGAGCCTGGAGGGTATAAAGTGAGGGTTGAGAAAAAGCCCCTACCCTGCAAGCCGCACGGCCCACCCGCCCCGCTGGAGCCCAGGTAGGCCCGGCAGCCGCGGGTCGCGGCGCCTTTGCAGCGTGCAGCAAGGCCGCCCGGGGAGAGGTAGGAAGATGCGCGGCAGCATGGCCCGTCCGAAGGGTGGACAGACGCGGATCCCGGCACCCGGGGATGCTGCAGCTCCAGCCAGGCGGGGGAGGCGGGGCCGATTGTTGCGCACCTGGGAGCCAGCTGGGGCGGGAAGACCTCCGCTGGTCTGGAAGAGAGGGGTCGCTTGGCCCCCAGAGCCGCGGCCCTGCCGCTCCGAAGAGACGGTGGCGGCGGTTTAAGTTGGCGCCTGTAAATTTCCTTTTTTAAAATTATTACTATATTGCGTCGAAACCTGCGGAAATTTCTGCATTTCTAGGGTCCTGCCCTGAATGGACTGGAGGGCGCCCATAGTCCGAGTGCATCTGGGAGTCGCGAGGCCAAGCGTTCCCTAGGCTCTGATCCTGCAGAGTATGCTGAGCTGTCAGTCATGGCCTCGGATACTCCTTACCTCCGGTTTCCACCCGGTTTCTCCTAGATACCCCTCCCCCATCTCTTGTTGCAAGACTCAACAAGTGACTTGCTGAGCAAATCCTACCCAGAAGAGATCGGTTTGGGATGACAGGCGGCGCGGTCAGGGAAAAGGCAAACAAAAATCTGGCATGGCTTTTCTCAATGGTTATGTTTTATAGGAAGGGCTTCAAATTAATGTTATTATTTTGAGTGAAGGAACACTCCCCCCCGCCCCCAGCCTGTGGCCCACATTATTTCTTCACCGTCTGTTGCCCGTGGTGCTTGACAAATAATGTAAAAGCACCAGTAACTCAGCCTTTTCATTGATTGATCAAATTATTGTAAGATTCATTAGAGGTAATTTAGTAGGTCTTGGAGCTGTGCAGGAGTTAGTTACTGAGGTCTTAAACTTCACCATAGCACTTTAAGTATTGATTCAGTAACAATTCGCCACATGTGACTATTGAAAACGGGAAATGCTGGCTAATCCGGATTGAGGTTTAACAGAAAAGCAATGTAAAATATCTTGTCAATATTTTTGTACTAATTTTACATGTTGCAGTAATAGTAATACTATTTTCAGTACATTGTGTTAAAATCTATTTAAAATTTCATTTTTTTTCTCTTTTAACGGGGCTACTAGTTTATCCAGCATTACATATGTGGCTCACATTTCCATTGGACAGCACTGCTTTAGACTTTTATGAGGAAATACGGAAAATTACTGGGAACAGGTAACAGCAGTGGGTAAAAGCCTTGCCAAGTAGGATGTTTGCAAGTAAGACTGATTCCAATAAAAATAATTGGTGATAGTTTTAATTTGCTTTTTCTCTGAAGACATGTGTGCTTTGGAATCATTTGTCATCCCTCTTTTCCCTCCAATTGAGTACTTAAGTGTATTGCTATAGCACGATTAGTGGGATTCACTAAATAGCATTAAGAAGACTTAGGGAAATGATTCACTAATGACCTCATGTGATTTTCAAAGCACTTTCAAAGCCTATTTTTCACTGGTATAGTCAGAGGTAGAGGGGAAGGCAATGGCACCCCACCCCAGTACTCTTGCCTGGAAAATCCAATGGACGGAGTAGCCTGNAAACTTAGAGGAAAAACCGAAACCCGTGGCCCTCTCTGACATCATTACAAACAGCTTCCCATCTACTCTGCAAGCGGATAAATTCTCCCCGTGTTGACACTGCTAATAGAGTCTGTGTAGCGTCAGAAGCACAGTGTGGCACCCCTCTCACTGTGTGCATTTTGTGGGTAGGAGTTTGATCTGTGTTTCATTGTGTCATTCCCCTGTGTTTTCTCCATTGGGCTGCGTGTGATCGTGTGCGTGTTGGGATTTCTGAAGATCGTAAACGAAGTGCCAGTGTGCCCATCTTAGGTACCGTACCCCTGCCTGCCTGCCTTTGCCAGCGCTGTGCTCCCAACTGAGCTAATCCCTGCTCTTGGCATCGTGATCACTAGACAGCGAGCTGGCAGCATCGAGAAACGGAGTCCTCTGCTCCAGAGGTTTCCTTCCACCTTCTGCTCACCAGGACTCTATGGAGCCTCTGCTTCTAAGCCTAAATGATGCTGTAACCCATGCTAATGGCACCTTGCAAGCAGCTCTGTGAGGATCTAGATGCGCCCAGCAGCCAGCAAAGTGCAGGGCAGGAGTGTCCTGGTGTCCAGCTCCTTCACCCCAAAGTACATCACATCACACTAACTCCCAGGGCCTTGCAGCTCCTCCTCGATGGTAACGTTTCCCCAGACTCCAGAAAGAAATCTTTTTAGCTGAACAGGTCTGTGGAAAACACTGAAAATGATCATTTTAGACTTACTTCTCTTAGAGGAGCATCCTTCTGACTCTGTCTCTTATACACATCTAGATGTGTATAAGAGACAGCTATCAGGGCTTCCCTGATAGATCAATAGGTAAAGAATCCACCTGCAATGCAGGAGACCCCAGTTTGATTCCTAGGTTGGAGAAGGGATAGGCTACCCACTCCAGTATTCTTGGCCTTCCTTTGTGGCTCAGCTAGTAGTAAAGAATATGCCCGCAATGCAGGATACTTGGGTTTGATCCCTGGGTTGGGAAGATCCCCTGGAGAAGGGAAAGGCTACCCACTCCAGTATTCAGAGAATTCCATGGACTGGGGTCACAAAGAGTCGGACATGGCTGAGTCACTTTCACTTTGACTTTGCTAGCGTGTGAGATGAGTGCAATTGTGTGGTAGTTTGAGCATTCTTGGCATTGCCTTTGTTTGGGATTGGAATGAAAATTGACCTTTTCCAATCCTGTGGCCACTGCTGAGTTTTCCAGATTTGCTGGCATGTTGAGTGCAGCACTTTCACAGCATCGTATTTTAGGATTTGAAATAGCTCAACTGGAATTCCATCACCTTCACTAGCTTTGCTCATAGTGATGCTTCCTAAGGCCCACTTGACTTCACATTCCAGGATGTCTGGCTCTTGTGAGTGATCACACCATCGTGGTTATCAGGGTCATTAGATCTTTTTTGTGTAGTTCTTCTGTGTATTCTTGCCACCTCTTTTTAGTATCTTCTGCTTCTGTTAGGTCCATACCATTTCTGCCCTTTATTGTACCCATCTTTGAATGAAATGTTCCCTTGGTATTCCAATTTTCTTGATGAGATCTATAGTCTTTCCCATTCTATTGTTTTCCTCTATTTCTTTGCATTGATCACTGAGGAAAGCTTTCTTTTCTCTCCTTTCTGTTCTTTGGAACTCTGCATTCAGATGGGTATATCTTTCCTTTNTCTTCTGTGTATTCTTGCCACCTCTTTTTAGTATCTTCTGCTTCTGTTAGGTCCATACCATTTCTGCCCTTTATTGTACCCATCTTTGAATGAAATGTTCCCTTGGTATTCCAATTTTCTTGATGAGATCTATAGTCTTTCCCATTCTATTGTTTTCCTCTATTTCTTTGCATTGATCACTGAGGAAAGCTTTCTTTTCTCTCCTTTCTGTTCTTTGGAACTCTGCATTCAGATGGGTATATCTTTCCTTTTCTCCTTTGCCTTTTGCTTCTCTTCTTTTTGCTGGAGGGGATACAAAGTAGGCAGTAGGCCAAAGCTAAAGATCACCCTGAAAGTCTGAAAGCGTTAGTTGCTCAGTTGTCTGCAACTCTTTGCAACCCCATGGACTGTAGCCTCCTCTGTCCATGGGATTCTCCAGGCAAGAACAGTGGAGTGGGTAGTGATTCCCTTCTCCAGGGGATCATCTTCTCAACCTAGGGATCAAACCCAGGTCTCCTGCATTGCAGGCAGATTCTTTACCATCTGAGCCATCAGGGAGGCCCCAAAGATTACCCTAATGAATGGTTTTGGTAGAAAATTATAGTTTCTGAAAAATCTTGAGCTGGGTATTAATGAAAGTTATCCTTAGGTCACATTCTACCATGTGTACCAAGAAACGTAAAATCATGTGTTCACTCTTTTCTGTTAGCTTGATAAAGTTCAAGTTCTCTGTGTTTTAGGTGCTCTGACAAATTACATGAAAAGTCCACTCAAAGCAGCAATATATTTCAGAGATAGGACATGGTAGCCCTTGAGGAAGACATTTATCAACCAAAAACTAAAACCAATGTCTGGTCACAAGCCTGTTTAGAGATCAGCCTCAGGTGCCATCCTAAGGGTACAGTCAAGAGGACTCACTAGATTCACAATTCTACTGAAATTGTTGTTCAGTCCCCAGTAAATTCCTCATCTTCCAGTCCAACGATATACTTTTTATTTGTCTTCCTTACTCCTGAAATTGATGCTATTGGCCTGTCCCATGACTATTAAAACAGTTTTCTCCACTGCGTCTAGTTCACTACTCTCCATGGATTTCCTCTGGCCTCTTGCTTGATCGTTCTTCCCCTTACTCCTAAAATGTTGGTATTTCTAAGGCCTGCCCTTTAATTCCCACCTCTTTTGTCCTCCCAGGATGATTCATTCTGTTCTCAAAGCACTCTTACAATGTACCATTTTTTGAGCAATTATGTGTTGAGAACTATTTTTATTTCTTCATATTTTTTAATCTCAGTTAAATCTTATAACAACCTTGAAAGGCTCTTAATAGTATTCATGTTTTACTCAAAAGTGTTACATTCCTTGTTCAAATCACAGCTTGAAAGATCTGGGATTTGGTCTTAGATATGACTACAGACTATTGTTTTAAACTTACCATATGCCACCCAATATAATACCAATCCCAATTTTGGTCTTAAACCTGAGACCAGGGCTTTTCAGCTTTAGGGCACTACAGAGACATCAGTAAAAAGTGTTTTAAATAGANTTTTCTGAATGTTGAGCTTTAAGCCAACTTTTTCGCTCTCCTCTTTCACTTTCATCAAGAGGCTTTTTAGCTCCTCTTCACTTTCTGCCATAAGGGTGGTGTCATCTGCATATCTGAGGTTATTGATATTTCTCCTGGCAATCTTGATTCCAGCTTGTGTTTCTTCCAGTCCAGCGTTTCTCATGATGTACTCTGCATATAAGTTAAATAAGCAGGGTGACAATATACAGCCTTGACATACTCCTTTTCCTATTTGGAACCAGTCTGTTGTTCCATGTCCAGTTCTAACTGTTGCTTCCTGACCTGCATATAGGTTTCTCAAGAGGCAGGTTGGGTAATCTGGTATTCCCATCTCTTTCAGAATTTTCCACAGTTGATTGTGATCCACACAGTCAAAGGCTTTGGCACAGTCAATAAAGCAGTAATAGATGTTTTCCTGGAACTCTCTTGCTTTTTCTATGATCCAGCAGATGTTGGCAATTTGATCTCTGGTTCCTCTGCCTTTTCTAAAACCAGCTTAAAGTTCTAGAACAGGCAGATCTCATCTATAATGGAAAATAATTAGGATAGTGGTTTCCTGGTGGGGAAGAGGGTGTGAAGGGGCAATCAGTGTATGTGTGGGAAAGGGCACCATTCTATGTCTTGATGGGGGTTTGTATTCATCAAAATTCAGTGGATATATGCTTAAGATTTGTCTATTTCATTATATGTAAATTTTATACCAAGAGACAAACTTTAGACAAACATTGATCTCTAAGTGGCAATATGAATACTGAAGTATACACAGGGAGTGTACAGATATCTTCAGTTTACTTTGAAATTTGTCAAAAATTAAGATGAGTTGATATAGGTGATAAAATGAGTATAGGAAAATATAAATGGTAGGATTTAGATATATAAATATTCACTATAAAATTCTTTCAATTATGTGTTATATTTGAAATTTTCCACAATAAAACAATTTTTAAAATTAAAACTATATAGCAGTGTTGATATCCTTTCAAGATAATTAAAAGGTTTTTTCCCCAAAAGTACAATACATGCACATTGATCTGGAGCTCAATGTAAAATAATTAGTAGTGGGGTGATTTATCAGGCACTCATTAATTCATTCAAACATTTAATAGTTATTCATTGAGCATCTATTACATGACAGGCCCTTGAAAGAAAGCAAAAATGCATAACAGTCCACTCAGTAAGTAATTATCTATTTTTACCCAAGTAACCCACTTGGAAAGCAATGCTTTGGGGAAATGAGGCATGACAAGCAAGCCTGTCATTCACAGCTATTTTTTTAACATAACAGTTTGCCCATTAAAGAAGTCATTTTCAATATGAAAAAGCAACACTGTTAGACAGGAAATAATTGCACAAATACTAGTGTGAATTTTAAATTGTTTCTTAAACATACTTTCAACCTTGGAAGCAGAAAAATTGAGACTTAAGGAAAGAGAAGGCCTCACTAACATAACATGTGTTTTTTCAAATGTTGGTATTAAGCTGACAGATCCAGAGAGCTCTAAATGTCATTTCCTCACAAGAAGCTATTATGCACAGTGCTTGAACAGGGCTGGAGGAACTAGCAACAGAAGCAGGGGAAAGGTTTCCAAGGCGAGAGGTTTAGCTCTGAAACAAGCTTAAATTGGCATGCCTAGAGGTCTTGACCAGGAAAACGAATGGCCAGCCAGTGTCTCAGCCTAATAACAGGTCTTATTTCCCTAGATGACACTGGATTTATTAGATACATACTCTTAAAAATGCATGATTTTCCAGTGTAATTCAAGTTACATAGCACAAACACTGATGAATGCTTTTGTATGCAAATATATTTTGGTCTATGAATCCACTGCTTCTCTCAGACACCAAAGCACGAGTTTTAGCTTGGGAATCGGAAATAATCCCAGTTATCTACTGTTCTAATTCACATTCCAGCACTAAATGTAGACTCTGAGTAATTTAGATGTTAGAAAGCTTGGCTGAAAGGTGAGACAGAGGCTGAGAATTTGCAAACCAGATAATTTAAAAGCCTTGCTTGACACTCTAACGAAGCACTGGGTGCTTTGAAATGTACTTAGGCTACAGGACTCAGTTTTCCCTTTTTTTTTCTAGGGATTATCCTACTCCCTATTTTGTCCAAATTAGCCATCAGAGTTTCTATTATTTGTTTGTTTGTTTGTTTTTTTAAGCTCTTGACACCCAGTCATTTTGTTTATTCCTTAACCTATACATAGATCATATGTGTTGAACACAAAGATTTTAACTTTTTAAAATTTTGTCTAAAATTTTAATATCAGCAATTTTCAGAACACAACAGTACAATTATTTGTTTTAACTCTACATAATTAGTTTAGCGACATATATTATTAATTTCTATGATTTTCATTGTATCTTGTATCTTTAGCTTTCAGTTCATTTTTTTTAATTTATTTTTTTATTGAAAGATAATTACTTTACACAATTTTGTTGTTTTCTGTCAAACCTCAACATGAATCAGCCATCAGTTCAGTTCAGTTCAGTCGCTCAGTCGTGTCCAACTATTTGCGACCCCATGAATCACAGCACACCAGGCCTCCCTGTCCATCACCAACTCCCGGAGTTCACTCAGACTCACGTACATCGCGTCAGTGAATCAGCCGTATGTATACATATATCCCCTCCCTTTGAATTTCCCTCCCATCTCCCTTCCCATCCCACCCTTCTAGGTTGATACAGAGCCCCTGTTTGAGTTTTCTGAGCCATAAGGCAAATTCCTGTTGGCCATCTATTTTACATATGGTCATGTAAGTTTTGGGCTTCCCTTGTGGCTCAGCTGGTAAAGAATCTACTTGCAATTCGGGAGACCTAGGTTCAATTTCTGGGTAGGGAAGGTCCCCTGGAGAAGGGAAAGGCTACCCACTCCAGTATTCTGGCCTGGAGAATTCCATGGACTGTATACTCCATGGGGTCGCAAACTGTCGGACACGGCTGAGGGATTTTCACTTACTTACAATGTAACTTACGTGTTATTCTTTCCATACATCTCACCCTCTCCTCCCCTCTTTCCATGTCCATAAGTTACTGCTGTGAGAGTCCTTTCACTTGCTGGGAGTCACAGTCAACCTCACCTCCCTAGGATACTCTCCAATACTGTGCTGATCTCTGGACCTGCTGTGGGGCAGCTCATAGTCAAATCTGGTCCTTTAAATGCCTCTATACATTTAAAGTAATTATATATATATGTTCCTATTGCCTTTTTCTTAATTGAAAAATATGGAACGCTTCACGAATTTGCGTGTCATCCTTGCGCAGGGGCCATGCTAATCTTCTCTGTATCGTTCCAATTTTAGTATATGTGCTGCCGAAGCGAGCACAGAGTTTCTATTATTTGAAAGCCTGCCTAAACCATCTCCTCTTCCTTCAAGGGCCAGGGGAAGGAGTGTCTTGAATTTTATCTTCTTTGTCTTTCCTTTAATCTTCTTTCTTTTCACTAAGTATCAGAGTAGCGTTCAAAGAAAAAAAAGTCACAAAAAGGGCTATTTTATAGCAAGAAATGGAACTGCAGAGAGACACATGTGGGCATCATTGGCTTCAGAGGTAAAGCAGGGGTGGGGCGAGCAACATTTATGGATTCTCTAAATTCAAATTTAGAGTACTTTCATCACATAAATAGTGAAGCCCTCTTCCTCCTCTCTCTGCTGCTTCTGTAAAACACTGCCTAGTATGTACAGTATGAGACCAGAAATCAGCTTCTCTCTTTCTCTCAATTTACCAAAAGGCCCTCCACAGGACAAAGAGAATGATAATTAAAGTACACTATAGACAGCTCTTGTGCCCTGATGAAACACAACTCACACAAATACAGACGTTTTTCCTATGTTTGTTCCAAGGGCTTCACCACATCACTGACTCTAGCATGTGAGCAGAGACCATAAATAAGGAGATGTTTGTTGTTCCATGACACAAAAGCAAAAATCAGGCACAGAACTTAAAACTTCCATCTACTTTAATCTGGTTCTTAAATCTCTGTCTGGCCTGGTATCTCACAAAGTCTTGAGACTTGGTGTCAAAACAGTAGGATGGAGAACAAAATTAGAGAACAAATGCCTTCATCCTTACCCTACAAGTCACATCCTAAAACTGACCCAGGCAACAAGCCCTGATTCTATCCACTGCTCTTATTTGTCCAGATGGCTGTCTTGAAATTCCTTTAACAGAAAAGTCTCTCTTCAGAGCATTTGTGGACTAAATTCACTAGCCTTCCCCTTGATCTTAATTCAGCTATTGAGATAATCCAAACCTCTTTATATTTCTATTAGTTTTTGCTTACTCCATTGTCTGTTTTCTCAATTTTTATTTATAATCTCATTTGTATTCTTTTTGTAGCACCTCAAAAAGCCACACCAAAAATTTGCTTTAGAAATCTGTTTTTCTCAGCCATTGCTCAGGAAAAAAACACAAATTCTTCCCTCACTACTGGTTGAAAACTCAAAAGATAACATCTGTTTTTACAAACAATACTTTCATCTCATAATTCAGTCAATTCAGTTCAGTTCAGTTCAGTCACTCAGTCAGGTCCAACTCTTTGTGACCCCATGGACTACAGCATGCCATGCTTCCCTGTCCATCACCAACTCCTGGAGCTTGCTCAAATTCATGTCCATCAAGTCAGTGATGCCATTCAACCATCTCATCCTCTGTTGTCCCCTTCTCCTCCCGCCTTCACTCTTTCCCAGCATCAGGGTCTTTTCAAATGAGTCAGTTCTTCACATCAGGTGGCCAAAGTATTGGAGCTTCAGCTTCAGCATCAGTCCTTACAATGAATATTCAGGACTGATCCTTTAGGATGGACTGGTTGGATCTCCTTGCAGTCCAAGGGACTCTCAAGAGTGTTCTCCAACACCACAGTTCAAAAGCATCAATTCTTCAGCTCTCAGCTTTCTTTACAGTCCAACTCTCACATCCATACATGACTACTGGAAAACCATAGCTTTGACTAGACAGACCTTTGTCGGCAAAGTAATGCTGTAATAAAGATTTTGGGGAGTTTAAGTGACCAAAACCCAGTTCAAATTTACTTAAGCACAAGAAGGGGGAACTCAGGGGCTTATTTTATTGACAAGTCTGAGTAATCTGGCAGGAGTCCAGAAAAAATGCCTCATTCCATTTTCTGAGATCAAATCCTATATGCTTGGTCTTACTATTAGGAAGAAATACATATTTTCAACAGCCAGCCGAAGTCTCAAGGAAGGTAATGGCAATCAATACGCAGGCACAGGTTGTCCATGATCACTATATGCTGGACAATAGCCCATACCTCTGGATTTCCTCACTGGGTCCCAGCAAAGCAGTTGAGTTTTGGGTCAGAAGAACCCTGCTGCCGAAAGGACAGCAAATTCAAAGATATCAGTTCTGATTTCCTGTGGAATACGCTTTACCCCCACCAGCTTGCTTTTAGGAGGTAAAAGAAGATCTTGCCACTTTGGCAACTGGAGTCTAGGAATGAACTCATTTTGCACACCGGTGAGACCTGGGGACACTTTAAACACAAAATGGACAAAGACCATAACCTTCTGAAAAAAATGTCTTCTCTTTTGTTCTCTAACCTGGAGGAGAGGGTAGCCATGAAGATTTCAGACAAAATAAAAATGGTCATGTGCAAGCCTCCAGGAACTTGCAGTTCTTCCAGGTTAAGAGAAAGGAACTCACATAAGATTATTTAGAGTGAGGTTTGATGATTAATTTAATTCAAATGCTTTAAAGATTATATTAAATATAGTCTAGCAACTTTCATACTTTCAGTTCTGAAATTCTAATTCCAGATTTTGTGATTTTCATTTAAACATAGAGCAACAGTGATTTTAAAATAATTATCCCTGAAAGTGATGTCACTCAGTCGTGTCCAACTCTTTGTGACCCCATGGACTGTAGCCTACCAGGCTCCTCCGTCCATGGGATTTTCCAGGCAAGAATACTGGAGTAGGTTGCCATTTCCTTCTCCAGGAGATCTTCCCGACCCAGGGATTGAAGCCGGGTCTCCCACATTGTAGGCAGAAGCTTTACTGTCTAAGCCACCAGGGAAGTTCATTATCCCTTAAGTTTTATTAAAAATAATGCAGCTATAAGTAAAGAGCATTACTTTCAAGACCTCAATTTGAAATGAAATGCAGAATTTCTAGATTTTAATGCATCATAAGCCACCAATTTCATAAAATTGCATCCACTTATCAAAGCTTATATCACCCCATGGAAGCAGCCCTTTGAAAAGGGATGAGGTATTTGATACTCTAATGTCTCCATTTAGCCAATTATAGGCAGGTTTTCATATATCAGTCCCTTAAAAATATTATAAAAGCACTTTCTACCATGGTTCTAGCATGGTTGAAAAATGTTAAAGGCATTAATTTCATTGAACTACAAGAAAATTTTAGATCAGAAAATGACAAGAAGATGTTTTTAAAATGAAACATTTTCTTTGTGCTTAATGTGGCCTCAATTGCATTGAAACAGCTAAAATTTTGACAAAAGAGATAATCTCTGTCTTTAGGAAAAGTTTCACATAAAATGAAGATAATTATTGTAGGGATGGAAGATAGTTTTCACTCCAAATGAGATGTACATATTACTTATCAAGCTATATACAGAAATATGCTTACCAGGCAATGACCATTAAGTCCTCAATATTTTTATACAGTAAGAGTGGACAAGCCTCTAAATTTCACCAGTTTTCATAACTTTCAAGAGTTTCAGGCCTAACAAATTTAGAAAAGGTAGGAATTAAGGAAAAATAAAAATGCTGATTTAAATAAGAAATGTCATTATGGAAGCTAAGGAAAATGAAAATAGTAATAAAAATCTTTTATTTCCTAAAAATATTGCTTCTAGCCTTTCTGAACACTAGATTGATATCTGTATCTGAGAATGTGGTCACCAGTCTCCAATAGGACCCCCTAGTATCCCTATTCCCTGGTTTATGCCCATGTACATAATCCACTACCACAATGAATAAGACAGACTGTATAATCAACAAGATATTACAGAAGGGATGGCATATGACCTTGAAAGTCTGGGTCATAAAGACATTGAAGATTTTGTCCTACTTTCTCTTGGACCACTCACTCTGGGGTAAGCCAGTTTCCATGCCATCATGACACTCAAACAGCAACTGGAGAGGCCTCTATGACAAGAAACTGAGGACTCCTGCCAATATAGCCAGGAGAATGGGCCATCTTGGAAGTGAATCTTCCAGCCACTGTGAAACTCTCAAATGACTGCAGTCCTAGCTAACATCTTTTTTTTTTTTTTTTCTTTTTTGGTCTGTGCTGGGTCTTCATTGCTGCATGTGGGCTTTTTCTACTTGCGGAGAGGAGGGGCTACTCTCTAGATGCAGTGCACGGGTTTCTCATTGTAGCGGTTTCTCTTGCTGCAGAGTAGCTGCTGCATAGGGGCTCATTAGTTGTGGCTCATGGGCTCTAGAGCACAGGCTCAGTCGTTGTGGCACGGGAGCTTGCTCTGTGACATGTGGAATCTCCCTAGACAAGGGATTGAACCTATGTCCCCTGTATTGGCAGGCAGATTCTTATCCACTCTGCTACCAGGGAAGTCTGAGTTAAATTCACCCATTCCAGTCCATTTTAGTTCGCTGATTCCTAGAATGTTGACGTTCACCCTTGCCATCTCTTGTTTGACCACTTCCAATTTGCCTTGATTCATGGCCCTGACATTCCAGGTTNGACTCTTTTGTTGACCATGATGGCTACTCCATTTCTTCTGAGGGATTCCTGCCCGCAGTAGTAGATATAATGGTCATCTGAGTTAAATTCACCCATTCCAGTCCATTTTAGTTCGCTGATTCCTAGAATGTCGACGTTCACCCTTGCCATCTCTTGTTTGACCACTTCCAATTTGCCTTGATTCATGGACCTGACATTCCAGGTTCCTATGCAATATTGTTCTTTACAGCATCGGATCTTGCTTCTATCACCAGTCACATGCACAACTGGGTATTGTTTTTGCTTTGGCTCCATCCCTTCATTTTTTCTGGAGTTATTTCTCCACTGATCTCCAGTAGCATATTGGGCACCTAACAACCTGGGGAGATTCTCTTTTGATATCCTATCATTTTGCCTTTTCATACTGTTCATGGAGTTCTCAAGGCAAGAATACTGAAGTGGCTTGCCATTCCCTTCTCCAGTGGACCATGTTGTCAGACCTCTCCACCATGACCTGCCCGCCTTGGGTTGCCCTGCAGGCATGGCTTGGTTTCATTGAGTTAGACAAGGCCGTGATCCAAGTGTGATTAGATTGCCTAGTTTTCTGTGAGTATGATTTCAGTGTGTCTGCCCTCTGATGCCCTCTTGCAACACCTACCATCTTACTTGGGTTTCTCTTACCTTGGGCATGGGTTGTCTTTTCACGGCTGCTCCAGCAAAGCACAGCCACTGCTCCTTACCTTGGACGAGGGGTATCTCCTTACCGCCACTGTTCCTGACCTTCAACGTGTGATTATATTTTAGTATATTAAAATACAATATATTTTATTACCTTAAAATTATGGTCCCATTACTTAATGGGAAATAGATGGGGAAACAGTGGAAACAGTGTCAGACTTTATGTTTTTGGGCTGCAAAAATCACTGCAGATGGTGATTGCAGCCATGAAATTAAAAGAGGCTTACTCCTTGGAGAAACTCTCTTTGGAATCCATAGACTGTAGCCTGCCAGGCTCCTTTGTCCCATGGAATTTCCCAGGCAAGAATACTGGAGTGGGTTGTCATTTCCTTCACCAGGGTCTCTTCCCAATCCAGGGATCTAACACATATCTCCTGCGTCTCATGCATTGGCAGGCAGATTCTTTACCACTGTACCACCTGGTACCCCCAAGTGTCACCTTTTTATTGGTAAGATTTAAATAGTAAGCTCTGCCTTGAACTATCAACATTTGGATATGTTTGTGGATTAGTTGGTAATCCAGTTGTGTTTTTCACCTTGTGGGGCACAGATATGGGGAGTTTGGCAATTTTATAGCAAGGAATTAGTAAATGTGTATGCTGCTGTTTCATTGTCTACAAGTAATGTAATTGATACATCTACAAAATGTTTTTCAAGTGAATATAATGGTGAATGAAATGTAAACTTAATGTGTGACTAAAGTCATAGTAGGTTGTTTCATTATACATTTTGCTGTCAATGGATAGCCAATTACACCTACTCTCATGTGACTTGTTTAAAATTTAAGTTAGGAAGAGTTCCACATGCTTGAAAGGTTAACAAACATTGATTTAGTTGATACACAGCTCAAAAATTTACAGTTTTTAAAATATTTCAAGTGGAAATGCTGAAATGAAGATAGATAGAGTATTCTGGAATTTCTGGAAAGATCTAAGTTTACAATATAAATTTGGGGATCAGCATGCAAATAGTTTTAAAGTCATGATACTAGATTAGATCACTGAGTGAATAGTGAGTGTGGATTAAGAAAATAATAATAAGGGTGTCCGAGGACTCAACTGTAGGGCTCTCTGGTATTAAGGAATCAAGATGACGATAAAGAACCAGCAAAGGAGACAGAGTGCTTAGTAAGAAAGAGAGGAAAATGAAGAGAATATGAATCCCGAAAGCTAAGCATGTAAAGGACAATGATTGACTATCAAATGTTGCTAAAAGGTCAACTAAGGTGAGGACTAAGAAATGGCCGTTGGACTTTGAAATGTGAGGGTACTGGTGACTCTCAGACAACAGTAATTTTTGTGGCATGTGAGAGAGAAGCCCTTTTGGAGTGAGTGTAGAACAAAGCTGGAGATGGGGAATTTCAGCCATTGGAAGAATTTTGCTGTGAGGTTAAAAAGCGATGGAGCAGTAGACAGAGGAAGAAATGGAATTACAGTCAGGAATTTGTTGTTTTAAGATGAGAGAAATAACAGCATGATCACACACTGAGGGAAGAGTTCCTGGAGAGAACCATTTCAGCTGTGTTACTGCTAATTAGCCCCTTCCTGGTTTTAAGATGGATTACATATTCTTATAATTACATGTCTATGTTTAGTCATTAAGCTTTAGACTCCTAGGACTGCTGAATGCTGTTTCAGTGAGCTGCCTCTACCCTTCCTTCAAAGCACTGTCTGTCTGTTCAGGTCAACACCAGCGTCCTCATTAAGAGAGCTAATGGTTAATTTTCTGCTCCATAACTCCTTAATGCGATGATTTTGATCCATCCTCCTCCCTGTTGCAACTCTCCCGTCAGCTTTCAGGCCAGCACTCTCTCCTGACTCCTTTCCCTTACCTGACACCTTCTCAGTCTCTTTTGCCTGCTCCTGCCCCGCCTGCCTCTTCAGTGTTGGCATCTCCAAGGCCTTGCCTTTGAGCGTTCTCTCTCCTGTACTCCCTCCCACAGTTATCACGTCCAATCCTTTGGTTTCAGTTTTTACCTCTATTCGTGGTTCAATAACCTATGTAATGATAGCATTTAACCTTTACTGAGAATTTACTATTATGTGTCAGGCACTTTGCTAATTTCTTTATCTGCCTTGTCTGCCTTCCACCCACACTAAAAACTCCTCTGAGTGTTACTATCCTCATTTTCAAATGGGAAAGTTTTTGCTCAATAAGGCTCTGAATCTTGCCCCAATCCGAGGGAATTAGCAAATGGCAGAGCTTTGATTGAACTCACTGTCTGTCTGACTCTAAAGCTGTTGTAGTCACTATGCTTTATTGTTATCTAAAAGTCTAACTTAGATCTCCCTAGTTTTAAACTGGCATATCCATCCAACTGCCTAATGGACATAGCTCAGGCCACCACTCCAGTATTCTTGCCTGGAGAATCCCATGGACAGAGGAGCCTGGCGGGCTCTAGTCCATTGGGTCACAAAGAGTTGGACACGACTAAAGTAACTTAGCATGCATGCAGGCATTTCTGTCTTAGTAGGCACTAACCTAAACATATCCCAACCTCTTCCCTGCCCTGCAGATGCCCTTGTTCTAATATTTCCTCCTCTGATATTCCTTATTTCCTATTATGGCTTCTCCTTCAGTCCAGTGCCCAAGTTTAGACTGTTCTGGATTTTCTCTCTCCCTCTCCCTCATACCCACTGTCTCCACATCCATCAGGTTCTGCATCCCAGCGCCGCTGCCGTTCTCATCTGCTTTCTCATTGACTTCCTGTGGGTAGGCTCACCACTGCAGTTGGTTCTCCCCACAGTTGTTGAGGTTAGTGCTTGAAAAAGTCAATCTGATCATTTCATTGCACCTATGAACCTCTCATGGCCCTTGTCACCTCCATTGTCCTTTCCATCCTATTTACAGCATCACTCTATACGTGTCCTTGCCACTCTCGCCCATCAGAGGTGTCAAGAACACACATGATGAATTATTAATATATGATATATGTGGACGCTCTTACATGCTGAAGTCTTCACTGAATTTTAAGTGGCTTATTACATATTTCTCAATCAATGGAAGGCTGATTACAACTGTTGTTATATGTATAAACTGCTCAATATTTTGACATTAAAAAAGACGTTCTTGTTTAGAACTACATACCAACAAGATTATTCTCATGTGAAACTCTTGTTTTAATTAATATTCTCAGCTAGAGCTGTTCTCTGGCTGGGGATCCTACATATAGGGGATATTGATTTTACATAATAGAGTTGGGTAAAATGTGAGTGACAGAGTGGGGATGGGTAAGTGGGAATGGAGAAGAATGAGGATACCTATACCAGAGTCTTTTCAAAACAGGAGTAGAAGGAACTATATCTACATCCTTAATAGCTGAACTAAAACAATTTTAAAAGTGACTCTGCTCGTTTGTTAGCTTTCAATAAAAAATGCAAGTGAAGACTGGAAAAGAGATTATACTTGAGAATATGCTATATTTTAACACAGCACAACCTGGATCTCACTTGTACCCTGAAATAAAAAGGATAATCTTCTTATATATAGATAAGTCTTCCAGACAAGAGGTCATGTGAGGTTGTGGACAAGGGATTCTGGGTTCAGATCCCTTTGAGTTCAAATCCTGATAACTATGTTGTCCCAAGTCCTGTCCTATCTCCTGATTCTCAATTATCTTTAAATAAGGAGAAATCTTATTTGAAAGGTAAATGTAAGGGTTTCTTAGATGAGAAATTAACACTTACTGATCTGAACTTCTATACTAGAATGCTGTAAATAGCTCATGTCTGTTTAATTTTAACAGAATTGTAAGAGTAGAAGAAACACCACAGTTTGTTTATTTCAGCCTCATTCTTTTACAGATGTGGAAACCCACGAAGATCAAGAGACATAAACTATTTGTATACTTGTGAATAGACTTCAGTATTCTAGTTTCCTAACCTAGCATCATTAACATGCTTTGATGGGACTGTTGGGAACTCACAGCTAGCTAGGAGACTCATACCTCTACTCATTTACTAACATTATAACGCTGGAACATCAGCTGTAAGTCAAGTGCGAGCCATAGGAAGGAAGGATTCATTTTCCTGAGGACCACAAGGAAAGCTTCATCCAGTTAATTATATAGAGTGGAGAACATTCTATTCTTCTCACTTATTCCACTGCAACTCACCATTACTAAATTCAACAGGAATTTACTTTAAGGTGTTATTAACATCAATGAAGCTTTTTATTATCATGTACTTTTTCTTAGTCAGTAAATACTCAAGGACAGGTACTATCATGTAATTGTCTAACAATTATATAGTTTTTAAATTCTAGAAAATGGACCTACCTACAAAAAGATTGAGAAAAAACAATTTAGTAGATATTTAAAGACTTTATTTTAATTAATGCTCTCAAGGCTTAACAAATACAGTCTTGTGTTGCCAATTACATTTTGGGGATGGGGAACGGGCCTACAGGTTTTACTTGACAGAGGAGGTTTTTATTCTGATTCCTTAGGGACTGAAGGTCAAATAATTTTAAATGCTCCCTGGCAGCTTTTAGCATGAGATTTCAGATAATGAGATAAGATCATTATCTCAGAATGAGATAATACATGGGCCAACATGATTTAGTTTTCATTTGCATTGGATAATTGAGAGAATATGAATCATTTTCCACAGTAGTTTGTTGTTGATGTTTAGTTCCTAAGTCACGTCCAACTCTTTGTGACCCTATGGACTGTAACCCACCAGGCTCCCCTGTCCGTGGGATTTCTCAGAATATTGGAGTGGATTGCCATTTCCTTTTCCAGAGGATCTTCCCCACACAGGGATAGAACCCCCATCTGTTGCATTGGCAGGCGGATTCTTTATGGCTGAGCCATCTAGGAAATTTCTACTGTAGTCTAATCTACCACCAACTCAGTGTTATGACTTAAGACCGATATGCGGGGTCAAGCTGTGATAGGAAGCAGATGGCACACTCCAGTTAGGACTGATCAGAAGTGTGGACAGGGTTTGGGAAAGCAGAATGGCTCGGCCCCTCAGGGCTAGGCCTGAAGGAGGTAAGGAGGGAGCAGCGCCTGCAATCTGCAGGTAAGGAGGAAAAGCGGGTCAGCAGACAAGAGCTGCAGGAGAGGAGGTCTGTGGTGGGTGAGCCAGGAAAAGAGATGACCTTCTTCCCACCCTCTGCAGCTCCTTGAAGTGGAACCATTTAGCCACACCCAGTGAAAGAGGAGGGCAGGGAAGCCAGGGCATAAGCTTGAAAGTGGCTCTGAAGGGACAGGCAAAAGACATCCAGTACAGTACCACCAACCACACCAGGTAACATATCAAATGATATCTGTCTTCTGCTACCTAGATGAGGTGGAAAGGGAAATGGGATTTATACTGTTATGGTTCAGTTCTTTATGGTTTAATTCAAACAGTGTGTTTGGCTAAATCCCTCAATTTCTCTTATTTTTACATTGTAAAATGTGGGTAGAAAACCTACTTTCCAAATTGTCCTTAGGTTTGCTGCTGCTGCTGCTGCTAAGTCACTTCAGTCGTGTCCAGCTCTGTGTAACTCCATAGATGGCAGCCCACCAGGCTCCCCTGTCCCTGGGATTCTCCAGGCAAGAACACTGGAGTGGGTTGCCATTTCCTTCTCTAATGCATGAAAGTGAAAAGTGAAAGTGAAGTCGCTCAGTCATGTCCGACTCTTCACGACCCCATGGACTGCAGCCTACCAGGCTCCTCCATCCATGGGATTTTCCAGGCAAGAGCACTGGAGTGGAGTGCCATCCTTAGGTTTGAGATAGTACTAATAAATAGAATATGTGTATGTGCTCAGATGCTCAGTCAGTCTGACTCTTTGCAACCACATGGACTGTAGCCCATCAGGCTCCTCTGTCCACGGGATTTTCTAGGCAAGAATACTGGAGTGGGTTGCCTTTTCCTACTCCAAGGGATCTTCTTGACCCAGGTATTGAACCTGAGTCTCTTAAGTCTCCTGCATTGGCAGGAGGATTCTTTACACTAAGCCACCTGGGAAGCCTGTAGTATACAGAATAGGACATAGCAAAGTCTATTTGATGCTGAAAAGTTTAGGGAAATAAAGAACTTAGTCCTCTATCATCTTTGCCATCAACTAGTGTCCACTACATGCTCTGTTCTTAGGGGATTTATATCCTTGGCAATTACTGAAATTGGGCAATTACTGAGTTGGAAATGTATTACATGAGGATATCAAACCTGTATCCTTGACAAGCATTTACTGTAGTCTGATCTCAGTATGTCTCTGCACATGTACTTTTGCTAGTTCTTAATTTATTTTGGTGCTGATGCGACCAGTAAAATACACATTTATTATAGAGTGTTATGAAGTCATGGGGCCTTGTTTATTTTTATCATAGCATGTTTTTTTCTATCAAAGAGGCACTTAAAGTGCACTGCCTTCTTGTGGGGGCAGGTCAAGAGGACCTTTTTAAACAAAATTCTAGAAGGAATCTTTGTACTTAAAAGGTTTAGGGGCCACTCATCTGTTTTGGTTTTATGTATCAACATGACTTGAATCTTACAAAGAAGTTAGGCCTTAAATGTATTTTTCTGAGGGCATGTCTTTCCCGGTTCTGCATAATAAATTTGAGGGCAGTACTGGTAGAAGTTCAACAGTGCCTTTAAAATGGTGAGTCTCCATGCAGATAATAAATAGGAAAAAGTCTAATTTTAGGGTAATTCTCCAATATAGGAATGGGGATGAAATCTAGAAAATATATTTTGTCCTGAACAGAAATCATTCATGTTTAGCAAAAATAACAGAGGCTATATTAGACCTTTTCTCCTCTGTCAGCATTTCCAGTATAACCCATATCTTCTTGTCATTCTGTTCCACAGGCAGATGTGATGAAAAGAAAAAGGCCTGGGGATCCAGACAAACATGACTTCACAGCCTGGATCCACAACTATTAGGTGTGTAAATTCAGATAATATTCTTCTAACTGGGTCTAATGTAAAAATAACCAGATTGCAAAGCTATGGGGTTTTTTGATGAGATAGTTGATAATGTGGGGATGAAAAAATTGATTTCCCTCCTCGGGTGCTATAACTCTTCAGAACTCTCATCACTTTAGTACTTAAAAATTTCAGGATCTGGAAGGACCCCTAGTAGACTCTTACTTGCTTATTTTGAAGATGGAAATGTAAAGAGGTTATAGAACGTCTCTAATGATCATATTACTATATAAGTCATAAAATTCAGACTGGAATGGAATTCAGTCCTTTTCCAGAAAGTGTAACTTGTCAACGACAAGTAATGAGTAATTGAACCGAATTGAGTACACGTATCACTGAGCCGGTCCTGGGACTCAAAAGGTGAAGAAGTCGACACAGCCAGCAAGGTGACAATCTGGTTGAGCGCCAGTACAACCACATAAGACGTCTGACGATTCATCACAAGACAAATACACTGAGCCATATGCTCAGAGGAAGGAGAAATGTAACTCTGCCTGAGGTAGAAGAACCTAAAGAAGTCTAACTTGCATTTAATAAAAGGTGGAGACCCTTCCAGCTATCTGCCTCAGTGTTTATTAATTTAGCAAATACATGCGTATCCACAGCTATGTATCAGATGCTCTCTTATAGTAAGGAAGAAATAAAGTGCTAAAGATTTGGCAATTGAGGACATGAGGAAGATACGCTGCAGAAGGCATATTGCAATCAATTACTGATGATTTTTCTAAGAACAAAACAGGTACGAAAGTTTAATGAATTGTCAAAACAGCAGGTAAGGCCATCCTACTTGTCAGTGGGGTACCTGGCCAGACCTCTGAGGTTATTCTTTAGCAGAGGCACTAACGCTTTAAGACGCGTGAGCCGTTCCTCCGCCTCCATCGCTCTGCATCCTGTCCTGGCCAGGCTACAGCGCCTTCACGCCCCGCGGGCCACGCCCCTTCGCGTTGGTTGGTCTTTCCAGAAGTGATGAAACTTCCCGCAAGCATTACAGGAGCCTGGAGGGTATAAAGTGAGGGTTGAGAAAAAGCCCCTACCCTGCAAGCCGCACGGCCCACCCGCCCCGCTGGAGCCCAGGTAGGCCCGGCAGCCGCGGGTCGCGGCGCCTTTGCAGCGTGCAGCAAGGCCGCCCGGGGAGAGGTAGGAAGATGCGCGGCAGCATGGCCCGTCCGAAGGGTGGACAGACGCGGATCCCGGCACCCGGGGATGCTGCAGCTCCAGCCAGGCGGGGGAGGCGGGGCCGATTGTTGCGCACCTGGGAGCCAGCTGGGGCGGGAAGACCTCCGCTGGTCTGGAAGAGAGGGGTCGCTTGGCCCCCAGAGCCGCGGCCCTGCCGCTCCGAAGAGACGGTGGCGGCGGTTTAAGTTGGCGCCTGTAAATTTCCTTTTTTAAAATTATTACTATATTGCGTCGAAACCTGCGGAAATTTCTGCATTTCTAGGATCCTGCCCTGAATGGACTGGAGGGCGCCCATAGTCCGAGTGCATCTGGGAGTCGCGAGGCCAAGCGTTCCCTAGGCTCTGATCCTGCAGAGTATGCTGAGCTGTCAGTCATGGCCTCGGATACTCCTTACCTCCGGTTTCCACCCGGTTTCTCCTAGATACCCCTCCCCCATCTCTTGTTGCAAGACTCAACAAGTGACTTGCTGAGCAAATCCTACCCAGAAGAGATCGGTTTGGGATGACAGGCGGCGCGGTCAGGGAAAAGGCAAACAAAAATCTGGCATGGCTTTTCTCAATGGTTATGTTTTATAGGAAGGGCTTCAAATTAATGTTATTATTTTGAGTGAAGGAACACTCCCCCCCGCCCCCAGCCTGTGGCCCACATTATTTCTTCACCGTCTGTTGCCCGTGGTGCTTGACAAATAATGTAAAAGCACCAGTAACTCAGCCTTTTCATTGATTGATCAAATTATTGTAAGATTCATTAGAGGTAATTTAGTAGGTCTTGGAGCTGTGCAGGAGTTAGTTACTGAGGTCTTAAACTTCACCATAGCACTTTAAGTATTGATTCAGTAACAATTCGCCACATGTGACTATTGAAAACGGGAAATGCTGGCTAATCCGGATTGAGGTTTAACAGAAAAGCAATGTAAAATATCTTGTCAATATTTTTGTACTAATTTTACATGTTGCAGTAATAGTAATACTATTTTCAGTACATTGTGTTAAAATCTATTTAAAATTTCATTTTTTTTCTCTTTTAACGGGGCTACTAGTTTATCCAGCATTACATATGTGGCTCACATTTCCATTGGACAGCACTGCTTTAGACTTTTATGAGGAAATACGGAAAATTACTGGGAACAGGTAACAGCAGTGGGTAAAAGCCTTGCCAAGTAGGATGTTTGCAAGTAAGACTGATTCCAATAAAAATAATTGGTGATAGTTTTAATTTGCTTTTTCTCTGAAGACATGTGTGCTTTGGAATCATTTGTCATCCCTCTTTTCCCTCCAATTGAGTACTTAAGTGTATTGCTATAGCACGATTAGTGGGATTCACTAAATAGCATTAAGAAGACTTAGGGAAATGATTCACTAATGACCTCATGTGATTTTCAAAGCACTTTCAAAGCCTATTTTTCACTGGTATAGTCAGAGGTAGAGGGGAAGGCAATGGCACCCCACCCCAGTACTCTTGCCTGGAAAATCCAATGGACGGAGTAGCC
>SJYX01018390.1:25225-39710 GCA_006410675.1 Oreotragus oreotragus
AAAAGAGATGACCTTCTTCCCACCCTCTGCAGCTCCTTGAAGTGGAACCATTTAGCCACACCCAGTGAAAGAGGAGGGCAGGGAAGCCAGGGCATAGGCTTGAAAGTGGCTCTGAAGGGACAGGCAAAAGACATCCAGTACAGTACCACCAACCACACCAGGTAACATATCAAATGATATCTGTCTTCTGCTACCTAGATGAGGTGGAAAGGGAAATGGGATTTATACTATTATGGTTCAGTTCTTTATGGTTTAATTCAAACAGTGTGTTTGGCTAAATCCCTCAATTTCTCTTATTTTTACATTGTAAAATGTGGGTAGAAAACCTACTTTCCAAATTGTCCTTAGGTTTGCTGCTGCTGCTGCTGCTAAGTCACTTCAGTCGTGTCCAGCTCTGTGTAACTCCATAGATGGCAGCCCACCAGGCTCCCCTGTCCCTGGGATTCTCCAGGCAAGAACACTGGAGTGGGTTGCCATTTCCTTCTCTAATGCATGAAAGTGAAAAGTGAAAGTGAAGTCGCTCAGTCATGTCCGACTCTTCACGACCCCATGGACTGCAGCCTACCAGGCTCCTCCATCCATGGGATTTTCCAGGCAAGAGCACTGGAGTGGAGTGCCATCCTTAGGTTTGAGATAGTACTAATAAATAGAATATGTGTATGTGCTCAGATGCTCAGTCAGTCTGACTCTTTGCAACCACATGGACTGTAGCCCATCAGGCTCCTCTGTCCACGGGATTTTCTAGGCAAGAATACTGGAGTGGGTTGCCTTTTCCTACTCCAAGGGATCTTCTTGACCCAGGTATTGAACCTGAGTCTCTTAAGTCTCCTGCATTGGCAGGAGGATTCTTTACACTAAGCCACCTGGGAAGCCTGTAGTATACAGAATAGGACATAGCAAAGTCTATTTGATGCTGAAAAGTTTAGGGAAATAAAGAACTTAGTCCTCTATCATCTTTGCCATCAACTAGTGTCCACTACATGCTCTGTTCTTAGGGGATTTATATCCTTGGCAATTACTGAAATTGGGCAATTACTGAGTTGGAAATGTATTACATGAGGATATCAAACCTGTATCCTTGACAAGCATTTACTGTAGTCTGATCTCAGTATGTCTCTGCACATGTACTTTTGCTAGTTCTTAATTTATTTTGGTGCTGATGCGACCAGTAAAATACACATTTATTATAGAGTGTTATGAAGTCATGGGGCCTTGTTTATTTTTATCATAGCATGTTTTTTTCTATCAAAGAGGCACTTAAAGTGCACTGCCTTCTTGTGGGGGCAGGTCAAGAGGACCTTTTTAAACAAAATTCTAGAAGGAATCTTTGTACTTAAAAGGTTTAGGGGCCACTCATCTGTTTTGGTTTTATGTATCAACATGACTTGAATCTTACAAAGAAGTTAGGCCTTAAATGTATTTTTCTGAGGGCATGTCTTTCCCGGTTCTGCATAATAAATTTGAGGGCAGTACTGGTAGAAGTTCAACAGTGCCTTTAAAATGGTGAGTCTCCATGCAGATAATAAATAGGAAAAAGTCTAATTTTAGGGTAATTCTCCAATATAGGAATGGGGATGAAATCTAGAAAATATATTTTGTCCTGAACAGAAATCATTCATGTTTAGCAAAAATAACAGAGGCTATATTAGACCTTTTCTCCTCTGTCAGCATTTCCAGTATAACCCATATCTTCTTGTCATTCTGTTCCACAGGCAGATGTGATGAAAAGAAAAAGGCCTGGGGATCCAGACAAACATGACTTCACAGCCTGGATCCACAACTATTAGGTGTGTAAATTCAGATAATATTCTTCTAACTGGGTCTAATGTAAAAATAACCAGATTGCAAAGCTATGGGGTTTTTTGATGAGATAGTTGATAATGTGGGGATGAAAAAATTGATTTCCCTCCTCGGGTGCTATAACTCTTCAGAACTCTCATCACTTTAGTACTTAAAAATTTCAGGATCTGGAAGGACCCCTAGTAGACTCTTACTTGCTTATTTTGAAGATGGAAATGTAAAGAGGTTATAGAACGTCTCTAATGATCATATTACTATATAAGTCATAAAATTCAGACTGGAATGGAATTCAGTCCTTTTCCAGAAAGTGTAACTTGTCAACGACAAGTAATGAGTAATTGAACCGAATTGAGTACACGTATCACTGAGCCGGTCCTGGGACTCAAAAGGTGAAGAAGTCGACACAGCCAGCAAGGTGACAATCTGGTTGAGCGCCAGTACAACCACATAAGACGTCTGACGATTCATCACAAGACAAATACACTGAGCCATATGCTCAGAGGAAGGAGAAATGTAACTCTGCCTGAGGTAGAAGAACCTAAAGAAGTCTAACTTGCATTTAATAAAAGGTGGAGACCCTTCCAGCTATCTGCCTCAGTGTTTATTAATTTAGCAAATACATGCGTATCCACAGCTATGTATCAGATGCTCTCTTATAGTAAGGAAGAAATAAAGTGCTAAAGATTTGGCAATTGAGGACATGAGGAAGATACGCTGCAGAAGGCATATTGCAATCAATTACTGATGATTTTTCTAAGAACAAAACAGGTACGAAAGTTTAATGAATTGTCAAAACAGCAGGTAAGGCCATCCTACTTGTCAGTGGGGTACCTGGCCAGACCTCTGAGGTTATTCTTTAGCAGAGGCACTAACGCTTTAAGACGCGTGAGCCGTTCCTCCGCCTCCATCGCTCTGCATCCTGTCCTGGCCAGGCTACAGCGCCTTCACGCCCCGCGGGCCACGCCCCTTCGCGTTGGTTGGTCTTTCCAGAAGTGATGAAACTTCCCGCAAGCATTACAGGAGCCTGGAGGGTATAAAGTGAGGGTTGAGAAAAAGCCCCTACCCTGCAAGCCGCACGGCCCACCCGCCCCGCTGGAGCCCAGGTAGGCCCGGCAGCCGCGGGTCGCGGCGCCTTTGCAGCGTGCAGCAAGGCCGCCCGGGGAGAGGTAGGAAGATGCGCGGCAGCATGGCCCGTCCGAAGGGTGGACAGACGCGGATCCCGGCACCCGGGGATGCTGCAGCTCCAGCCAGGCGGGGGAGGCGGGGCCGATTGTTGCGCACCTGGGAGCCAGCTGGGGCGGGAAGACCTCCGCTGGTCTGGAAGAGAGGGGTCGCTTGGCCCCCAGAGCCGCGGCCCTGCCGCTCCGAAGAGACGGTGGCGGCGGTTTAAGTTGGCGCCTGTAAATTTCCTTTTTTAAAATTATTACTATATTGCGTCGAAACCTGCGGAAATTTCTGCATTTCTAGGGTCCTGCCCTGAATGGACTGGAGGGCGCCCATAGTCCGAGTGCATCTGGGAGTCGCGAGGCCAAGCGTTCCCTAGGCTCTGATCCTGCAGAGTATGCTGAGCTGTCAGTCATGGCCTCGGATACTCCTTACCTCCGGTTTCCACCCGGTTTCTCCTAGATACCCCTCCCCCATCTCTTGTTGCAAGACTCAACAAGTGACTTGCTGAGCAAATCCTACCCAGAAGAGATCGGTTTGGGATGACAGGCGGCGCGGTCAGGGAAAAGGCAAACAAAAATCTGGCATGGCTTTTCTCAATGGTTATGTTTTATAGGAAGGGCTTCAAATTAATGTTATTATTTTGAGTGAAGGAACACTCCCCCCCGCCCCCAGCCTGTGGCCCACATTATTTCTTCACCGTCTGTTGCCCGTGGTGCTTGACAAATAATGTAAAAGCACCAGTAACTCAGCCTTTTCATTGATTGATCAAATTATTGTAAGATTCATTAGAGGTAATTTAGTAGGTCTTGGAGCTGTGCAGGAGTTAGTTACTGAGGTCTTAAACTTCACCATAGCACTTTAAGTATTGATTCAGTAACAATTCGCCACATGTGACTATTGAAAACGGGAAATGCTGGCTAATCCGGATTGAGGTTTAACAGAAAAGCAATGTAAAATATCTTGTCAATATTTTTGTACTAATTTTACATGTTGCAGTAATAGTAATACTATTTTCAGTACATTGTGTTAAAATCTATTTAAAATTTCATTTTTTTTCTCTTTTAACGGGGCTACTAGTTTATCCAGCATTACATATGTGGCTCACATTTCCATTGGACAGCACTGCTTTAGACTTTTATGAGGAAATACGGAAAATTACTGGGAACAGGTAACAGCAGTGGGTAAAAGCCTTGCCAAGTAGGATGTTTGCAAGTAAGACTGATTCCAATAAAAATAATTGGTGATAGTTTTAATTTGCTTTTTCTCTGAAGACATGTGTGCTTTGGAATCATTTGTCATCCCTCTTTTCCCTCCAATTGAGTACTTAAGTGTATTGCTATAGCACGATTAGTGGGATTCACTAAATAGCATTAAGAAGACTTAGGGAAATGATTCACTAATGACCTCATGTGATTTTCAAAGCACTTTCAAAGCCTATTTTTCACTGGTATAGTCAGAGGTAGAGGGGAAGGCAATGGCACCCCACCCCAGTACTCTTGCCTGGAAAATCCAATGGACGGAGTAGCCTGGTGGACTGCAGTCCATGGGGTCCCTAACAGTCGGACAGACTGAGCGACTTCACTTTCACTTTTCTCTTTCATGCATTGGAGAAGGAAATGGCAACCCACTCCAGTGTTCTTGCCTGGAGAATCCCAGGGACGGAGGAGCCTGGTGGGCTGCCGTCTATGGGGTCGCACAGAGTCGGACACGACTGAAGTGACTTAGCAGCAGCAGCAGCAGTCAGAGGTAGATGGCTTATTGATAGTCAACTCACTTAAATCGCACTGAATTTTCCCAGTAAATCTCGAAGTAAATCCAAGCATACCTAGTTAGTTGTGCTTTGCAGGTACTGTTTCTTTTTTTTTTTCCTTCAAACTGAAGGTGCATGGCAAGTCTGCATAGGCACCATGTTTCCCAACAGCATTTGCTCTTCTTGTCTGTCACATTTTGGTAACTTCAGATTTTATTACCGAAATCTGTGACAAGTGATCTTTGAAGTTTCTACTGCAAAAAGCTTGCTGCTTGCTGAAGATTCAGATGATGGTTAGCATTTTTTTTTTTAGCAATATTTTTAAAGTATAGTATGTGCATTGCTAGACATCATGCTATTGCACATTTAATACACAGACTACAGTATAGTGTAAATAAAACTTTTACATGCACTGGGAAACCAAAAAGTTCCCCTGACTTGCTTTATTACAAGAACCAAACTGACACTGTCTCAAAGGTGTTCCTGTATCTGCTTATGGGTGTTTGGTCAGATGCCTGGAAGGGTCCACGTAGAGCACGTGATACTTCCTTTCCAAGTAGCTTTAATACAGCTTTCCATTAATTTGGTCTGGTCTCATGAAAAAGCCTAACAAGGCCATGGTTCTTTTGGCCTTGGGAAGCTGAACCACATTGTTTTTCAGAGATAACTGCTCCGTTTGTCCCACCTACTTTGGTTCATTTAAATACGAATGAAATGTCTTCAGAGGATTGTTCCAAGTGATTAATGTAACTTGAATATTTATATACTTTTGGATGCCATTGATCTAGGCATTTGCTACAAATTTGCATTTTAAAAATACCAAAATAGTTTCCAAGAGTTCTAGATTTTTACCTGAGTAAAGTAACTGTTTGGAGTTGACAGCTGAGAACTGAATTTGAATAGAAAAGTAATTAACGTTTGTATTTGTATAGGAAGTACTTACTTGCTTCCTGGCCTACCAAGAGAGGCGCCCTGTTTTCCAGAGATACTGCTGTGTTTGTCCAGGCTACTTTGTTTTCTTTTTTGAACACCCTGGCTTTGAGACAGAAGTGTTTAAGAACATTTTGGTCCTTTAGAACATTTTGATGGTGAACATTTTGTATCTCAACTTAAAAAAATTTTTTTTCTCATTAAGCTAGGATATCAGATAATAGTGCTTTCTCTTCTCTTTTTACAATTTCTTTGATAATATTTGAATAAACCACTTGGCGGCAAGCTAGAAGTAGTGAAACATTTACAATATCTAGGTATGTTAATATTACACTTAGGCAGTATGTACGATCATCTTTTCTACCCATTAAATGTCTGTTAAGACCAACCTAGACAGCATATTAAAAAGCAGACACATTACTCTGCCAATAAAAGTCCGTCTAGTCAAAGCTATGGTTTTTCCAGTAGTCATGTATGGATGTGAGAGTTGGACTATAAAGAAAGCTGAGTCCCGAAGAACTGATGCTTTTGAGCTGTGGTGTTGGAGAAGACTCTTAAGTCCCTTGGACTGCAAGGAAATCCAAGCAGTCCATCCTAAAGGAAATCAATCCTGAATATTCATTGGAAGGACTGATGCTGAAGCTGAAACTCCAGTACTTTGGCCATGTGATGTGAAGAACTGACTGATTTGAAAAGATCCTGATGCTGGGAAAGATTGAAGGTGAGAAGAGAAGGGGATGACAGAGGATGAGATGGTTGGATGACATCACTGACTTGATGGACATGAGTTTGAGTAAGCTCTGGGAGTTGGTAATGGACAGGGAAGCCTGGTGTACTGCAGTCCATGGGGTCGCAAAGAGTCAGACACGACTGAGCAATTGAACTGAACTGAACAGGTAAAGAGATGATTTAGGGGGCTTGCCTGGCAGTCCCTGGCAGTTAGGACTCCCAGACTGACTGCACAGGCTGTGGGTTTGATCTCTGGTTTTAGTTGTTCGGTTGTTCAGTCCTGTCCAACTCTTGGTGACCTCATGGACTGCAGCACACCAGGCTTCTGGGTCCTTCACTGTCTCCTGGAGTTTGCTCAAACTCATGTCCATTGAGTTGATGATGCCATCCAACCGTCTCATCCTCTATTGCCCTCTTCTTCTGCCCTCAAACTTTCCCAGCATCAGGGTCTTTTCCAGGGAGTTGGCTCTCTGCATCAGATGGCCGAAGTATTAGAGCTTCAGCTTCAGCATCAGTCCTTCCAATGAACACCCAGGACTGATCTCCTTTAGGATGGACTGGTTGGATCTCCTTGCAGTCCAAGGGACTCTCAAGAGTCTCCTCCAACACCACAGTTCAAAAGCATCAATTCTTCGGTGCTCAGCTTTCTTCATGGTCTATAAGATGTACTATAACTTAAAACAAGGCCCTCGTTTCTGCTTTTGTGCTTGGTAGTTTGAATTAGATTTTGTTGATGAAATCAGACTCTTGATTCCCTGTTAGTCCCTCCAATGCCTGAGGGATATATAACAAAATGTATAAGCAAATATATAACAGAAGGATATGAAGGTTAATTTTATATGCCAATTTGATTGGGCTAAGGCATGCCCAGACATGATCTCTAGGTGCGTCTGTGAGCGTGGATCTGGAAGAGATTAGTGTTTGATTCAGGAGACTGATAAAGGGATCATCTTCAGCAGTGTGGGCAGGCATCAGCCAACTGGGGGCCTGAAGGGGACAAAACGGTGGAGGTAGGCGGACTCTGTCTTCTTGAGCTGGGACGTCCAGGTCCTCCTGCCCTTGAATGCAGGAGCCCTTGGTTCTCAGGCCTCCAGACTCTGGGCTTCCCTGGGGCTTCCACCAGAGGTCCCTGTCAAGCCTTTGCAGCTTGCGCACAGCAGGTGGTGAGACTTTTCAGCCTCCACAACCACAGAAGCCAGTTCCTATAACAAATCTCTTCGTGTGCCTGTTTTACTGGCCGTTTCTCTGGAGAACTAAGTGCATGGGGCTATCCGATTCCTCCATGTTTTTCTTCAAACTCTCTCAAGCTCTTTGGTGTCTCTAGTCTGTGTTTTATTCGCGTCTACGAGTCTTCGCAATCTCCCCTGCTTCTTTTGTCGCGTGTTTCATTTCTCTTTCCTGTTGCTATTGCTTTTGCAGTTGTTTCCCACACCTTTGTCATTAACTTTTTTTTCCTGTGTTGTCTTTTTACTGAATGTCTGCGTGCACTTTCTCGCGATTCCTCTCCTCTTACTTAACATGTGAAAAAAATCCTCACACCAGAAGGACTGGCTCAAAGTTCGCCAGCCACCGCCATGGCCTCCCCCTTTTGCTCTCTGCATGTTCCACTACAAGGGATTCTGAGAAGACAGCCATGCGTTGTCAACAAGCCAGCCTAGTCTGCACAACTAGAAGAGAAGGATGGGTTAGAGTTAAGTTACTGAAGGTCCTGCTGCCTGGCCTTCTACATGCAACCGGACCTAGGACAACACTTCAAAATGTCCTTCTCCAAAGCTGGATGCTCTCTCCACTGGGACTCCTACTTGCAAAGGGATATATATAGGATCAGAAATCTCCAGTAGTTATTCTACTGCTGGCAGAGTTCTTCCTGTCCCCAGGTCACTCTTAAGCCCTGAGCTTCTGTCCAGGGCAAACGGTTGCTTAAAGTCAGGATTACTCTCTCAGTAGAGTCCTTCAAGAATTGGCACTGAGATCTGGGTGGAGGCCGGGGGATGCAGTGAGGAGGCGTCTGGTATGCAAGGCTTTTGCTTTTGGTCTCACCCATTCCCCTAGTGAGAAACTTTATTTTGGGGGCTCCAAAATCACTGCAGATGGTAACTGCAGCCATTAAATTAAAAGACACTTGTTCCTTGGAAGAAAAGCTATGACCAACCTAGACAGCATATTAAAAAGCAGAGACATTACTTTANGCCAAGATTTCACCCAGCTTGCAAGCTAACAGGTTGGCCTGCCACTGTCTCATGGATGCAGCAAGGAGATGCAAGACTCCTGGGTCAGAGCCTGGCAGAATGAAGTACAGGAGTCATTATTCTGTCAGTTCCTCTGCATCCAAGTTCCCAGGAGACAAAGTGCCCAGGCCAAGCGACATGCGATGCATACTGGGTTTCTGCAACACAGCTGGGGACCCTGAGCCTAGGACACGCAGATCTTTTAGGAGGGTCTGTAAGCCGATCTTTTCTTTGTTCTGAAGGGGGACGTGGTCTTTATCATACTGAACAGCAAGCAGGTCCATGTTTTACTTTAGAGAGAGAGAGAGACTAGACTACCATTTTCCAGGTCATTTGCTCTACAAAATCCGTAAAAAGATAGTCTAAAAAAAAAGGTAGTTAGAGCTTCCCTCACAAGACATGCAGAAACTTGGAGAAGTGTCTTCCAATAGTAATAACTCCTGTCCCACAGACTCATCAGCAGAACGGTCTGGTCATTTCCCATCCTACACAATCAATGGATTACCATTTTCAATATCCTTCTGATATTTTCAGGCTGTAATCAACACACACAAGGAAAAGAGGAAAACAAAACAGAAGCAAGAACCGTGTTGAAAAATTCTACCTTGGGTATTTCACCTTGCTCATGTAGGGCTGTCATCTCACAGGATGACTACATGATTCTTTCGGAGTAATTCTGCTTTTCTGGGATTTTTCTTTTCTCTTGATTTTTCAGATTAAAATATCAAAGAAGCCAATGTCAGAAAAGCATCCTAGCCAGAGTCCATGCACTGTGGTCAGAACATTCAGGCCACTGTGAGATCTGGTCACCATCTGATCCCTGTGGGGACCCAGGAAACAGCTCAGCCTGGGCCAGGGGGATAGTAGTTATGCCCCACAGCCTGGCTGCTTGAGGTGGCCAGACTCCAGTTTCAGTGGCTGTGGGTCTGCCAGCCAAGTGACCTCTATGTTGCCCGGGTACAGTCCCCTGAGGGTGCATCAGAGAAACACTCTTGTTCACTGGGCCAGGGCGGCGGCGGGGGGCATCTGTCAATTCTAGTGAAGGAAATATACGATCCTTAACTGTTGGACTTCCCAGGTGGCACGGTGGTAAAGAATCAGCCCACCAAGGCAGGAGAAGAAAGAGATGNCCCTGAGGGTGCATCAGAGAAACACTCTTGTTCACTGGGCCAGGGCGGCGGCGGGGGGCATCTGTCAATTCTAGTGAAGGAAATATACGATCCTTAACTGTTGGACTTCCCAGGTGGCACAGTGGTAAAGAATCAGCCCACCAAGGCAGGAGAAGAAAGAGATGCGGGTTAGATCCCTGGGTCCGGAAGATGTCCTGGAGGAGGAAATTGCAACCCACTCCAATATTCTTGCCTGTGAAATCCCATGGACAGAGGAGACGCGTGGGCTACAGTCCATGGGGTTGTAGAGTTGGATATGACTTTGCAACTGAGCATACAAACAACTGTGGGTAAATAAAGAATCTCAAAAGGACCTATCCATCTTTCACAAATGCCAGCTCCCAGGTAAACCAGCTACAAAAAAGAAAGAAAGCTAAACATAGCAAGTCCTGTTAAATTAAATGGATTCTTCCACCTAACCAGGAGCTGTAGCTCCTATTGGCTGGCTCACTTGGATCCATATACTCAATTCTCAGAAGCCCTAATTAGCGAAGGAACCAAAATCTGACAGTAGCTGGCCTGGTTGTTTTTTTTTTTTTCCTCCCAAAAGATAGTGTAAACTATATTTAAAGGATGACAAAAATAATCCCAGAATAAGAACTTAAAAAAATGTGCTTGGATTTATAATGTGACCCTGTTAAATGCTGTTAGTATTAATAAGGTGCTTTTCACCTTAATATTACTAAATAGAAAATTCAAAATCCAACAGTTAGAAACATACCTTTCTGCCCTTAATGTGGATGAGGCTCTGATCCCTTCCTTCCTTTCTCACTGAGTTCTCACCTTTTATCAGTATCCACCCATCCTTTCCTGTCAGATCCTAGAGGCGAAGCCCTCTGACTGAATGAGACCCACAAAAAGCAATGATACACCAAGGGAAAGACGTTATGAACAGTTCAGTTCAACTGTTAGAAGCTACCTCTTCCTTCTCATTCCAGTTTGCCACCCGACTCAAGACATTACCAGTGTCTCTTAACAGACAAGCAGGAAAATGAAAAATAAACGAAACAAATAAATAAACCAGCAAAATCTGAATTAGGTTAAAACCAAGAACTCAATTTATAAAAACGCACAGAATCCGAAGTTTCAACTCCAAACCCAAATTAATATCTTCCCAATTTCTATGAGAATGGCTTATAAGTAACCACTAGGAAGCACCGCGTGTCTCAAACAGGATCCAGTTTCACAAACCTGAAAAACCAGCAGTGAGACCTGACTTCTTCCCTCATGAACCTTCAAATAACTTTTATCGAACTTCCTGAAGCTAACAATTTTAATAGATATTGCTTAACAATTACAAAGAGTTAAATCCCTTGTTAGTCTCCAACTCCTTCTTAGTTACTACGTCCAAAGGCAACAGATCTTTCTCTTGATAAAAGGGACATACAATTTCCACTAGAAGGTTGCTGTAGCTGTACGCTGTGTACCGGACGAGTAACTGGCCATGTGCGCAGGTCAGGATCAAGTTAGGGCAGCAGGACCCATGCCAGGTATTTCAACAGAGAGAATTTAAAGCTGAGGTCTAGTTGCAAACATGGTGGAAACTCCCCAAAGGGCTACACTGGGGTAGAAAGCTCCTTGACATCAGCAGCGTTAGGGCAGTGCTCCGATCTGCTGGGGTGGGGAGGATGGGGCAGCGGGGCCCGGGCGGGGAGATACAGTGGCTGGGCTGCGTCTCAGTCATCCCCCTCGCCCCCACCAGGCAGCCCAGCCACTGTATCTCCCCGCCCGGGCCCCGCTGCCCCATCCTCCCCACCCCAGCAGATCGGAGCACTGCCCTAACGCTGCTGATGTCAAGGAGCTTTCTACCCCAGTGTAGCCCTTTGGGGAGTTTCCACCATGTTTGCAACTAGACCTCAGCTTTAAATTCTCTCTGTTGAAATACCTGGCATGGGTCCTGCTGCCCTAACTTGATCCTGACCTGCGCGCATGGCCAGTTACTCGTCCGGTACACAGCGTACAGCTACAGCAACCTTCTAGTGGAAATTGTATGTCCCTTTTATCAAGAGAAAGATCTGTTGCCTTTGGACATAGTAACTAAGAAGGAGTTGGAGACTAACAAGGGATTTAACTCTTTGTAATTGTTAAGCAATATCTATTAAAATTGTTAGCTTCAGGAAGTTCGATAAAAGTTATTTGAAGGTTCATGAGGGAAGAAGTCAGGTCTCACTGCTGGTTTTTCAGGTTTGTGAAACTGGATCCTGTTTGAGACACGCGGTGCTTCCTGGTGGTTACTTATAAGCCATTCTCATAGAAATTGGGAAGATATTAATTTGGGTTTGGAGTTGAAACTTCGGATTCTGTGCGTTTTTATAAATTGAGTTCTTGGTTTTAACCTAATTCAGATTTTGCTGGTTTATTTATTTGTTTCGTTTATTTTTCATTTTCCTGCTTGTCTGTTAAGAGACACTGGTAATGTCTTGAGTCGGGTGGCAAACTGGAATGAGAAGGAAGAGGTAGCTTCTAACAGTTGAACTGAACTGTTCATAACGTCTTTCCCTTGGTGTATCATTGCTTTTTGTGGGTCTCATTCAGTCAGAGGGCTTCGCCTCTAGGATCTGACAGGAAAGGATGGGTGGATACTGATAAAAGGTGAGAACTCAGTGAGAAAGGAAGGAAGGGATCAGAGCCTCATCCACATTAAGGGCAGAAAGGTATGTTTCTAACTGTTGGATTTTGAATTTTCTATTTAGTATTATTAAGGTGAAAAGCACCTTATTAATACTAACAGCATTTAACAGGGTCACATTATAAATCCAAGCACATTTTTTTAAGTTCTTATTCTGGGATTATTTTTGTCATCCTTTAAATATAGTTTACACTATCTTTTGGGAGGAAAAAAAAAAAAACAACCAGGCCAGCTACTGTCAGATTTTGGTTCCTTCGCTAATTAGGGCTTCTGAGAATTGAGTATATGGATCCAAGTGAGCCAGCCAATAGGAGCTACAGCTCCTGGTTAGGTGGAAGAATCCATTTAATTTAACAGGACTTGCTATGTTTAGCTTTCTTTCTTTTTTGTAGCTGGTTTACCTGGGAGCTGGCATTTGTGAAAGATGGATAGGTCCTTTTGAGATTCTTTATTTACCCACAGTTGTTTGTATGCTCAGTTGCAAAGTCATATCCAACTCTACAACCCCATGGACTGTAGCCCACGCGTCTCCTCTGTCCATGGGATTTCACAGGCAAGAATATTGGAGTGGGTTGCAATTTCCTCCTCCAGGACATCTTCCGGACCCAGGGATCTAACCTGCATCTCTTTCTTCTCCTGCCTTGGTGGGCTGATTCTTTACCACCGTGCCACCTGGGAAGTCCAACAGTTAAGGATCGTATATTTCCTTCACTAGAATTGACAGATGCCCCCCGCCGCCGCCCTGGCCCAGTGAACAAGAGTGTTTCTCTGATGCACCCTCAGGGGACTGTACCCGGGCAACATAGAGGTCACTTGGCTGGCAGACCCACAGCCACTGAAACTGGAGTCTGGCCACCTCAAGCAGCCAGGCTGTGGGGCATAACTACTATCCCCCTGGCCCAGGCTGAGCTGTTTCCTGGGTCCCCGCAGGGATCAGATGGTGACCAGATCTCACAGTGGCCTGAATGTTCTGACCACAGTGCATGGACTCTGGCTAGGATGCTTTTCTGACATTGGCTTCTTTGATATTTTAATCTGAAAAATCAAGAGAAAAGAAAAATCCCAGAAAAGCAGAATTACTCCGAAAGAATCATGTAGTCATCCTGTGAGATGACAGCCCTACATGAGCAAGGTGAAATACCCAAGGTAGAATTTTTCAACACGGTTCTTGCTTCTGTTTTGTTTTCCTCTTTTCCTTGTGTGTGTTGATTACAGCCTGAAAATATCAGAAGGATATTGAAAATGGTAATCCATTGATTGTGTAGGATGGGAAATGACCAGACCGTTCTGCTGATGAGTCTGTGGGACAGGAGTTATTACTATTGGAAGACACTTCTCCAAGTTTCTGCATGTCTTGTGAGGGAAGCTCTAACTACCTTTTTTTTTAGACTATCTTTTTACGGATTTTGTAGAGCAAATGACCTGGAAAATGGTAGTCTAGTCTCTCTCTCTCTCTAAAGTAAAACATGGACCTGCTTGCTGTTCAGTATGATAAAGACCGCGTCCCCCTTCAGAACAAAGAAAAGATCGGCTTACAGACCCTCCTAAAAGATCTGCGTGTCCTAGGCTCAGGGTCCCCAGCTGTGTTGCAGAAACCCAGTATGCATCGCATGTCGCTTGGCCTGGGCACTTTGTCTCCTGGGAACTTGGATGCAGAGGAACTGACAGAATAATGACTCCTGTACTTCATTCTGCCAGGCTCTGACCCAGGAGTCTTGCATCTCCTTGCTGCATCCATGAGACAGTGGCAGGCCAACCTGTTAGCTTGCAAGCTGGGTGAAATCTTGGCTGCTCCACCGGTTTAGCTACTCTGGCACTGGAGAAGAATCTCCTTCCATAAAAATTGGTGGAGAAGGCACTGAAATTCACTGATACATATTTAATACACACAGTTGTTAATCTGTATTTTAATTCTGTCATTCTATATGAATTTCTGGTATTTTCTGAAATTTGTTACTTATTAAACCATTGGTTCCAAATAGGAAAAGGAGTACGTCAAGGCTGTGTATTGTCACCCTGCTTATTTAACTTATATGCAGAGTATATCATGAGAAATGCTGGGCTGGAAGAAGCACAAGCTGGA
>SJYX01018390.1:39979-88247 GCA_006410675.1 Oreotragus oreotragus
AACAGTGTCAGACTTTATTTTGGGGGGCTCCAAAATCACTGCAGATGGTGATTGCAGCCATGAAATTGAAAGATGCTTACTCCTTGGAAGAAAAGTTATGACCAACCTAGCTAGCAGATTGAAAAGCAGACACATTACTCTGCCAATAAAAGTCCGTCTAGTCAAAGCTATGGTTTTTCCAGTAGTCATGTATGGATGTGAGAGTTGGACTATAAAGAAAGCTGAGTCCCGAAGAACTGATGCTTTTGAGCTGTGGTGTTGGAGAAGACTCTTAAGTCCCTTGGACTGCAAGGAAATCCAAGCAGTCCATCCTAAAGGAAATCAATCCTGAATATTCATTGGAAGGACTGATGCTGAAGCTGAAACTCCAGTACTTTGGCCATGTGATGTGAAGAACTGACTGATTTGAAAAGATCCTGATGCTGGGAAAGATTGAAGGTGAGAAGAGAAGGGGATGACAGAGGATGAGATGGTTGGATGACATCACTGACTTGATGGACATGAGTTTGAGTAAGCTCTGGGAGTTGGTAATGGACAGGGAAGCCTGGTGTACTGCAGTCCATGGGGTCGCAAAGAGTCAGACACGACTGAGCAATTGAACTGAACTGAACAGGTAAAGAGATGATTTAGGGGGCTTGCCTGGCAGTCCCTGGCAGTTAGGACTCCCAGACTGACTGCACAGGCTGTGGGTTTGATCTCTGGTTTTAGTTGTTGTTCGGTTGTTCAGTCCTGTCCAACTCTTGGTGACCTCATGGACTGCAGCACACCAGGCTTCTGGGTCCTTCACTGTCTCCTGGAGTTTGCTCAAACTCATGTCCATTGAGTTGATGATGCCATCCAACCGTCTCATCCTCTATTGCCCTCTTCTTCTGCCCTCAAACTTTCCCAGCATCAGGGTCTTTTCCAGGGAGTTGGCTCTCTGCATCAGATGGCCGAAGTATTAGAGCTTCAGCTTCAGCATCAGTCCTTCCAATGAACACCCAGGACTGATCTCCATTAGGATGGACTGGTTGGATCTCCTTGCAGTCCAAGGAACTCTCAGGAGTCTTCTCCAGCACCACAATTCAAAAGCATCAATTCTTCAGCCTTCTTTATGGTCAAACTCTCACTTCTGTACATGACTACTGGAAAAACCATAGCTTTGATTGTACGGACCTTTGTCAGCAAACTGATGTTTCTGCTTTTCAGTATGTTTTCTAGGTTTGTTAGCTATTCTTCGAATGAACAAGCATCTCTTAATTTCATGGCTGCAATCTGCAGTGGGGGAACCAAGATCCTGCATGCCCGTGGCACAGCCAAAAATATTGAATAAAAAATAAAAGAAAGAGAAATGCATTTGTTCTTAAGACCTAAGAGACAATCGTAGTATGCTGGAGCATCTCTTGGATTTTTCAGAGCTTTTGGGATTCTGGGATGAAGAGAATAGACTAGGATCTCTGGGTGGGCTGGAGCCAGTCTGCATGTGTATCTATGTCTTGGGTGTAAACCTAGGATAGAAAACAGAATGTGGCCTGAACACTGCTAGCTCTAGCTGACCAAGTCATAATGTCAGAGGGAAGCAGGCTTTGACTAGGGGCTAAACTGCTATATATTAATAGCCGGCTGGATGTAAAGGTCATTCATCTTTTCTGAATACTTGTAAGTAGATTAAATCATTCTCTTACCCTCTGTGCCTGCCAACCTACTGGTAAATTGCTATGGATAAGATAACATATTTCATGCTTTGAAGTGGCTTATGCCAGTTTTGGGAATCGAGATTGAATGCAGACTTGGGTTGGATGTTGACTATTTACTTGGTCTGCTTTTATCTCCATAGAGAACCCGGAGCTTCATCACACCATGTGCGGCATTTGGGCGCTCTTTGGCAGCGATGACTGCCTTTCTGTTCAGTGTCTGAGTGCTATGAAGATTGCACACAGGGGTCCGGATGCATTCCGTTTTGAAAATGTTAATGGGTACACCAATTGCTGCTTTGGATTTCACCGGTTGGCGGTAGTTGACCAGCTGTTTGGAATGCAGCCAATTCGAGTGAAGAAATATCCTTACTTGTGGCTCTGTTACAACGGTGAAATCTACAACCACAAGAAGGTAAACAGAATAAAACCAGAAGCTATCTGGATGTGATTAAGCCTCAGAGATAGTTGATTATAATAATTTTATTTGGTTTAATGTTTTTTGCTTTTCAACCACTTCCCATGTTCATTCTCACTTGCTCTAATTATGTACAGATAAGCAGGGCACAGATGCACAGAGAGGTAGAATGACTTGGCCACCAAAAAATAAATGAGGATTCCATTTCAGGTTTTTAACTCTTAAGAATCTTTTTTTTCCCTATTGTTAATTTGCATATTAATTATAACCTGTGTTAGGCACCGGGGCTGCAGTAATAAATATGAGAGGTAGGTCTTCATACTACTGGAGTTTATTCTATTAAGGACCAGACGAAAAAAGTCATTGTGCATATACTTGTGTTCTGGTGCGCTCAGTCATGTCCGACTCTTTGTGACTCCATGGACTGTAGCCCGCCAGATTCCTCTGTCCATGGATACCCCATGGACAGAGGAACCTGGTGGACTACAGCTCACAGGGTCACAAAAGACTCAGACAGCAACAGCAACAAATACTGTGGCACTTTAAAATATTTAAGCATTTATCTCCTAAGAAGGACATTCTTCTACTTTATAGCAATACTATTATATAACTCCCGAGAATCCATAATACCCTCTAATATTTAGTTCATAGTAAATTTCACCAGGTGTTCCAAGAATATATTGATATTTATAGCTGTGTTTTGGTTTGACTCAGATTTCATTCAAGGTTTATAATTTGGTTGTGATGTTTCTCGGTACTTTTTGAGCTTTCGTGATATGTTCCTGTCATTCATGAGTCAGTTAGTTCAGTCGCTTAGTCGTGGCTGACTCTGCGACCCCATGAACTGCAGCATGCCAGGCCTCCCTGTCCGTCAGCAACTCCTGGAGTTTAGTTTACTCAAACTCATGTCCATTGAGTCGGTGATGCCATCCAACCATCTCATCCTCTGTCGTCCCCTTATCCTCCCACCTTCAATCTTTTCCAGCATCAGGGTCTTTTTAAATGAGTCAGTTCTTCACATCAGGTGGCCAAAGTATTGGCGTTTCAGCTTCAGCATCAGTCCTTCCAGTGAATAATCAGGATTGATTTCCTATAGGATGGACTTTCATTCATGAGTAGGGATTTATATTTTAGTCATCCTCTGGTCATGTTTATCTCTGAACAGTAGCTTTAGCCATTGTTTGTTGTCCACTTAGTTCACTTATAGGAATACTTCAAGGAAAATGCTTCTCATTGGAAGAATCATTACAGTTATTCAAACCTTCCCAGGTGGTGCTAGTGGTAAAGAGTCCGCCTGCCAAAGCAGGAGACGCAGGAGATGTGGGTTTGATTCTTGGGTTGGAAAGATCTCCTTGAGTAGGAAATGGCATCCAACTCCAGTATTCTTGCCTGGAAAATTCCATGGGCAGAAGATCCTGGCAGGCTGCAGTCCATGGGGTTGCACAGAGTCAGACACAACTGAACAAGCTGAGCACAACAAGGGCTATTGCCCACTACACATACAAACACACACACAGATAGTTATTTAACAAGTTCCTTTCTTATATTTGGACTTCCCTGGTGGCTCAGATGGCAAAGCGTCTGCCTACAATGTGGGAGGCCTGGGTTAGGTCCCTGGGTTGGGAAGATCCTCTGGAGAAGGCAGTGGCAACCCACTCTAGTACTCTTGCCTGGAAAATGCCATGGATGGAGGAGCGTGGTAGCTTACAGTTCATGGAGTCACAAAGAGTCGGACACAGTGACTTCACTTTCACTTTCTTTTCTTGTATTTAATTAAGGCTTACTATACACCAGACACCATTTTCATTGTGCTTGGAAGTGAAATGAAACAGGAAAGGTAAAAATGGACTTTCAAACTAGTGGGAATAGAGGAAGGAAGCAGTTAAAACTTCCTTACTGGCAAGTCCCTGGTGGTCCAGTGTTTAAGACTCCGTGCTTGCACTGCAGGGCCTGTGGGTTTGGTCCCTGGTCCAGGAACTAAGATCCCACATGCAAGAGGTGTGGCCACAAAACACAACAAGCAGATGAAAACCAAAAAAACCCTTCCTTCCTAAGCCAAGTTAGTACCATATATGTAAGAATGCTAAGTTGCATCATAGCAGTAGTGGCCTGAGTTTCCCCTTAAATGACATAGGAAATGCCTAGTTTTCCTTGAACAACATATGTGTTGTGTATTTTTGTGTATTTTGTGAACACATTAAAAAGTTAAATGTTTTGAAAACATTTTTTCTTCTAAATTAGCCAAGTACATTGTATTTTCAGAAGCAGAGAAGTTCCATTGCTTCTACCCATCATTCAGGTTATCCAAGGCAAACAGCTAAAATCTGTCTAAAGAGTAGAACCGACATTTTAGGCTTACGTAAAAAATTCTTCAGCGTAAGCTTCAGGGTCCCCCTTTCTTGATAAAAATAGAATTTACTGCAAACTATAGCTAGCAGTGTGTTGGGAGTGGATGGAGACCCATCAGAGAGAATATGAGTGCAGGCTGGGCAGAGAGAAGGCTCTCTCGCAGAGGGGAGCGCTTGAGAAAGCTGCAGCCAGCACGTCAAACGGCAGTATGATTTCTGGATGGTGGCAGGGTATTGGGGGCTTCAAGAGAGTGGGCAGTGTACATGTGAATCATGAACCAAAAAACTGCCTCTGAGCTTTAGGCCAAAGAGCCATGGTGATGGGGTCGTCATGGAGGGTAGGTTGCAAGCTGTTGCTGGCTAAAAGTCATCGAATGTTGTAGGCTCATTTATCCTGCAGGTGCTTAAGCCCAGAAGGGTCAGCAGAAGACCCTCTGCAACCCCTACCTCCTCGTGACAGAGATCACCACAGACAGTCTCTCAGAGTGGGGAGAGCCGACCAAGAGGTGACTTCACGGTCACTGAAAGTGGCCAGAGCCCATCTTTGGACAGTTCTGAGCTTTTAGGCAAAAGGTTAAATTAAAGAGTGAGTGTGGTTGTGAAGCGTGCTTTTCAGGTCATACAAGCATGAAGCGAAGTAAAGTCGCTCAGTCGTGTCCGACTCTTTGTGACCCTGTGGACTGTAGCCCACCAGGCTTCTCTGTCCATGGCATTCTCCAGGCAAGAGTACTGGAGTAGGGTGCCATTTCCTTCTCCAGGGGATCTTCCTGACCCAGGGATAGAACCCAGGTCTCCTGCATTGCAGGCAGACGCTTTAACCTCTGAGCCTAGAGACTTCTTAAATTGTAAAAACATGTTTTACGTGTTCAAATCTACCCAGCATTTCCGCTTNGTAGGGTGCCATTTCCTTCTCCAGGGGATCTTCCTGACCCAGGGATAGAACCCAGGTCTCCTGCATTGCAGGCAGACGCTTTAACCTCTGAGCCTAGAGACTTCTTAAATTGTAAAAACATGTTTTACGTGTTCAAATCTACCCAGCATTTCTGCTTGATTTTGTTTATGTGAACCTCTTCTCTATTCAGCCAAAAATATGAGTAAGTACAAAGAAAGAGGGGCACACTGAGAACTTTGCACCCTCACGGTTTACCAGTGGTAACGGAGAGCCACAGGAGTTGGGCCTGATTTTGTGAAACCCTCTCTGCATGTGGTGGGTGTGATGGTGTCTTTGTGGTTCCCCAGGAGGAGGTGGATGAATGAAGCTCCAACATCATCATTTTGTCCGTCCCTGAGAGGTAGCTTTAATGCCTAATGTGGAAGAATGGGACGCTGTAGACCTCCCCAGGGCCAGCAGCTTTGTTTTGGACCGTTTGTCTCCATCATCAGGATGGAAGCATCCATCAGGAAATAGTGTCAAACGTGTTTGTCCTTTTGCTTTCTGTTTTCATAGGACACATTTGTAGTTTCATGACACCTGGACAATCTGTTTACTTACCTATTTATGTAAATACACATGTATCGGGCTTCCCTAGTGGCTCAGCAATAAAGACTCCTCCTGCCAGTGCAGGAAATGCAGGTTTGATCTTTGGGACAGGAAGATCCCCTGGAGAAGGGCATGGCAACCCACGCCAGTATTCTTGCCTTGGAAATCCCATGGACACATGAGCCGGGCGGGCTGCAGTCCATGGGGTCACAGAAGAGCTGGACGTGACTTAGAGACTAAGCAACCACAAGTTCACATGTATTGCATGTATGGTATGTATATAATACCCATTTCCATCCCTCCATATAATACAGGGGTACGTTACCTTTGTCTTCAGTTTATCAGAATGCACCTAAAGTTTTCATGGGCTTAGCTTTATGTTACAATTTTATTCTGAGTTCAGATGAGCTATATTTTGATAATGGCATGACTCTTTTAAATCACATCACTAAAGTACACAAAATTATAGAGGACAAAAATGCTGAAGCAACTTTGCAATAAAAAAAAAAATAGTGAAAGCACAGGATTCTATAACATTTTCATTTTGCTATTGTTTTCCTTAAGCTGCAACACCATTTTGAATTTGAATACCAGACCAAAGTGGATGGTGAAATAATCCTTCATCTTTATGACAAAGGAGGAATTGAACAAACAGTGTGTATGTTGGATGGAGTATTTGCATTTATTTTACTGGATACTGCCAATAAGAAAGTGTTCTTGGGCAGAGATACCTATGGAGTGAGACCTTTGTTTAAAGCCATGACAGAAGATGGATTTTTGGCCGTGTGTTCAGAAGCTAAAGGTAATGATAGAACTTTTCTGTGGTTTTTCATTATTGTCCCGATTCTGTGTTTTCTTCTAGACCATGTTTACAAATCTAATCCAATCCATATATAGAAATGGGGCAACCCAATTTTTCCAAGTGACTATGTTAGTCATGGAATGTCTAGGCCTCCTTGTTTTTTTTTTTTAAACCACGGAGCTGGAGTCTCCTTTTTAGCACTTAAGCTTCTGTACTCCTTACAGGATAGATCTGTAGTGAAGCCACAGAGTTTTTGTTGTGCTGATAGGCTCTGCAGCTGGCCTGGCCCCATGTGTGTCTCCAAGTCTCCCTGTGTCACATGGTGACGGTAAGGTTGGCCAGCCCTGCAGGTACTGCACTGTGGTGCCATGCCAGGCTGTCCCATAAAATCATTTGTATTCTGCAGCTTTTAAACAGCTGCATTGGGGTATAATTTACATGCCATACAATTCATCCCTTTGAAGGGTACAGTTCAGTGGTTTTTAGTTTGTTCATAGATATCTGCAACCAACACTAGTCAGTTTAGAATTTTGTTTTTTAATCATCTCAAAACGAAGCCTTGTACTCTTAAGCTGTCACTCCCCATCCCTCTATAGTCATTAAGCATTAAACTTCTAGTCCCCATCTTCCTTCCTCCTTCCCCACCCCCAGTCCCAGCCAACTGCCAGTCAGTCTATGTGGATTTCCCTATTCTGGCCATTACATACCAATGGAGTCATATCCTATGTGGTCTGGTTTTTCATTACTGGCTTCTTTCACTTGGCATAATGTTTCCAAGGTTTGTCTGTGTTGTAACATGTTATCAGTATTTATTTTTTTAATTTACTTTTTATGACCTGAAGATAATCCATTACCTGGATATACCACATTCTGTTCATCCACCGTTTATCCTTTTGTCAGTTGATGGACAATTGGCTTTTATGAATAATGTTTCTCTACGTATTTGGGTGCAAGTTTTTGTGTGATTTCATTTTTCTTGGGTATATACCTAGGAGTGATCACATGATTTACTCTATGCTTATAAATAGCATTAAAAAGAATAAAATATTTGGAATAAATGTAACAAAAGTACAAAACTGTATGCTGAAAACTGTAAAACATTGTTGAAAGAAGATCTAAAGAAATTGGAAAGCATCCCATGATCATGGATTGAAAACTTACCATTGTTAAGTTGGCACAGACTCCCCTAATGGATCTACACATTCAACATGATCTCCGTCAGTATCCCAGATGATTACTTTGTAGAAATTGACAAGCTGACTCTGAAATCCTTAGGGAATTGCGAAGGACTCAGAATAACCAAAGCAATCTTGATAAAGAATAAAGTAGGAGGACTCTCCCTTCCTGACTTCAAAATGTACTACAAAGCAAGGGTAATCAGGACAGTATGGTACTAGCAGAAACATAGACATATAGACCATAGAGCTAAGAGTCCAGAAGTGCATCCATTCATCCGCAGTCAACTGATTGTCAGTTAGGGTATCAGGTCCATTCAATAGACAAAGGATAGTCTTTTCAACAAATGATGTTGGGACAAGTTGACATATGCAAAAAAAAAAAAAAAGTTAAACCATTACCTCACACCATTTATAAAAATCAAAATGGATCAAATTCTAAAATTTGATCACTAAAGTAAGCACTAAAACTTTATAGTAAAACTAAAACTTTAGTAAGCACTGAAACTATAAAACTCAGGAGAAAGCATAGGGGTAAATCTTCATGACATTTGATTTTGCAACGATTTCTTTGACATGACACCACAAGCACAAACAAGGGGAAAATAGATAAATTGGATTTCATCAAAATTAAAAATTCTTGTACTTGAGAGGACACCATCAGGAAAGTGAAAACTCAACCCACAGAATGGAGGAAAATACGTGTGCATGATATTTATCATTTTTTGACAATAAAGTTGAGGGAGACAGTCACCGTTTATGTCCTGGCTGGACAGCAGTGGCATGCTAAAATGTGACCTACCTCCTCCTCTGCTTTTTTGCTTCATTGTTTAAATCCTTTCTCACTTGATGTGATCATACGAGAAAGAAAAAGTACATACATTATTTACCCAAAGTGCTGTTAGGGAAGGTCAGCAAAGAGAACACAAGGGAAAAGCAAGGACTCCTTACTTCCACATTGTCTCTGATAACCTTGATACAGAATATAGTCTCTCATCCAGTTTACCCTCTGAAATTTCTTGACTTGTAATTTTTTTTTTTACATTTTTAACTGCCCTTTTCTAAACAACAGGTCTCATCTAGGGTACTACAGCAGTTTTCCTTTCTCCGTGCTTCCAGAATAGAGTCTCTAAAACTCATTTGGTCCTGGTGCTTTAAATCATAATTGCTCCTCAACTTCCACAGGGGCTGTGTGCCTCCCTTGAGGTCTCCTGGTGGGTGGTAGGATCTGGATCTCATTTGCTGTTTGGCTTCCATACTACACAGTAGATTCCTGGGTTAACAAACTCAAATTGTACATCATAAGTATTCTGTGTAGATAGGCTGTTACTATTTACAATAAAACTTTAAATTATAACATTTAACTCACACACAGTATATAATAACTACATAAGGGATATCTGAGTTTAAAGTACCTTAACAGTGGATCATTTTGCTTATTAAAGGACTGAGAACCATAGCTGTTTTTTTTTTTTTTTTTTTTTTAAATAAATCAGGGATGACAAATGACTGCCAGGATATCATAAAATTAAATTTCAAGTCCATCTTTTTGTTTAATAAATATATCTTTTGTTTGCTTAGTAAAGAAAGTAGATTTTCTTAAATCAGAAATTCCAGCTAGGGTGAAGAAATTANTTTTTTTTTTTTTTTTTTTTTTTAAATAACTCAGGGATGACAAATGACTGCCAGGATATCATAAAATTAAATTTCAAGTCCATCTTTTTGTTTAATAAATATATCTTTTGTTTGCTTAGTAAAGAAAGTAGATTTTCTTAAATCAGAAATTCCAGCTAGGGTGAAGAAATTAAACATTGGAGGTTTTCCTATTGCCTTAAATTATTAGAAATCAGTGTAATTTTTCTGTACATCTCTGTACACTATTACCTTTCTAGTAGGGTTTGAGGTAATTATATTTTTCCTATTTTGCTTATGCAGTGGACATTGTATTTGCATTAAAAAGAAAATAAAGAGGAATTTAGACATGAAAGTTACTATGAAGTATTATCCTCATTTGAGGAAATTTATCTTTTTGATTTTGTAGGACTTGTTAACTTGAAGCACTCCATGACTCCTTTTTTAAAAGTGGAGCCTTTTTTGCCAGGACATTATGAAGTTTTGGACTTAAAGCCAAATGGCAAAGTAGCATCGGTGGAAATGGTGAAATACCATCACTGTAGAGACGAGCCTCTGCATGCCCTGTATGACAGTGTGGAGAAACTCTTCCCAGGTAAGAGACCAGATGCCCATCCACCTGTTCCCCACCTCTCGCCCCCAAAGGAAAACTGTACTCTCACATCATTGAAATGACATCAATTTGCAAATCTGTTTCCTTTTTAACTTGAAGGTGATGACATGCTGAAATTTGGCCTGCTTCACTGTTGAGCAAATGCCATCATGATAGAGGTGGATGATTGCATACCTGTTTCAATAAATAATTCAGCCCAGACCTTTCTGCAGCTGTTTCATTTCCTTTATGTGTTAATAGGTTTTGAGATAGAAACCGTGAAGAGCAACCTCCGGATTCTTTTTGACAATGCCATTAAGAAACGTTTGATGACGGACAGAAGGATTGGCTGCCTTTTATCAGGTGAAGTCAGCTTAAAAAAATCTAATTACATTTCATGCATATGTAATTTAAATGATTTATAACTTACTATTGATTCAACCTTTCCTCCATTATAGGATGAAAAAGTTTTCTGTAAGTTGCTTTCAATATTCAAAATAATACAGCAGCATAAAGTTATACTGTAATTGTATTGGCATGAGTGAGCTCGTAAACATGTTTGAGAATGTTTTAGAATGTTCATGTCCTCCTACTCCACAGTCTTGATGTAAGCCCTAGAATGTGTGGTGTTTTTTGTTGGTGTTCAGTCACTCACTAAGTAGTGTCCAGCTCTTTGCAGCCCCATGGACTGCAGCACACCAGGCTTCCCCTGTCTTTCACTGTCTCCCGGAGTTTGCTCAAACTCATGTCCATTGAGTCCATGATGCCATCCAACACATCTCCTTCTTTGTTACCCTCTTCTCTTGCCCGCAGTCTTTCCCAGCATCAGGGTCTTTTCCAGTGAGTCAGCTCTTCGCGTCAGGTGGCCAAAGTATTGGAGCTTCAGCATCAGTCCTTCCAATGAATATTCAGGGTTGATTTCCTTTAGGATTGACTAGTTTGATTTCCTTCCTGTCCAAGGGACTCTCAAGAGTCTTCTCCAGCACCACAGTTCAAAAGCATCAGTTCTTTGGCATAGTGGCTTTTAACCAATTTAAGTACTGTTACCANTTCAGCATCAGTCCTTCCAATGAATATTCAGGGTTGATTTCCTTTAGGATTGACTAGTTTGATTTCCTTCCTGTCCAAGGGACTCTCAAGAGTCTTCTCCAGCACCACAGTTCAAAAGCATCAGTTCTTTGGCATAGTGGCTTTTAACCAATTTAAGTACTGTTACCATTATGACAGGTTAACTGTTAGATTTTTCTTACTCAAGTTGATTTTCAGTTTATAAAACTTGGGGATTGTAAAGGCAAAACTCTAATCTTGGTGCTTAGGAGGAATGTAAATCATCTCTGCTCCTCTCTTAGGTAAGGCCCATAACCACCACACTTTCTGTCTTGCTCACAGGTGGCTTGGATTCCAGTTTGGTTGCTGCCACTCTGTTGAAGCAGCTAAAAGAGGCCCAAGTACAGTACCCTCTCCAGACATTTGCGATTGGCATGGAAGACAGTCCCGATTTACTAGCTGCTAGAAAGGTAAGACACTGCCTCTTTCTGTTAGGTGGTTAAGACAGACTTGTTAATAATTGATGGTTCTATACTTTGCTGCTGTGTTGACCTAGGTAATTGTTTTGAATTAAATATATTAAAATGGAATGAAACACCTATTGAAAATCACTTGTGCTGTACACTGTATTTTGGGTACTTTTATCTTCTGTGGGCCACACAATCCTCATAAAACCCAATGATGGTAATCCTGTCCTTTGAAGAGTAAGGGCATAGTAGAGTGGTTAAGGCTGAAGGCTTTGGAGCCTGATTGTTGGTTTCAAATCTTCACTTTAGCACATAATCCCACACTCACGTAATGATGTAATGGGAGTGCTCATATCTACTGTGGCGCAGTTTTGAGGTGAAACTTACATAGTTCATATAAAGTGTGTGGGATAGAACCTAGCGTGTAGTAAGTACTTAGAATGTTAGCTGTTCTTGTTGCTTTTCAGTTTCTTTATAAGATACTATATTGAGGTCTGTGGGCAGAGAGAACGTTGTACACATTCAGTATGTGGCAGACCTGTTCCCACTCTGGAACTTCCATAGAGTGGATGAGAAAGATCAAGAGTGGTCTGAAAGCCAGTTGACTGATGCTGAATGAATCCGCAAGAGCCAGAGAAAACTGAATGAGGGGAGGGGCCATTTAATTCAGAATAGCGTTCTAGATGTAAACTGAGGCATTGCAGGAAGGCCAAAAGGAGATAAAATCAGCATGAGGGGATTGGAGGCCATGCTTGTTGGGGTGAAGTCTTGGAGTGAGAAGGGCAGACAGGAGGTCTGCCTCTTGTGGTCAGTGCAGGGCAGACACTGGGGGAGACAAGGGAGCCAGACTAAAGGGGCTTGTATGCAGTGGCCTGGAGAATCATTTCCCCTTACTGTGGAGGCCTGTGAAATAGTTTCCTCTTAGTTTGTCTTACCTGTTTTCCACCATTGTTAATTCATGATGTGTTATGAACTACTGTTTCATTTTTGAGAGTTTTCCTTTTCTGGAATTTCCCTGGTGGTCTAGTAGTTAAGACTGAGCTTCCAATGCAAGGGTCATGAGCTTGGTCCCTGGTCAGGGACCTAAGGTCCCACATACTGTATGAAATGGCCAGAAAAAAGCACAGTTTTTTCTTGAAAGATTAGAACTTTTCTTTAAAAAACCAGGCATAAGCATATTTCTTTATGTTATCAGGTGGCAAATCATATTGGGAGCGAACACCATGAAGTCCTCTTTAACTCTGAGGAAGGCATTCAGGTCCTGGATGAAGTCATATTTTCCTTGGAAACTTATGATATTACAACAGTCCGTGCTTCAGTAGGTAAGGTATTTTATGATCCCCAAAAGATTTTAATACTGAAAAGAATGTAAGGTTTAAAAGCTACTATTTCAAGCAGTTGTTTAAAGAACAGTACTCATGAGTGAACTCAGGTGAAATTCCTGTGTCAGCAGTTGTTGAAGACGAAACATTTAAGAATTTCTTAATTCCTTAAGAATTAAGACTATATAGTTAAACGTCCACATTTTGGTATCACTATTTATATTCCTTCAAAGAGTAGATGCGTAGTTTTCTGTACCCTCTTTCCCCCTGTTTTTCTATATAAAAGTTTGTTGGACTATACGTTCTAACTAGTTTCTGTAAGGAATCCTCGTTTTAGATATATTTTGGTAAATAGTCCATCAATAACTATTATTGTCTAGGAATAAATACTTGCTTTGCCCTGTGGGTACATACTGAGATCATAATTATACTCCAAATCAGACTGGCCAAATATTGCTGAGCTTCTAAATGCTATTGGCTTAGTTAGACATACCTCGCTTTTAAGGAACTCAGAATCTAATAGGATTCTGTTACAAAGTTTAGAGTTCGGATTCTCATGTTTTAAACTTTGCAGTAACGTCACTGGGGTGCTCTCTCTCCCAAAGGAGCAAAAATGATTTCTTGAAGGGCAAAAATCTTAGGTATCACAGTGGTTTCTGGCTTTCCAAAGTACTTAGATATACAGTATTTTTGGTACTAATATTTCATTGATGAAGGATATTGGGGGAAAAGATCTAAAAAGTATCACCTTATGCGAATAGTTGACTCATTGGAAAAGACTGATGCTGAGAGGGATGCTGACTCGATCCATGCTGACTCGATGGATGTGAGTCTGAGTGAACTCCGGGAGTTGGTGATGGACAGGGAGGCCTGGTGTGCTGCAATTCATGGGGTCACAAAGAGTCAGGCACGACTGAACAACTGAACTGAACTGAGGGAGGTGATAATGAAAAAACCGAAGAACAAATACTAGTTTACAGGGCTGTGGAGCAGGACCAACCAGCATCTTTTAACATGCTTTGCTGTATTTGAAATACGCTGAATGGGGAGTAAGTATGAGGGAAGAAGCCCCAAACTAAAATTAAGCTACCAAAACCCCAGCTTACTATTTTCATGTAGTGATACCAGTGTGAGAGTTATCAAATTTAAGACATTTGAGTCATTGTTCAGCAGAATTTTTTTAGCGTTTTTAACATTGTTTAGCAAAATTTTCAGATAGACATTCTTGGTCTGAAAGCAGGAATATTTTAAAAAACCTATATATAAAATTATGAAAGGGCTATGTTACCACAGCAGTACAACTTTTAGATTAAGTACATATAAGTGGGTTGCACCGTAGATAAAAGGTCATTATTTTGCAAACTACTTCACAATAACAGAGTCTAAACTAATAGCAAAGCTTGCTGCCATTTTCAGAAACCAAGTAAGAGGGATTTTGGGTAGTGGGTTATGTGGACATTAACAATAATTTCTTTCTCTTGTTTAAGGTATGTACTTAATTTCTAAGTACATTCGGAAGAACACAGATAGCGTGGTGATCTTCTCTGGAGAAGGTTCAGATGAACTTACGCAGGGTTATATATATTTTCACAAGGTACGCATTCTCAAATGGAAGGATATTGGCCCTAGGGGAAGAAAAGTATGAATTATTTAACCATTTTCTCTTGTCTTTTTTTTGATATAGCAGTAACACTTGGAATATTTTGTGAGGCATTTGAGAAAATCTGATACTGTCTGTATTTGTTTGGGTGAGAAAAGCTAGTTAACATAAGAATCACATTTCTGGTATTTCTCAGTGCCCTGTTGTCTTGTGGGCTTTGGACAATGTGAACCTCTCATTTTATCTGTTGGTTCTAGCAGTCTTGGAGCGAGGGAAGGCATGCTTTACAAAGCATTTACTTTCTTCCCTAAGCTTTGGTGGCTTTTTGACTTACTCACCTTTAGAGTTGGAGCTGTGTGCAAGAATACAAAATAAGAAATTTCACGTACCAAAAGCAAAGCTCAAAGGGCGTATTTTTAACTTCAGCTCTGTTTGTAAACAGGCTCCTTCCCCGGAGAAAGCTGAGGAGGAGAGTGAGCGGCTTCTAAGGGAACTCTACTTGTTTGATGTTCTCCGAGCAGATCGAACTACTGCGGCCCATGGGTATCTTAATATTTTAGGAAGTGATTGTAAAAATAACCTCAAAAAACAAAAGGCTTTCTTGATTTAGTATATGCTGTGAAGTATGCCTTTTATAGACAAGATGAAGCTTGTCTCTTAGTCCAGAAGGAATAAACTGAATCAGAGCGGTGTTGTCAGGCTGAGAGTACGTGGATAGGTGGTTTCAGGTGGAGTTTCTGTCTTGAAAACATAACATTCTGCCCACTTCTGGGCAGCTGAGAGGGAAGGCACTTGCAGCTCTTTGGGGTCTTTTTAAGAGAAATAAAGCTTATACAGCTTCTTCTAGTTTAGTGAGCCTTTAGTGCTTGCTTGCCATATCTGTTTGATGCTGTGGGGACCATGTAGGGGAGAGGGAAGTGAAAATGCAAGAGATTTGATTAGCTTATAAAATAGGTTTCTTTGGTATCTTTTCTGATTATTGAAAGTTACCACTTTTTAAAGCTGGTCATTTAAAGACTCTTAACCATATGTGATGGGGCTTCCCTGATGACTCAGTGGTAAAGAATCCCCCTGCCCAATGCTGGAGTGGCAGGTTCAATCCTTGGGTCAGATCCCCTGGAGAAGGAAGTGGCAACCCACTACTCCAGCATTCTTGCCTGGGAAATCCCACGAACAGAGGAGCCTGGTGGGGTACAGTCCATGAGGTCGCAAAAGAGTCAGGCACAACTCAGTGACTAAAGAATAGTAACAACTGTATGTAATAAGCAGTCTCTTGTGGTTCCTTCTACCACGTCACACTTAGGTTAGAAAATAATAGGAGGTTGGATAATGAACTGAATTCAGACATTTTTATTACTAATTGATTAATAACTTGTATTCAGTGTAAATCAGTGGTCCGTGGTGTTTTTCATCAGAGGTCACATCATCTGTTTTTTGAACCCTGGTTAGGACAGGTAGATAGGGTAATAGCCACAGATTGGCATCACAGTTTTTAATAGGATAATAGATAGTCTCACCTAGAAAAAACTATGACTCGGAAAAGTCTAGGCAAAGTCCATTCTTAGTGTTCAGATCACTCATAATTCTTTTTCTGTTTTTTTGAGATATTTAGTACATTACAGAAGGGAAAGTAAAAGTAATTCTCCAGTAGTTTGTTTCACTCCCTAGACGACATAATACATATTTTGAGTGAAGGTTTTTGTACTCATGCATTTAGTGTTGGGCAGTTACGTAGGACTGTAAAAATGACTTTATGATCTTAACATCATTTAGAGGCTGGGTGAATTCCTAGGAAACTAAATCAGAATTGAAACTGACGGGCACTAAAGATCCATTTTGATTTAGATTTTCTTTTCCTTTTTAAGCCTTGAATTGAGAGTCCCTTTCTTGGATCATCGCTTTTCTTCCTACTACTTGTCTCTGCCACCAGATATGAGAGTTCCCAAGGTGGGTAAATCACCTTAAGGTAAAAACTGTCCATTGATACAGGTCATATTTAGAACTTTTGATGATACTTCTTTCATTTTCATGTCAGAATGGGATAGAAAAGCATCTCCTGAGACAGACATTTGAGGACTCCAATCTGATACCTAAAGAGATTCTCTGGCGACCAAAAGAAGCCTTCAGTGATGGAATAACCTCAGTTAAAAATTCCTGGTTTAGGATTTTACAGGACTATATTGAACATCAGGTATCATATCTTTTAAAAGTATATTTTCTGAAATAAGACAATTGGATGCAAAGTTGTAATCACTGTTCATTTTGTATTTAATTTAAATGTTTTGTGACTGTAGGAGGGAATTCCCTATAAATAATACTTCTTTTAAATTTCAAGAATTCTGTAAAAATTAAGTAGTATGAAGGATTATAAGTAGCATCTAGAATACAGAGAGGAGACTCAGTGGTCCTCTCTGACTTTTCTCTTACACATTTTGGGGCACCTGTTGGGTGCCAGACTTATGTACAGAAGAATCAAACACTTAGAGCCACCACTTTGGAGAGCTATACATGTGAATAAAGTCTACTGCAGCTATGTACGTTAGGGTAGTTTAGCATTTTCTAAGGGATTAAAAGAGTCNGAGACTCAGTGGTCCTCTCTGACTTTTCTCTTACACATTTTGGGGCACCTGTTGGGTGCCAGACTTATGCACAGAAGAATCAAACACTTAGAGCCACCACTTTGGAGAGCTATACATGTGAATAAAGGCCACTGCAGCTATGTACGTTAGGGTAGTTTAGCATTTTCTAAGGTATTAAAAAAGTCTCTCAGTATTCAGAGACGTCTTTTCTTTCTTTTTTTTTTTTGTTTGATTTTTGTTTTTGTGAAGCCAGATCATGTACATATATTTCCGTGCCATTTATAAGGCCATTGCACTTGTGTCCTGTTACTCTTACAGGTTGATGATGCAGCGATGGCAAGCGCAGCCCAGAAATTTCCCATCAACACCCCCAAAACAAAAGAAGGCTATTACTACCGTCAGATCTTTGAAAACCACTACCCGGGCCGTGCCGACTGGCTGCCCCATTACTGGATGCCCAGGTGGACCAGCGCCACGGACCCTTCTGCCCGCACTCTGACCCATTACAAGGCTGCTGCCAAAGCTTAGGTACTCGCTGAGCCCTGGAGCTAAAGTAATCATTTCTTCTTCTTGTGAAGGGTAGGGGTCTTGAGGGCAGGAAGGGCCAACCGCCCGGGCTTGCCTGGGTGTGAAAAAATAAAAGTCTTAAATCCGAGACTTTGCTGTAGTCATTTATATTCATACAGCCCCGTGACCAGAGGTAGGTAGAAAGTGAACAGCTTTTACTGTATCACAGGAAGGTAGAGAGTGAGATCAGAGAGGGGAAACCATCTGATGGCTGGGAGGCCTCACACAGCCTCTCCTGTAGAGGGCTTCTGGGTCTCATGCCAGTAGGGCATCCTTATGGTCCCCGCCTCATCTGAATGTGGTACTTCTCTCTCCGGCTTCTTCCCTTGGTTCTCTCTGCGTTCCCAACAGCTGGCTAGTTACACTCTGGAGAGGTGAGTCACTTCTAAAACTTGGACAGCTCTGTTTTGTGAAATAGGTTGATTGGAAACTGCACAGCCTAAAAGTTGAGAATTATGTTTTATTAGGTGGAGTCTCTGACTTAAGCCCCGAAGACAGCCTCACAGATGGCTCTGAGGGACCACTCTAAAGAGGTAAGGGAAGAGGTAGGATATACAGGAGTTTTTGCAACAAAGGCCAAGTAGTCTGGCCTATCAACAGATGACTAGTAGAGAAATCCAGGCATCTCAAGTTAATGAGTTTAACACTTTTCCAGGTATGGGGAGACGCAAGAGTCTGGCCTCATTGAAATGATTCCTTTGATGTGCACCTCACCTGTCAAGGGCTGGTATCCTGCTTTTCTCCATCCTGAACCCCTCAGGGTGTACAGTTGGGTGGCGGGTGGCTGATAGCTTAATGGCTGCAATATCCTTTGTTTGCTGACACATCAGGCAACATTTCTCATCCATGGATAAGTAATTTACGTTTAATTCTGTTGATCTGACATCTCTTCTGTAGCTATTGTTTTAAATTGGGGGTCAGCAGGCTTTTCAGGGCTAGACGGTAAATGTTTTAGGACTTACAGACCTCCGTTGAAGCTGTTCAGCTCTGCCGTTATGGTGCAAAAGCAGCCACAGATGGTGTGGAAACTCGGGGGCAAGGCCGTGATAGGCACACACACGGGCAGGGCCGTGTTCTGTTAAAACTTAGAAAAAGAAGCAGTACGCTAGATTCAGCCCATAGGCCATCGTTTACCAAGCCCTGTTGTAGAGCCACGTATTTCTCATAAAAAGGAAAAGCATTCTGAACCCAGTCAGAGGAAGAGAAAATGTAACAATGAACAGGTCAATTTTCATTTGAATGCTCATTGGTTGTTTAGGGACAGGATTGTGAAATCTATTTTAAAGGTGAGTTTAGTTATTAGAAATTTTTGAAGGGGAAACTCCTGGTGCACAGGTATATATAAGAATGGTTGGTTGATGGGAAGGGGGAGTAGGCCAGGAATTTAGCCAGTAAGTTGGAAACTGGACACTGTTGAAGGTGAGCTATAGGCCTTCGCTTATTTTTACAGTCTTTAAATATACTTTGACATAAATCGTAACCGTGTCATCTTAGGTCAGTCTCCCAAGGTAATAGAAGTAAAAGCAAAAAGAAACAAGTGGGACCTAATCAAATACACAAGTTTTTTGTACAGCAAAGAAAACCGTAAAATGAAACGATGACCTATGGAATGGGAGAAGATGTTTGCAAATGATGCAATGGTCAAGGGCCTAATTTCCAAAATAACAATCCAATTGAAAAATGGGCAGAAGACCTAAATAGATATTTCTGCAAAGAAGACATTCAGATGGCTAATGGGCAACACCGTTAATTATTAGAGAAATGCAAGTAAAAACTGCAATGAGATATCACCTCACAGTGGTCAGAATGGCCAGTATTAAAAGTCTACAAATAATAGATGCTAGAGAGAGTGTGAAGGAAAGGAAACCCTTTTGGTGGGTTGGTGGGAATATAAATTGGTACAACCACTATGGAGAACAGTATGGACGTTCTTCAGTGAAAAATAGTTGTCATATGATCCAGCAATCCCACTCCAGGGCATATATTTGAAGAAAACTCTACTTCAAAAATATACATGCATCCTAATGTTCAAAGCAGCACTATTTACAATAGCCAAAACATGGAAACAACCTAAATGCCCGTCAACAGATGAATGGATAAAGATGTGGTATACAGACAAACACACACACAGTGGGATATTCAGTTCAGTTCAGTCGCTCAGTTGTGTCCAACTCTGTGATCCCATGGACTGCGGTATACCAGGCTTGTCCATCACCAACTCCCAGAGCTTACCAAATTCATGTCCATCCAGTTGATGCCATCCAACCATCTCATCCTCTGTCATCCCCTTCTCCTGCCTTCAGGGTCTTTTCAAATGAGTCAGCTCTTTGCATCAGGTGGCCAAAGTATTGGCGTTTCAGCTTCAACATCAGTCCTTCCAATGAATATTCAAGATTGATTGCCTCTAGGATGGACTGATTGGATCTCCTTGCAGTCCAAGGAACTCTCAAGAGTCTTCTCCAACACCACAGTTCAAAAGCATCAATTCTTCGGCACTCAGCTTTTTTTATAGTCCAACTCGCACATCCATACATGACAATTTGAAAAACCAAAGCTTTAACTAGATGGACCTTTGTTAGCAAAGTAATGTCTCTGCTTTTTAATATGCTGTCTAGGTTGGTCATAACTTTACTTCAAGGAGCAAGCCTCTTAATTTCATGACTGCAGTCACCATCTGCAGTGATTTTGGAGCCCAAGAAAATGAAGTCTGTCTCTGTTTCTAATGTTTCCCGATCTTTTTGCCATGAAGTGATGGGACCAGAAGCCATGATCTTCATTTTCTGAATGTTGAGTTTTAAGCCAAATTTTTCACTCTCTTTCACTTTCATTAAGAGGCTCTTTAGTTCTTGCTTTCTGCCATAAGGGTGGTGACATCTGCATATCTGAGGTTATTGATTTTTCTCCTGGCAATCTTAATTCCCATTTATGCTTCATCCAGGTCAGCATTTCTCATGATATCTCTACATATAAGTTAAATAAGAAGGGTGACAATATACAGCCTTGACATACCCCTTTTCCAATGTGGAACCAGTCCATTGTTCCATTTCCAGTTCTAACTGTTGCTTCTTGACCTGCATACAGATTTCTCTGTGTGTATACACACACACACATATATATATGTATGCATATCATTCTCATACATATATATGTGAGAGGTTGCCTTAGTTTGGTCTGAAGTCTGATAGATCCTTGGAGGAGGGTCCTCAGGAGGAAAAGGCAGCCACAGGGAGGCAGTTCCATATGACTCTAAATCTGTGCAGTGGATAAACCACAACATCAGGTACATACCTACCAACTGGTCTAGTATTAATACTTTATTGCATTAACTCGCTCAGTGAGTTAATCTTCACTCTGAGGAAGTGGGGAAGATTTTATTTTCTGAAAGTGGCCACAGCAGTATTTCTAGTCCCACAGACTGCCAGAGCCTTGCTGTGCCTCTCAAGATGCAGTCTTTTTCCCATCATCATGAGCCTGGGCAGAATTTTATGAGTGCCTTGACTGGTAGAATCAATTAGTAAGTGACTTCGGAGGTGAGGTCACACAAGACATTTCGCCTCAGCTTTTTCTCTCTAGATGTGTGTTGTAAGCAAACCCGGCCACGTGGAGAGGCTGTGTGTAAGAGGGCTGTACCAGCTACTGTCTCAGAGTCACCAGGTGTGGGGTGAGTGAACCTCCAAATGATTTCAGCTCCTAGTCTGGGCCTGCCAGCTGAGACCTCAGTTGTGGAGAGCAGAAATAAGCCATCTATGCTGTGCTCTGTCCAAATTCCGGACTGATCAGTCCATGAGCCTAGTAAATGGTCATTGGACACCATTACATTTTGAGAAGTTTTCCTACACAGTAGCTGGAACAGGTAAGCCCCATTATCTCTATTTGACAAAGGTTAAGTCACTTCCCTGGGGCTTCCCAGGTGGCGCTAGTGGTAAAGAATCCACCTGCCAATGCTGGAGATGGGAGGAGTATTCGATCCCTGGGTAGGGAAGATCCCTTGGGATCTTCAGGAAATGGAAACCCACTCCAGTTTTCTTGCCTGGAAAATCCCATGGACAGAGGAGCCTGGTGAACTACAGTCCATGAGACCACAAAGAGTCTTACACAACTAAGCGACTGAGCACACACATGCGTGCACACACACATCACACACACACACATCACTTGCCAGAATCATTCAGATAATTACTAAGTGATGAAGTCCCACGTTAGCCAGGCAGATGGCTCCAGAGGCTTTGTGGTGGTCTTTCCTGACGGTCCTCCCATTGCCAGCATGAAACTACAGGCTAGCTCTCTGTTGTGAATTAGGAACTAGGGGAAAGGGCCTCCTTGGGCTTGAGTTGAGAGCAAGAGCAGGGAGAGCTGGGTTACTTCCAGGGCAGCCAAGTGAATATAATCATTTTCTATAAAGGGTTAGATGATGAGAAAGTAATCCAAATTTTCAGTGCATTTCAATAACAAATGTTATTTCTTGCTCAAATTGTATGTTAATCTGGGCCTCTGGTGGGCTCTGCTCAGTGTTGAAGGGTCATATCACTCTGGGATCCAGTTGATGGAAACACAACTTGACTAACACTTCCATGAACAGCAAAGCAGGGGATAGACTGGTGATTCATGTGCCACAGCTTAGATCTTCACCCTGCAGGGACACATCACTTTTCACAGGTCAAAGCAAGTCATGTGACTACTAACTTCAAGGTTGCACCCACTAGAAAGGGAAGTCAAATATTTTTGAACAGTACTAACAACTTCCCAAATCCACCCTTCAGTCTCCAAATACTCAGTTCCTACACACTCTCATTCCTACACACAAAATATACTCATCTTTCAAGAGTGACAACCAAAAATTCCATCTTATCCTGGCCACATGCCCAAAGTTAAGGATTAGTGGGTGACAGACTGAAGTGCAAGGTGGCACCTCCTCATGAACTTATAAGAAAAGTTACCTGTTCCCCATCTGTTCAATATATAACAGAAGAGCAGTAACAGAATAACAAAACATAAATACTATTTGAAAAGGGTATAATGGGGGACATACAGCAAAGCCTGGTGGGCAGCAATTCTGACCCTCTGCTCACCATTTTGATTGCTCTTACCCAGAGGCTCCAGGAGAAAATCGCCCCTCAAGGAACATCAGCAGCCAAGACAACAGTGAGCTGGTAGAAGGAGGCAGGGGTGAGAGAGCTGAGGAAATTGCTGCCTGAGCACAGGTGGAAGTGGGGAGTACTTTCAGGAGGAGAGCTGACTTCTAGCAATAAAATTAACTCATGCTGTCCTCATTTTGCTTCAGTTCAGTCGCTCAGTCGTGTCTGACTCTGCGACCCCATGAGTCGCAGCACACCAGGCCTCCCTGTCCACCACCAACTTTCGGAGTTCACTCAAACTCGCGTCCAAGGAGTCAGTGATGCCATTCAGCCATCTCATCCTCTGTTGTCCCCTTCTCCTCCTGCTCCCAATCCCTCCCAGCATCAGAGTCTTTTCCAATGAGTCAACTCTTCGCATGAGGTGGCCAAAGTACTGGAGTTTCAGCTTTAGCATCATTCCCTCCAAAGAAATCCCAGGGTTGATCTCCTTCAGAATGGACTGGTTGGATCTCCTTGCAGTCCAAGGGACTATCAAGAGTCTTCTCCAACACCACAGTTCAAAAGCATCAATTCTGCGGCGCTCAGCCTTCTTCACAGTCCAACTCTCACATCCATACATGACCACAGGAAAAACCATAGCCTTGACTAGGTGGACCTTTGTTGGCAAAGTAATGTCTCTGCTTTTCAACATGCTATCTAGGTTGGTCATACTTTCCTTTCAAGGAGTAAGCGTCTTTTGATTTCATGGCTGCAGTCACCATCTGCAGTGATTTTGGAGCCCAGAAAAATAAAGTTAGCCACTGTTTCCACTGTTTCCCCATCTATTTCCCATGAAGTGATGGGACCGGATGCCATGGTCTTTGTTTTCTGAATGTTGAGCTTTAAGCCAACTTTTTCACTCCACTTCTTACCCAGAACCAAAGGTCATCTTTTCTGAATGCCAGAGACTGCTTTTAAAGCTATAATCACTCTTCACTACGGCCCTGTGAGGTATGTACTATGGAGCGCGTCCACATTCTCTAGGTGAGAGTGGTGCTGAAGTGTTATGTCATATGCCTCAGTTAGTGTAGCTAACTGGTAGTCAGAGTGAGGTATCTGATCCCAGGTTCCAGAATTTTAGGGCCTTTGAGCTTAACCCCTTCTCTGTGTTACCCTTCAAAGACTTAAGAGTATAGAATATAATTAGGTGCATGGAAAACTTCCATAATTTTTCTCCAACTCTGTATTTCAAATGGGATTATATATTCCATTTAATGGATAGCTTGTAAGTTATTTAACATATCTGCTAATTTAAGCATGAGAGAATTTCTTTTTAAAATTTTTGAAGAAACTTTGTAATGAACACAAACACACACTGACTGCTTAGTTCAATTTAGATTTTATGTGAGTTAGGTCTTATGTGAACTCTTACCTAATCTCAGACCCTAGCTAGCCAGTAAATGGAGGTCAGAAATTAATTTATAGTCCTCTTTGCAACTTGGAGAATTTTTAGTGATGCTAAGGAAAAGTTCATACTTCAGTTGTAAGTTCATCTTAGAAACTGGTTGTTGCTATATAAAATATTTCATTTCTGAAGGCCGCCGCTGCTGCTGCTGAGTCGCGTCAGCCATGTCCGACTCTGTGCGACCCCATAGACCAGGCTCCTCTGTCCCTGGGACTCTCCAGGCCAGCACACTGGAGTGGGCTGCAGTTTCCTCCTCCCTTCTGAAGGCTGACATAGCACAGGAACCACAAGGTGGCAGCCGAGACACACAGTTTTCTCTCCAGACAGTTTCATGAATTTCTCAGATGCAGTGATGTGGACAGACTTTCATACCAAATTTGAGAGAGGACATNACACTGGAGTGGGCTGCAGTTTCCTCCTCCCTTCTGAAGGCTGACATAGCACAGGAACCACAAGGTGGCAGCCGAGACACACAGTTTTCTCTCCAGACAGTTTCATGAATTTCTCAGATGCAGTGATGTGGACAGACTTTCATACCAAATTTGAGAGAGGACATCTTTTCATGAAATAAACCCCAGCACAGAAGCTCCATAGTTTGTTATAGGTAATAAGTGAGCAGTTTCAGGCCATTATAAGCTATATATATATATATATTTTTTTTTTTTCCCCTAAACCTTCTGTCCCCCTCCTCTTTGATCCACCATCCTAAACACACCTGTACAAAGTGTGTTCTTAAAAGGTAAGATCTCTCATATCCAAAGGTAAGAAAGAATGTGGACAACCCCATCTGCTTTTATCTGCCTTTTGAGCAATCAGACATACACAAACCATCAATTGTATGATCATCCACATTAGCAAGCTCTGCCTCATGTCAGTTTATTCTAATTCAGCTAAAAGACAAAACTTTGTATGGAGCACTCTTTACCCATAACACCACCTAACCTGTACTGGTGACTCACTGTGAGCCTAGGCCTGATCTAAAACCATGGTAGGTCTCTATAACAGCCCTGAGAGGCACCCACTATTGCTGCTGGATTTTATGGATGAAGAAATGGAATGTATGAGCAGCCCAGACATTGAAAGGGAAGGTGGTAAAAAAAAAAAAAAAAAAGAAAGAAAGGGAAGGTGGTTAACTCGTGGCCAATGAGATTGTCTGTCGATTATAATGGATGCCAAAGAACAGACTTGTATACTAACAAGGCAATTTTTATTTGGGGATATATGACCCATAGAAACTTGATGAGCCCCCCAATACAATGGTCATCATCCTTTATAATTTATGGGGTTAAGCTTATCAGCAGAGGTTTTAGTGAGGATGTTAGAGGTTCTGGAGCCGGAGGTTTGAAAGTGGAAGGTTAGGGGAGAGCCCTGGATTTGTCTTGGTCTGTTTCTAGGAGTGAGAGGAAAACACAGTATAAAAGAATGACTCATGATTGGGTAAAGTGGCAGGTTTTTTGAAGCTATGCATCAGTTGATCAGATCAAATTTTATGGGCTACTGATTTGATATTTTGCTGAAACACATTGAACACAACATTATACCAAACCAGTTGTTATCCCCAGATGGAGCCATGTTCTATTGTATTTGGTATAGGAGTGCCAATTGTTATCCCCAGATAGAGCTATCTTCTACTGTATTAGGTACAGGGGTGGTCTGGGTAGTGTGCTTCTCAAATGGCCACAAGATGGGGCAAGATGATATTCAGCTAAAATGTTCCACAGGATTTGAGGGGTGAGGTGGATTTTCCTTCAGTTTTAACTGCTGAATTGTATGTATCTGTGTGTGCTCATGTACGCACATGCAGCAGGCATCTTCTGTGGCCATAGATTAAATCTACAACCCCCAGGTGATAACCTTGTAAACATCTTTGTTACATTGTACATGTGATATATGTCATATACCACCACCCAACCAGAAATTGCACACTCAATAGCTGAGAGGAAAAATTGCTAAGAAAGTAAAACCTGGAAATTTTCATCATAAGGAAAACAAATTTTTTCTTTGGAGCTATGTATCAGCCCTGGGATTTCTTTGGAAGGAATGATGCTAAAGCTGAAACTCCAGTACTTTGGCCACCTCATGCGAAGAGCTGACTCATTGGAAAAGACTCTGATGCTGGGAGGGATTGGGGGCGGGAGGAGAAGGGGACGACCGAGAATGAGATGGCTGGATGGCATCATGGACTCGATGGACGTGAGTATGAGTGAACTTCAGGAGATGGTGATGAACAAGGAGGCCTGGCCTGCGATTCATGGGCTCGCAAAGAGACAGGACTGAGCGACTGAACTGAACTGAACTGAAGGTGATGGATGTTAACTAAAATTTTATGGTAATCATTTCACAATGTTATGTATGTCAAGTCATTGTGCTATAAATATTAAACATAAACAGTGTTGTATGTCAATTATATCACAGTCCAAGTGAAAAAAATAGAGAGAAACCAGGCAGGTGTAAATGATGGAGCCAGCCTGGGCAAGGGGTGGGTTGCTGTGATTGATGGCAAAGAAAGCCCAGGCTTGTCTCCTCAAATCCACCCCCACCCCCCACCACCAACACCATGGGCAACATTGGCATTCACATTGTAAGAGAATCCAGAAATTTTTTATTTTTAATGATCAGTTTAAATATCTCTTGTTTTGGGCACTCCCAGTCCAAGATGGTAGGCTTCCAGGTGGCGCTAGTGGTAAAGAACCAGGCTGCCAATGAAAGATGTGATCCCTGGATTCAATCCCTGGGTCAGGAAGATCCCCTGGAGAAGGAAATGGCAACCCACTCCAGTATTCCTGCCTGGAAAATCCCATGGACAGAGGAGCCTGGCGGGCTGCAGTCCACGGGGTTGTGATTTGATGAGTAAACATCAGCAACAGGACTCCTCAAGGGCACCCCTACCAGGGCTCAGCACAGAGCGGACACAACACTCATCTTCCAGTCTTTCCCTGAAAAGCAGTGTATTTGCATATTTTTTAAAGAGCTGCAGCCTGTAGGTCAGGCTCCTAATTTACCACATATTTAGAATCCTACAGTGTGGAAGGCCACCTCTGCCCACTCGAGGCACCTGGTGTTTCCTTGAAAAGAACTTGTGCACATTCCTGGTGTTCAGGCGTCTGCACCTGCGATTCAGGGGATGCTGTCCTTGATTGCCTGGCTCTGGTGGCCAGTGGGTCCTGCACTTGTGAGTTTAGTGGCAAATAAAGAAATAGTTCTTAACCCAGCTATACCCCCAGGGCTCGATACAAAGGCACCAGACAGACCCAGTCTTCCCTGCCGAAAGAGATATATTTGCATACTTTAAAATTTGTGGCATGAAAGTCTGACTTTCAACCTGCCTGAACTGAGGTGCTGACTGAGATCCTACCCCTTTGGGACACTGACAGGTCTTGGCTCACCATCAACTATTGGGAGCCACTAAGAACAAAGGAGTCTGCTTAGGCAATCACAAAGCTTTGAGAGGCAATGAAGATCTTAAAATGAATTGAAGCCTTAAATGTTAGACCTGTCGAAACAGTAAAAGTAGAAAAAAGCATAGGGGAAAACATCTTTGACATTGATCTTGCAATGATTTCTTGGATAAATAGATACACAGGACTACATTAAACTAAAAATCTTCTACCGAGTTAAAAAAAAAACAACAAAGTATTATCTGTGTAATAGAGTATTTGCAAATCATATATCTGATAAGAAGTTAATATCCAAAATATGTGAGGAACTCATACAACACATTAACAAACAAATAAGCAATCCAATTAAAAATGGGTGAGAATCTGAATAGATATTTTTCTGAAGAAGATATACAGATGGCCAACAGGCACACGAGAAGGTGTTTAACATCACTAATGGCCAGGAAAATGCAAGTCAGAATCACAATGCGCTCTCATCCCATATCCCTTAGAATGACTGTCATCAAAGACAAGTGTTGGAAAGAGAAAAGGAAACGCCTGTGTACTGTTGGTGGGCTGTAAATTGGTGCAATTATTATGGAAAACAAAAAGTTTATTTTAAAAGTTTTTTTTTTTTTTTTTAAGGGCCAGATGGTCAACACCGAAATCAGATTGATTATATTCTTTGCAGCCAAAGATGGAGAAGCTCTATACAGTCAACAAAAACAAGACCAGGAGCTGACTGTGGCTCAGATCATGAACTCCTTATTTCCAAATTCAGACTGAAATTGAAGAAAGTAGGGGAAACCGCTAGACCATTCAGGTATGACCTAAATCAAATCCCTTATGATTATACAGTGGAAGTGAGAAATAGATTTAAGGGTCTAGATCTGATAGATAGAGTTCCTGATGAACTATGGAATGAGGTTCGTGACATTGTACAGGAGACAGGGATCAAGACCATCCCCATGGAAAAGAAATGCAAAAAAGCAAAATGGCTGTCTGGAGAAGCCTTACAAATAGCACTGAAAAGAAGAGAGGCGAAAAGCAAAGGAGAAAAGAAAAGATATAAGCATCTGAATGCAGAGTTCCAAAGAATAGCAAGAAGAGATAAGAAAGCCTTCTTCAGCAATCAATGCAAAGAGATAGAGGAAAACAACAGAATGGGAAAGACTAGAGATCTCTTCAAGAGAATTGGAGATACCAAGGGAACATTTCATGCAAAGATGGGCTCGATAAAGGATAGAAATGGTATGGACCTAACAGAAGCAGAAGATATTAAGAAGAGGTGGCAAGAATACACAGAAGAACTGTACAGAAAAGATCTTCACGACCCAGATAATCATGAGGATGTGATCACTAATCTAGAGCCAGACATCTTGGAATGTGAAGTCAAGTGGGCCTTAGAAAGCATCACTAAGAACAAAGCTAGTGGAGGTGATGGAATTCCCGTTGAGCTGTTTCAAATCCTGGAAGATGATGCTGTGAAAGTGCTGCACTCAATATGCCAGCAAATTTGGAAAACTCAGCAGTGGCCACAGGACTGGAAAAGGTCAGTTTTCATTCCAATTCCAAAGAAAGGCAATGCCAAAGAATGCTCAAACTACCGCACAATTGCACTCATCTCACACGCTAGTAAAGTAATGCTCAAAATTCTCCAAGCCAGGCTTCAGCAATATGTGAACCGTGAACTCCCTGATGTTCAAGCTGGTTTTAGAACAGGCAGAGGAACCAGAGATCAAATTGCCAACATCCGCTGGATCATGGAAAAAGCAAGAGAGTTCCAGAAAAACATCTATTTCTGCTTTATTGACTATGCCAAAGCCTTTGACTGTGTGGATCACAATAAACTGTGGAAAATTCTGAAAGAGATGGGAATACCAGACCACCTAACCTGCCTCTTGAGAAATCTGTATGCAGGTCAGGAAGCAACAGTTAGAACTGGACATGGAACAACAGACTGGTTCCAAATAGGAAAAGGAGTACGTCAAGGCTGTATATTGTCTCCCTGCTTATTTAACTTATATGCAGAGTACATCATGAGAAACGCTGGACTGGAAGAAACACAAGCTGGAATCAAGATTGCCGGGAGAAATATCAATAACCTCAGATATGCTGATGACACCACCCTTATGGCAGAAAGTGAGGAGGAGCTAAAAAGCCTCTTGATGAAAGTGAAGGAGGAGAGCGAAAAAGTTGGCTTAAAGCTCAACATTCAGAAAACGAAGATCATGGCATCCGGTCCCATCACTTCATGGGAAATAGATGGGGAAACAGTGGAAACAGTGTCAGACTTTATTTTTTTGGGCTCCAAAATCACTGCAGATGGTGACTGCAGCCATGAAATTAAAAGACGCTTACTCCTTGGAAGAAAAGTTATGACCAACCTGGATAGTATATTCAAAAGCAGAGACATTACTTTGCCGACTAAGGTCCGCCTAGTCAAGGCTATGGTTTTTCCTGTGGTCATGTATGGATGTGAAAGTTGGACTGTGAAGAAAGCTGAGCGCCGAAGAATCGATGCTTTTGAACTGTGGTGTTGGAGAAGACTCTTGAGAGTCCCTTGGACTGCAAGGAGATCCAACCAGTCCATTCTGAAGGAGATCAACCCTGGGATTTCTTTGGAAGGAATGATGCTAAAGCTGAAACTCCAGTACTTTGGCCACCTCATGCGAAGAGTTGACTCATTGGAAAAGACTCTGATGCTGGGAGGGATTGGGGGCAGGAGGAGAAGGGGACGACCGAGGATGAGATGGCTGGATGGCATCACCGACTCGATGGACATGAATTTGGGTGAACTCTGGGAGTTGGTGACAAACAGGGAGGCCTGGCGTGCTGCGATTCATGAAGTCACAAGGAGTCAGACACGACTGAGCGACTGAACTGAACTGAAAACCCCCAAAGGATGACGAGGTTCACAGAGGTTTTGCACTAGTGAGCCAGAAAGCATCCACATGTCAGGCCCCAAACTCCGCAGGGAGAGAGCTCTTGCATTCAAGACCACACCATGTGTATCTCTTCATCTTGCTGTTGATTCATATTCTTTAATATCCTTAGTAATAAACTGGTAATCTAGTAAGTAAACTGATTTCCTGAGTTCTGTGAAGTAGGAAACCAGTTATTGGAACTTCTGAATTATAGCAGTTCAGTTAGAAGCACAGATAACAACCTGGATTTACAATTGGCAACTAGATTAGGGGTGCAGTCTTGTGGGACTGAATTCTTGATCTGTGGGATCTGATGTACTGACTACACATAGCTAGTGTCAGAATTTAGTTAAATTTTTGGTACACCCAGTTGATGGCTGAAGAGAACTGGAAAATTTGTTGGAGGTGTGGGGATAAAACCCTGACACTGGAAATTGCTGTCAAGATTGGAATGACCTAAAAGTTGGTTTTGTAATCAGTGAGAATATTCCTTCTTTCTGATTTCTGGTGGCACATGCGATCATTCTTGAGTCAGGTCATCAGACAGCTGGCTAGGAGCCCTGGAGACAAAACAACCAAGAAATACTTTGTCTAGCCCCGTTAGGGGAGTTTGTCCTAATAAGGAGCCCTAGTCCATAAAGGGCCTTTGTCATCTCTACCTTAGGTGCCTTGTTAGTTCTTGGAAAAAAGTAAAGTGAAAGTTGTATAGTAATGTCTGATTCTTTGACTCTTTGACTGTAGCCTGCCAAGCTCCTCTGTCCACGCGATTCTCCAGGCAAGAACACTGGAGTGGGTTGCCATTCCCTTCTCCACAGGACCTTCCTGACCCAGGGATTGAACCTGGGTCCCCTGCATTGCAGGCAGGTTCTTTACTGTCTGAGTTGCTCTGTTAGTTCTTAGAAAGCCTCATCTCAGTATTGCCTACCTGATATCACAAGTTAACAGGTCTGTAAATGGAGGCATCTCATGATCCTGGGAGAATCGGAAGTTTTCACAACTACTCTTCTTACTCCCTGAAACAATGAAGACATTCGCTTCCTGAGACTATCTTTGGGAGTAACTCTGGATCTTGGGTAGGGCTGCATCTTTCGCAACTTTGGGGCTGTCTTGTGAATCCATATTTAAGCCATAAAAAAGGCTTATTGGTTTGAAGTCACATTGAGATAGATATGCCTTTGAAGATTTGGACTTTTGTATCTAAAAGGATTTTTAGAGAGTTTTCATCCTAGACAAATAACTATTGGTACCTATGGGAAGAGGAAAAAAGAAAAACAAAAAAGGAATGAAAAGAGAAGAAGATACAAGAGAATGCCTTGACTGATTTAAGACTCCCTTTATAAGACTGGGAGGCAGAGGACAGACTTTAGAACAAGAATCAGAAGCGACAACATTAATTAATATGCCCTTTCTCTGAAGAACTCCACCAACTCTAGGCCTTTCCATAATCTGGGCCGCTACCACACAAAAAATTCACAGGACTAAAACTTAAGAAAAAAGAAAAAATTAAACAGTAATTACCCTAAATTTCTCATTATAGGCAGGTATCCCTTTGAATTCCTTCTTAGAGAAAGACTATATCTCCTTTCTTGGTCCTTTGGAGATATAAATATTACCTCATCTTTGAATGTAAATATTCCAGACTTTGAAAAAAAAAAGAGGTCTATTAAAAAACTAGTACGTAGTATTTCACAGGGTCCCCTGCTGAAATCTTAGTCCACAGCCTCCACAAAATTACCTGTCAAAGGCAAATAAATATTCTAAAAATCTTCTCCATGAACATTGGTAAGAAGTCTTAACTTCTTATCTTTGAGTAGGTAGCCTTAACTTTGTTACATCTGCCAAAAACTGAAATTCAGATTATATGATAATAATGCAAAGGTGAGGTCAACTTATACGAGTTAGGTAAAAACACAGAAACAGAATTTATTAACACATGTACATGTAGGTATGTATGTATGTATATTACCTCTGGATGTTTTGCTAAAATTAGTTCATAAAACAGCTCTGTGTTAATTGGTTTAAAAATAATAAATGCTTATATTAAGTTTTCTTAAGGGGAGATCAAGATGGTGGAGTAGGAGGACACGGAGCTCACTTTCCCCCTGAGTGCGTCAAAAATATGTCTACATGTGGTGGGACTTCCCTGGTGGTCCAGTGACTAAGGCTCTGTGCCCTCAATGCAGGGGGCCTGGATGCGATCCCTGGTCGGGGAACTAGGTCCCACATACTGCAACTGAGAGTTGGAATGCTGCAACTAAGACCAGGAACAGCCAAATAAATTTTAAGAAAAAAAAAAAACTGCATGTGGAGAAATGATCACTGAAAACTACCTGGAGACAGGCAGAAAGATTTCTATAAAACCACGGCTGTAAGAAAGATGCAGATGGAATTGGGCAGGACTGGAAGAGAAGTGATTAGGCCAGGACTTGTTCCCCTAGGAGGGGACTCAGAAGGTGAGGGGTATTACACAGGCAGACATGGGCAGAGATCCTTCCTGGGGAGTGAGGGGACTGAGTAAATGAAGCAACCAACAAAGGATTAATCTCCAAAATATATGAACAGCTCATGCAGCTCAGTATTAAAAAAAAAAGTAAAGCAGAAGATCTAAACAGCCACTTCTCCAAAGAAGACAAGCAGATGTAGAAAAGCACAAGATGCTCAACACCGCTAATTATTAGAGAAATGCACATCAAAACTACAATAGAGTATCACCTCAGACAAATCAGAATGGCCATCATAAAAAGGCTGTAAGTAATAATATGCTAGAGAGGGTATAGAGAAAAGGGTACCCTCAAAGATTGTTGGTGGGGATGTATGTAAATTGGAGTAGCCACTTTAGAATAGTATGGAGGTTTCCAAAATAGAACTACCATAGGACCCAGAAATGTCACTCCCGGGTATGTGTTAAAAAACCAAAGTAAAAATCCAAAAAGATTCATGCACCCCAGTGTTCATAGCAGCATATTTTGTAATTGCCATGGTTCAAGAGCAACCTAAGTGTCCATTGGCAGACAGGTGACTGGCTGAAGAAGCAGTATATGTGAGAAATAGTGTCAAATAAGAAGTAATACTACACATTTCTATTTGAATGGGTATATGTTACTAATATAAATGTTTCATAAATTATACAAATTGAACTGTATGTAGATTCCTAGAATTTTGTCACTGTCTTTACTCTCTTTTGAATCAGTCATAATTCCAGCTATTACTTTGTATGCCAAAGAAATAATCAAATTGCTTTGTCAATTGCATTATATCAAACTCTGACTAGATCTTTAACCATCCCTATTTTTGTGTCTTTTGTCATTCGCAGCTATTGTTTTACTCTGTGTGTTGCCTGTGTTCGGTTGCTCAGCCGTGTCTAACTGTTTGTGACACTATGGACCGTAGCCCACTAGGCACCTCTGTCCATGGGATTCTTCAGGCAAGAATATTGGAGTGGGTTGCCATTTTCTCCTCCAGGGAATCTTCCCGACCCAGGGATGGAAACTGCGTCTTCTGCACTGCAGGTGGATTCTTTACCGCTGAGCCACTGGATTACTCTAAGGTTTATCCAAAAGCTTTTGCAATCAATTATAGGCAAAAGTGCTCCATCTTCAGAGAGATGGATGGCAAGGACTCTGACAAGCCCTTTAAGTACAGGTTTCTGATAACCTTAAAATCATACCACTGAGACAGTATTAAATTTTTCAGAACACTAATAAACTGAGCGACTTCACTTTCACTTTCATGCATTGGAGAAGGAAATGGCAACCCACTCCAGTGTTCTTGCCTGGAGAATCCCAGGGATGGCGGAGCCCAATGGGCTGCCGTCTGTGGGGTCGCACAGAGTCGGACACGACTGAAGCGACTTAGCAGCAGCAGCAGTAAACTAATGGATCTAATCTAAGGTAAAGCAGAACAAGTTAATTACATGGGACAAGTGAACTGATAAGGATGATTATAATTTTTAAATGATATTTTATTTGAAACATTGTCATTTTTAAAATTTTCTGTTTGCGAAATCTTTTCTTTTTTCTTAAGCAATCTATAACTTACAACAATTTGGTAGGTTATATCTTTGTAAACAAAATAAAACATTTTTCTCCCTAGGGATTTCTTTAGAATTCAGAAAGTCTTATTGAATATTCTCATTTTCATGGAAATAGAGTGATTTGCATAAGTTCAATAAGAATGTTTTCCTTATCACATGTTACAATTGGAAACATCAGTTATATTACAAAGGCTTTGACTGGAATGCCATATTTAAGAATGATGTGCACAGAATCATATATGACCAGACAGATATAAGAAACTACGATTGATTTCATGGAGCCAAAGCTAACAAAACCCTCTTGGAATATTGGCCTGGTACTTGGCTTACAGAGTGCCAGCCTAATGGGTTTGTAAAGAAGGTCTCTTCCTGGCAGACCCAGGAAGTTTAGAATATCATATGAGCCTTGACGAGAGAGAAATTCATATGAATCTGTAGGTGCTGAAGGTAAAAGTCTGGTGGCTTGGTCCCGATGTAGCTTCTTAGCCTTAAGAACCTTGTAAAAGTTCAATCTGAGATTCCTTATTAAAGTTTTCACAAAGCAGACTTTTAAAAAGCCTATGTGATAAATCACTATTCTTGCTGCACTTTGTAAATAATCAGCCAGCTTTAAGGAGACTAGACTTACTTTGCAAACCAATTAGTCTCACTGAAGATCTTTGAAAAAAAATGGGAGTAATTATAGGGCAAAATTCCATGTTTCGGTGGAAACTATAGCATACCCTTGTAGAACTTTTCTTCCTTTTGCTAAACTGGCTTTTGCTGTTTTGCCAGTGGTTAATGTTTCCGATTTTCCTTGTACTTTCTAGACTTGATATCACTGAAAATTAAAAAAAAAAACAACTTCCTTTTTCCTGAAGTCCAGCAAGGTGATACTGGATGGCTTGATATAAACTTGAAAGAAATCCGACGATGCATGGACAGCCTTCTTGCTTCCTGCCGTGTAGGCCTCTCAGAAAGTTCACCAGAATACCTGATGCTATCACTGGGAACATTCAAACTGAAACACAAAAATTCTTCAGATTGACGCTGCCTGCCCTGTGTCCTCACTCTACATCTGAGGAAGCTTCGAGCCCAGTACCTAAAAATCTTCTCAACTGGCTGTGCTCTGAACTCAAAACAGAGTTTATAGTTTCTTCTAATCACGAAAACTTTTGTTTCCATAGAAACGGGCTTCCCTGGTGGCTCAAATGGTAAAAAGAATCCACCTGCAATGTAGGAGATCCAGGTTAGATCCCTGGGTCAGGAAGATCCCCTGGAGAAGGAAATGGCAACTCACGCCCATCTTCTTGCCTGGGAAATTTCACGAACAGAGGAGCCTGGCAGGCTAGTCCTTGTGGCCGCAAAGAGTCAGACATGACAGCGTGACTCATTTTTTTTTTCCGTAGAAATGTCCTTCATTAAATGCCCGATTACCCACACCAGAGAAAGGCCTGATTTATTTTTGTTTTCTTCTTAGAATTTTTATTTTCTTTTTATTCCATTGCATCCCCAGTGGGAAAGACACACTCCCTCCAGCAACTATTGCTCCGTGAGGTATCAACTTGGGGGAAAGCGCCTCCCCACCCCAGGGCATTCTGAGTGTAACCACGGTGTGCAGCTGGTCAGAGTGTAAACTTCCGCTTGAGCTCTCCAAATCTCTGGGGTAGTGCCCATTACTGCAGCCTGGGACTAAAGCATCATTCCCTATGCTGGGCCAGCTCCAGAGCACCAGCCCTCTCTCCTCCGAACTCAGTGTGAAAAATCGCTCAGTCGTGTCTGACTCCTTGCGACTCCATGGACTGTAGCCCGCCAGGCGCCTCTGTCCATGGGATTCTCCAGGCAGGAATACTAGAGTGGGTTGCCATTCCCATCCCCTCAGTTTGGGGGCTGAAGCACTGAAGGCAGAGCTGGAAGTGACCCGAGCAGTAGGGAGTGGGTGAGAAGACGGTCCGCCTTGTCAGGACTCTACCTTTAGAGAAAGACCTAAGTTAGGTGGACCTCCCCTACTTTCACTCAAACCACCACCGCCTGAAGTAACGCACAACTGTTTAACTGAACTGACCTATGCAGGCCTGAGAGACTAGTTCAGTGAGACACAAAACAACCTTCCCACTCAGCTTCTGGACTGTGAGGCTTCTTGGGGAAATTTCAAAGGGAGGGAGTGATGGGTGGCAGAGCACGCCATCCCCAAATAGGTCACTTCGGTATGAGGATGATTTTGCATTCAGTGCACTTGAGAAACAGCAGGAGCAAGGACAGTCTGACCTCCTTTTTTCTTCCTGGAAACAGGAGCTAAAACTCCCCTGTGATGATGGCCTCCCCATAGCAGGAAGAAGGAAACAGTCCTGTCACCAGGGACAGAGTGAGGCAAGGGAAGTCTGCCAGTCAAACCTTGGGCTCTGCCCTCACCTGGCAAACTGGCTCCAGAACGCCCACTGCTAACAAGATCTGCGGATGCTCCAGTCCCTTATCTACAATGGTGTGGTACAGTTATCCCTCCATATCTGTGGGTTCTGAATTTTGATCCATGGTTGGTTGAATCTGTGGGCAGATTTCTTTCTTTCTTTCTTTCTTTCTTTTTTTTTTTTTTCACAATTACTACTCTTCTCAACCTAATATATAAATACTTGGGAGCTTGGGATTAGCAGAAGCAAACTAGCATATACAGGATAGATAAACAAGGTCCTACTGTATAGCACAGGGAACTATATTGACAGCCTATGATAAGCCAGAATGGAAAAGAATATGAAAANTTTTTTTTTTTTTCACAATTACTACTCTTCTCAACCTAATATATAAATACTTGGGAGCTTGGGATTAGCAGAAGCAAACTAGCATATACAGGATAGATAAACAAGGTCCTACTGTATAGCACAGGGAACTATATTGACAGCCTATGATAAGCCAGAATGGAAAAGAATATGAAAAAAGTGTTCATATATGTATAACTGAGTCATTTTGATGTGCAGAGAAACTAACGCACCATTGTAAATCAACTCTATTTCAGTAAAATTTTTTTAAAAGGTACTTGAGCCTATTCTCTTTTTGGGGTCTTCATTTTCTTGTGGAGACTCTCCTATACATATACAACAAAATTTGTACATTTTTTTTTCTGTTAATCTGCCTTACATCATAAGAGATGTGAGTTCGATCCCTATGTCAGGAAGGTCCCTTGGAGAAGGGCATGGCAACCCACTCCAGTATTCTTGCCTGGAGAATCCCATGGACAGAGGATCCTGGCGGGCTACATGTCCATAGGGTCTCACACAGTCAGACACAACTGAAGCGACTTAGCCCGCATGCATGCCTTACATCAGGTTAGTTCCTAAACCAGCCACAGAACCTAGAAGTTCTAGGGTAGAAGGAAGTTTCCTCTCCCCTACTCCTCTCAGTAGAGAATAAAGGCTGTATGAATATATGACCCTGCAATATAAGGTGGCTTGCTTCTGTTGTCTCTTTGTGCACATTTTACATTCCCGGTGGACAGCCACTGTAGCTATTTAACTTCAAACACAGTATGGAGCCTAATCTGGGATCTTGGAAATTGTAGGCTCTTAGCGTAACTGGCGGGGAAGGCAATGGCACCCCACCCCAGTACTCTTGCCTGGAAAATCCAATGGACAGAGTAGCCTGGTGGGCTGCAGTCCATGGGGTCGCTAACAGTCGGACAGACTGAGCGACTTCACTTTCACTTTTCTCTTTCATGCATTGGAGAAGGAAATGGCAACCCACTCCAGTGTTCTTGCCTGGAGAATCCCAGGGATGGGGGAGCCTGGTGGGCTGCCGTCTATGGGGTTACACAGAGTCAGACACGACTGAAGTGACTTAGCAGCAGCAGCGTAACTGGGAAGGGTTAATTTTGAACTTACACTGGATTAGCTTCTGTGACTCTAACCCTTATTTTTCTGCTTTTGTTATTATAAGCATACAGGATGGTCTGCCTCAGGGAGATGGCCTGAGCCTACCAACTATGAAGGACTGTAAAGAAGTGAAACTAACACATTCCCCTGCCTGTCCCGTTCTAGGGGATATTTGCAAAGATTGAATAGTCTTTTTATTTTGTTTCCTCACCTCCTCCACCATCTCTGATCCATAAAAGAACCTCGCAACCAGGCCCCAACAAGATGGTTATTTTGAGGCGCTAGCCTGCCATCTTCGCGGTCAGCCAGCTCCTGAATAAAGTTCCTTCCTGATCCCAGCCCTTCGTCCCAGATTCACTGACTTATCTTGCAGTGAGCAGAGTGAGTTTAGACTAGGTAACAGTACAGCTATTGATTGATTTACCTATCACTGTGTGTTCATTCAAAAGACATATGCTATGTCTCTCTTTTGCAGAAACGTGAAAACTTTATTCTGTGGAAAAAAGAACCAGAGCAAAAGAGGTAGGGTCAGTCTCATTCTCCCATCTGTTTGGTCCGTTTGTTTGTTTTATTGGGCTGCTGTGGTTCTTAGAGTTACGGGATCTAGTTCTCTGCCAGGGATCGAACCTGGACACCTGTACTGGGAGCATGGAGTCTTAACCACTGGACCTCCAGGGAAGTCCCTTTCCAGCCCTTCCTGTTTGCTACTAGAATTGGAGCCTCGCTGGATGGTATGACTCTTAAAGTAATGGCGCTAGGCTCCATCTCAGAGCCCCATCTAACTGCTGGGCATCTCCACAGCCACATGCTCTGCGTTTAGTCCCTGCACCTCTGTACAATATTTGTGGGCTTGCCCAGTCCCCACACATTTTAGTAAAGCCAAGGTGATGTTAGCTGTGGAGCTGACAATTTCCAACTGGAAACCTGTGGCTCTATGGATAGGAGATTCATGCTCATTGTGAGAGTTGTCTGAGACTTTCTTTTTCAGACTTGACGGGACGGGATAACCAGAGAAAACAAAAGCAGATGGGGGTTAAATTACCCAATTATCTTCTGCTTTCTCTGTTTAGTTCAAAGGCTTCCTACACCCCTCTGCTTAGTGGGTGATGAGCAAGATTTGGGACTTGCTTACTTTTGAGAAAACAGTACCAGTCTGGCAAAACGGAGGCACTGGGAGGTGAGGCCTGGAGGTAGTGGGGAGGGAGGAGAAGCATGAAGCACAGAAGTCAAATGCATACAAGGCGTTTTCAGTGGCCTAGGGGATGTCCGAACAGTCGATCCGGAAGGTTTAGGTGGTGAGGTCAGTGCTTTCTTAAGGTGTAAGAGTGTTACATGTGTTTTTGATGAGGGAGTGGGTTGAAAGATCAATTTTTCCATCCCTATCTCCTACAACTGTACTGTTTAGGCTTTAACACTGGAAATCCTGGTAAAGAGCTGCTTGACTCTGTGTGTGTTGTGTGTGTGTGTGTGTGCATCGTCACAAGCAAGATGCCCCTCAGATGGGGGGACAGAGTAGATCTGCAGTCTCTGCCCCCTCCTTTCTCAAGGGCAGGCATTGGAGAGCCATGCTAGCAAAGAGAAGTCTAATGGGATCACAAGTCTGACATGCATAGCTGACCAACCTTCCTCTCTGCCTCCATGGCCCCAAAGTGGCACATGTCACCTAAGGCAGGATGCAAGGTGACCTATAGTTAATGTTAGTTACTCAGTTGTATCCCAGTCTTTGTGACCCCTTATATTGTAGCCTTCCAGGTTCCTCTGTCCATGGAATTTTCCAGGCAAGAATACTAGAGTGGGTTGCCATTACCTTCTCCAAGGGGATCTTTCCAACTCAGGGATTGAACCCAGGTCTCCAGCATTGCAGGCTGATTGGGGGATACAAGAAAAATAATATTTGTATTCAAAAATTTCCCTTTAAAATTTCTGTTTTTGTACACCATTACAAAATGTGCAACATGTCAGTACATTAATTAAATATATCCATGTAGCATGTTCTAAATTTTTTGTGTGTGGATGGTATGGATATTCAAAAATTTGGAGACCATTGTCCTAGTAGGTAAAGTCCAAATTCTCTTCCCATGGCATTCAGGAAGTCCTGGCATGATTGGGCTGCACATGAAGTATCAGTGCAGATGGTTCTTAGAACCTCACCAGGGAGCTGCCACAGAAGCACTCTCAGAATCTCAGGGTGCAGCAGCCGCAAGGTGGTCCCCAGGAGTACCCCAGGGAGCTGCTGTGAACCAATCATTCTCTCATGAGTCCTGCTGCAGCTGCCAGTACAGAACACACCTTCTTTCCCCTTTTCACCTTCCAAATCTCCTGCAACTTTCCTCTTATAGGCAGCTCCTCATCCCAGTGTAGGGGATTCTGAGAGTAGGCCTTGAAGGGGAGGGTGTGGTACTCCTGAGTTAACAGCATCATCCAGCATAGGAGCCTATGATAGATTTTGAGCTTCTTCCCAGCTGGAAAATGTACCTTATTCATCTTTATCTTCTTAGTGGCTGGAAGTTCCTGGAAATTAGAGGTACCCAATAAATGTTCATTACATGATTGAATAAGTGAATGCAGAGAGGAGACTAGCTCCCTGAAACCGGATGATTTTGGCTGTCTTCTAAAACATGCTTTGTTGTTGTTCCGTCACTAAATTGTGTCTGACTCTTTGCAACGCCATGGACTGCAGCAAGCCAGACTTCCCTGTCCTTCACTATCTCCCAGAGTTTGCTCAAATTCATGTCCATTGAGTCCGTGACGTTATCCAACCATCTCATCCTCTTCCATCCTCTTCTTTTGCTTTCAATCTTCCCCAGCATCAGGGTCTTTTGCAGTGAGTTGTCTCTCTGCATCAGGTGGCCGAAGTATTGGCACTTCAGCTTCAGCATCAGTCCTTCCAATGAAGACTCAGGGTTGATTTCCTTTAGGCTTACTGGTGAGAGATCAACTGTCACTCTCCAGAAGAACCTTATATTTGAACCTTATATCACTTCATGGTAGTGATAATTGGCAATTCAGAGTGACATCTTTCCCATGCTGATCAGAAATGTCAAATTTATGAAATATAAAATCCTAAAATCCTAGGTAATGTCAACAGAAAAAAATACACGCAACCTAAAAGTTCAGAGTTATGTATTATTCGCTGGAAAATTTTAAGATTTCTAAACCCTGGATACAGCGTCTCAAGTAACTGGGAGAAAACTGCTCTGAGGAGGCAAGTTATATAAAAGTTTTGTAACAAAGGGCTGGTGGTATGAACATCAATAGATTATTGTTAATCAAAGAAAGTCAGATATCCCAAGTTAAGGAATTTAGCACTTTCCTGTGTATAAGAAGATGCAAGAGTCTGGGGTCACTGAAATCATTCTTTTCATGGAGTCGATATCCTGTGTTTTCACATCCTGAGCTTCCTTTCTGCAGGGCACACTGTAGGGAGCGGCTGCAATCCTTGTTGATGGTGCTAGACAGCAGGTATTCTTTTCCTGCCTGAGTCCCCTTAGGGGTCACCAGCTCAAGTAGGAGGGCTGCAATCGCTGACTGTGATATCCTTGTTTACTGATACGGCAGGAAATATTCCATTTCTCAGCAGAAAGGAGGCTTTGCAGTTCAGTGCACTGAAGCTCATTAAGGGATGTTAGGTCACAGAGCCATCCTCCACCTTATTGCTGCTGCTAAGTCGCTTCAGTCGTGTCCGACTCTGTGCGACCCCATAGACGGCAGCCCACCAGGCTCCCCCGTCCCTGGGATTCTCCAGGCAAGAACACTGGAGTGGGTTGCCATTTCCTTCTCCAGGGCATGAAAGTGAAAAGTGAAAGGGAAGTCGCTCAGTCGTGTCCGACTCTTCGAGACTCCATGGACTGCAGCCTACCAGGCTCCTCCGTCCATGGGATTTTCCAGGCAAGAGTACTCTGATTTTCTCAAGTTCCTTCCAGTACCTGAAAGCCATGTTCTTGTTTAATAAAATGCCACTAGGTGGCACTCTTGCCTCTTTGTGGTAGTAGGTCATTGCCTTTTCTAGGCAAGGGAATGCATCAGGTGGCCGAAGTATTGGCACTTCAGCTTCAGCATCAGTCCTTCCAATGAAGACTCAGGGTTGATTTCCTTTAGGCTTACTGGTGAGAGATCAACTGTCACTCTCCAGAAGAACCTTATATTTGAACCTTATATCACTTCATGGTAGTGATAATTGGCAATTCAGAGTGACATCTTTCCCATGCTGATCAGAAATGTCAAATTTATGAAATATAAAATCCTAAAATCCTAGGTAATGTCAACAGAAAAAAATACACACAACCTAAAAGTTCAGAGTTATGTATTATTCGCTGGAAAATTTTAAGATTTCTAAACCCTGGATACAGCGTCTCAAGTAACTGGGAGAAAACTGCTCTGAGGAGGCAAGTTATATAAAAGTTTTGTAACAAAGGGCTGGTGGTATGAACATCAATAGATTATTGTTAATCAAAGAAAGTCAGATATCCCAAGTTAAGGAATTTAGCACTTTCCTGTGTATAAGAAGATGCAAGAGTCTGGGGTCACTGAAATCATTCTTTTCATGGAGTCGATATCCTGTGTTTTCACATCCTGAGCTTCCTTTCTGCAGGGCACACTGTAGGGAGCGGCTGCAATCCTTGTTGATGGTGCTAGACAGCAGGTATTCTTTTCCTGCCTGAGTCCCCTTAGGGGTCACCAGCTCAAGTAGGAGGGCTGCAATCGCTGACTGTGATATCCTTGTTTACTGATACGGCAGGAAATATTCCATTTCTCAGCAGAAAGGAGGCTTTGCAGTTCAGTGCACTGAAGCTCATTAAGGGATGTTAGGTCACAGAGCCATCCTCCACCTTATTGCTGCTGCTAAGTCGCTTCAGTCGTGTCCGACTCTGTGCGACCCCATAGACGGCAGCCCACCAGGCTCCCCCGTCCCTGGGATTCTCCAGGCAAGAACACTGGAGTGGGTTGCCATTTCCTTCTCCAGGGCATGAAAGTGAAAAGTGAAAGGGAAGTCGCTCAGTCGTGTCCGACTCTTCGAGACTCCATGGACTGCAGCCTACCAGGCTCCTCCGTCCATGGGATTTTCCAGGCAAGAGTACTCTGATTTTCTCAAGTTCCTTCCAGTACCTGAAAGCCATGTTCTTGTTTAATAAAATGCCACTAGGTGGCACTCTTGCCTCTTTGTGGTAGTAGGTCATTGCCTTTTCTAGGCAAGGGAATTGAGTGTTACAACTCTTTAAAAGCAACGAAACTGTCCCTTACATTCTAACTACAAAATTGACGATGGTGTTCAGTCGCCCAATTGGGTCCGACTCTTTGCGACCCCATGGACTGCAACAGGCAAGGCCTGTCTGTCCCTCGTCATCTCCCAAAGTTTGACAAGTTCACGTCCATTGCATCGGTGATGCCATCCAACCTTTTCATCCTTTGACATCCTCTTCTTCTGCCCTCAGTCTTTCCCAGCATCAGGGACTTTTCCAATGAATCAGCTGTTCACATCAGATGACCAATATACTGGAGTTTCACCTTCAGCACCAGTCCTTCCTACGAGTATTCAGGGTTGATTTCGATTAAGACTGACTGGTTTGATCTCCTTGGGGAGTCTTCTCCTGGACCATAGTTCAAAGGCATCAGTTCTTCGGCGCTCCACCTTCTGGATAGTTCTGCTCTTACAGCCACAGGTGACCACTGGGAAGACGATAGCCTTGACTACATGGGCCTTTGTCGGCAGAGTAATGTCTCTGCTTTTCAGCATGCTGTCTAGGTTTGTCATAGCTTTCCTGCCAAGAAGCAGACATCTGATTTCATAGCTGCAGTCACCATCTGCAGTGATTTTAGAGCCCAAGAAGAGGAAATCTGTCTCTACTTCCACATTTTCCCATGAAGTAATGGGCTGGATGCCATGATCTTAGGTGTGTGTGTGTTTTTAAAATTTAGTTTTAAGCCGGCTTTTTCACTCTCTTCCTTCACTCTCACCAAGAGGTTCTTTAGTTCCTCTCTGCTTTCTGCCATTAGAGTGGTATAATCCGCATATCTGAGGTTGTTGATGTTTCTCCCACCTACCTTGATTCTAGCTTACAACTCATCCAGCTTTCATAAAAATCAAAGAGCCTAACTAACATCCTTATCTGTAATGTTTTCACCACTTCAGAATTAGGGTGCAGCTGGCAATAGAATCTTGCTCCTTAAGTGTCCCTAGTTACCCTGTCCCTGCTTCCCATGCTGGGTGGAATGATTCAGAAGTTTACTGTCTTACTTCCAAAGCCTGTGGAGCAGCAGGGATGGAGAGGGTGGGGAAACCTTTTTTTTTCTTTTTTCCACAGCAGGTGGGTATACACTTGAATTGCCTCTTTGCGACCCCAAGGGCTATCCAGTCCTTGGAATCCTCCAGGCCAGAATACCGGAGTGGGTAGCCTTTTCCTTCTTCAGGGCATCTTCTCATCCCAGGGATTGAACCCAGGTCTTCCGCATTGCGGGCGGATTCTTTACCAGCTGAGTCACAAGGTAAGCCCAAGACTACTGGAGCGGGTAGCCTATCCCTTCTCTGCTAGGAATCGAACTGAAGTCTCCTGCATTACAGGCAGATTCTTTACCAACTGAGCTATCAGGGAATCCCTACTGAATTAATTCAAATTACTGCTAAGAAACAGCTGATCATGATAAATAGAAGCCAAGTTCCTACAGTATATGTGGACATCTTTCCTTTTCAAATCTAAAAATTTATTCCTAAGAAAGGCATTCCATGTGACTTTTTACACTTTTTTTTTTAAGCTTAAAAGAAACACATATTCATTGACTAAAATCGAGAAAAAAAGGAGAGGCAAAGAGAAAAAAGAAAAAAAAATTATGACACTCAGCCCCAATAACTAATAAACATTTTAGTGAATGTTTTCATAATCTTATTAATCATGTGTTTATATATATGATTGACTTGTCTACACTTAATACATACTCTGTGTTCCAGGCACCACACTAGATTTTGAGTCTGCAAAAGAAAACCAGATAGAAAATCTCTCTCTATAAAGGAGATGTAGCACCTTTCTCTCTCTTTCTCTGCCTTTATAAGTATGTTTTCTTATAAATATATATGTCTATATTGTGTATATGCACACACTTATGTTTCCAAAAAAGATATTATATTATACATTTTTTTGTATAATAATTTTTCTACTTAACAATATACCAAGATTATTTTCCATACTTTAAATGTTTTTCAAAGGCAGTAGTTTTAGTTCATATTTTATTTTTAGCTATTCAATAGCTTTAAACCTAATTTTCCTCCTTTTGAGAATGTAAATTGTATTTACTTTGTTACTAAAAAATAATGATTCAAGAAGCAACTCTGTAGCCAAATCTTTACTCATAACCACAGTTGCATTCCTCATTTAAATTGCCAACGGTTGGATTGATAGATCAAATGAACTGCAATGTTTTCAAGTTTTCATAGCTATCACAAATTTCCTCCATAAGGACTACATCAATTTTGGTCTCTATTTGCTCATGTCTTTGAATCCTCCAATACTAAGTATTTTCATTTAAATAAAGTTTTCAACATTATAATAATGATACTTTAAAATGACACTTTTTGCTTTAATTTATATGGTTTACACTAACTGGATTATTAACAAGCTGAATTTTTTAAATATTATTAACCATTTTTAACGTTTGAATTGCTTGCTGATTTTTCCTGTTCAGTTTTCCACTGGGCATTGGTTTTTTCTTATTGATAAGTAGGGATTCTTTATGTTGTTGTTCTGTCGCTAAGTCATGTCGGACTCTTTGTGGCTCCTCTGTTCTCTACTATCCCCTGGAGTTTGCTCAAATTCGTGTCCACTGAGTCCGTGATTCTGCCTAACCATCTTATCCTGTGCTGCCCCCTTCTCCTTTTGCCTTCAGTCTTTCACAACATCAGAGTATTTTCCAATCAATCAGCTCTTCACATCAGGTAGCCAAAGTATTGGAGCTTCAGCAGCAGTCCTTCCAATGAATATTCAGAGTTGATTTCCTTTAGGATTGACTGGTTTGATCTCCATGCAGTCCAAGAGACTCTCAAGAATCTTTTTCAGCACCACAATTTGAAAGCATCAATTCTTCGGCACTCAGCCTTCTTTATGGTCCAACTCTCACATCCCTACATGACTACTGGAAAAACCATAGCTTTGACTTATACGAACCTTTGTTGGCAAAGTGATGTCTCTGCTTTTTTAATACACCAAGTTTGTCATAGCTTTCCTTCTAAAGAGCAAGGGTATTTTAATTTTATGGCTGCAGTCACTGTCTGCAGTAGTTTTGGAGCCCAAGAAAATAAGTCTGCCACTGCTTCCACTTTTTCCCCTTCTATTTTCCATGAAGTGATGTGACTAGATGCCACGATCATAGCTTTTTTGAAAGATGAGTTTCAAGCCAGCTTTTTCGCTCTCCTCTTTCACCCTCATCAAGAGGCTCTTTAGTTCTTCACTTTCTGCCATTAGAGTGATATCATCTGCATATCTGAGGTTGTTGATATTTCCCCCAGCAGTCTTGATTCCAGCTTGTGATTCCTCCAGCTTGGCATTTTGCATGATGCACTCTGCATATACTAGCGGAGGGCATGGCAACCCACTAGCTTTGTTCATAGTAATGCTTCCTAAGGCTTGCTTGACTTCACACTCCGGGTGACCCCACCATCGTGGTTATCCAGGGCATTGAGAACTTTCTTGTATAGTTCTTCTGTGTATTCTTGTCAAGTCTTCTTAATCTCTTCTGCTTCTCTTAGAAACTGCTTCTTACAGTTTCTGTCCTTTATTGTGCCCCTCCTTGCATGAAATGTTCCCTTGATATCTCTAATTTTATTGAAGAGATCTCTAGTCTTTCCCATTCTATTGTCTTCCTCTATTTCTTTGCATTTTTCATTTAAAAAGGCCTTCTCGAAGGACAGGGGAGGGTTCAAGATGGCGGAAGAATAGGACGGGGACACCACTTTCTAGATGTGTATAAGAGACAGATCCAGCATNTAACAGGCAAATTTGGCCTTGGAATACAGAATGAAGCAGGGCAAAGGCTAATAGAGTTTTTCCAAGAGAAAGCACCACAGTGCCTACTCTACGACAAAGCCACTATACCACCACTTACTAGAAAAACAAAACTGTATACAATATTTTACAGTTGAAGGTTGGAACTCAACAATGAACCAATGATCTATCCTGGAAACTGATAATGATTTTCTAAATTACACTTAAAGTATCTGTTTAAATTATAGCATATCATACTGTTCTTACAAACAGAAAGCCAAAGTGAGACAATTTTCTGTTTATGCTTATTGTAGCTTCATATGAAAAAAACTCTGAAATAATAAAAACAGATCAACTGTCAGAGCATAAAATGAAGAAAAATAAGCCAAATCACATACATATATTAAAAGTTTAATTATCCTAAAGAATTTTCTACACTAAAGTCAACATGATTTTTATTATAGGCAAAAAGTATGTTAGCAAATAACTAAAAGACTAGCATCTAAAAAATACCTAGGACTCAGGACATAGCAACACAAAAATCCAACTCTGATTTCTCATAAACTGATAATTGGTACTAGTATTAAGGATAGACATACAGACCAAGGAAATGAATTGAGAGACCAGAAATAAACCCTAATGTCTATGTATTAGCCATCCTGGGCTGCCATAACAAAAATCACAGACTGGTGACTTAAACAGAACTTTATTTCTCACAGTTCTGGAGGCTAGACATCAAGATCAGGTGCCACCATGCTGGGGTTCTGGTGAGAACTCTCTATGGCTTGCAGTTAGTCACCTTTTCACTGTATCCTTACATGGCATAAACAGAGGGAGAACAACTCTCTCTCTGGTGTCTCTTGTTATAATGGTACTGTTCTTATCATGCTGCTGCTGCT